>OX465277.1:88593925-89101425 GCA_949987645.1 Tachina grossa
ATCTGAAAGCCCGGAAATTGTAGTCAGAAGGGCGGGGCTATGCCCATAAAAATTTAAAATTAAAAGTTGTAGTAGGTCTAGGTGAGAAACCAACTTGAAAAATTGTGAAAACCTAAAAATTTGTATAAGAGCTTAATAACACAGCTTTTAGCTCAAGCCATTTCAGTGAAACCTTGCATACACGTTGCACGTATACAAGACTTTAAGCTATCACCTTAAAAAGTGGGCGTGATCACTCCCATAAAGTGTTAGCCTTGTATTTAATGAACTTCGGTCTAGCATATTTTAGAAAAGAGTTAGCATGAATTATAAACGCTGCTCACAACAAAATCGCGCTAGAGAACTGAAATTTTATACACAAGTAAGTGTAGATGAGTAAGCCAATGGAAAAATCTTAAAATTAAGAAGTTTTATCGGGTATGCAGGCGACGCCCTTAAACTCAAACTCGCACTAGAGAGCTGAAATGTGATACACAGATAAATCCATGATCTAGGGATCACTAAGAAAAATCTAAAAACCCGGAAGTTTCAATCAGGTGCGGGAACAAGCACTCTTAATTAAAAATTAAGAATTTAAGCTAAGGGGTGAAAGCACCGATGGTTATATGAGGGAGGTAGGGCCACGTTCGCAAAAACTTAACGCAATATTATACGGTAGAGAACTGAAAGTTTGCAAACAAATAGGCGTACGTAAGTTACCAACTTGAAAAAATTAAAACACAAGCTACTCTATTGAAACTTTGCATACAAATTACACTTATGCTCCAGCCTTTAATTTTGCGTTTTCAAAAGTACTTCATCTAAACAGACTTAAGAAAACTAGGCGATGTCACTCCTACTAAAATTAACGCGCTATTTTACATATTTCTACTCAGACGACTCTTAAAAAATTTCGTACATTGTTGGGTTCTTGTACACAATAGTGCATCACACTCTAACCCATTATATTTTGTAGTTTTGTCATTTTCATTATGAATAGAAATATAGCAGACTAGAAATTTTAAGTTTAAAAAGCTTTATTAAAAAAAACCTTTCAAAAAATAGTCAGATCCTCACAAAAACATAAATGTAAAAAAAGGCAAAGTTCCTTTCCAAAATTTCGGCCATCAAAACTACTGAGATATAAACTTTCTTTCTTATTTGGTACAATACGTAACACAGAAATATGCTATAATTTCTAAATAATCTGCTAACTTGACCACATTTTTACCGATATAAAGAAATAAACAAATGTATATTATTCTATCCTTTTTTAGAAAGGCCAAGTTAGCAGACTATCTAGAAATTATATGACACCCTTACGATTATAAATTTATATAATGCATAGCATATTGCAGTTGTAGGTATTGTTCAACCAAGAACTTGGTCAAAATTATATCTCATTGCTTTTGCTGGCCGAAATTTTAGAAAGGAACTTGAATTTTTCTGACATTTATGTTTTTGTCGTTGTTGTGAGGATAGTCGTTTTACTTAAAGGAGTTCATTAAAGTCCTACTTTTTATATTTTTTTAATTGAATAGTCTATTATCCCGAATATTTTTGCGGCATATGATCTTATTACAATAATATGTATGTATATGAAATTTTAAAATACTCTCAACTTTCGCGGAAAATTGCAAAGCCAATCTTCCAGGTTTTTTTTACAATGAAGACTATTATAGCTTTCAGATCGCTGTAATTTTTTTATATAGTAGATTGCATCACATAAAATCCTAATAAATCAATCTTAAGTGCGGTACTTTTTATCGCACTGACTGTACATTTTGAATGCTTATTTAAAAATATATTGACGACATTTTACCCAAAAGACTTTATAAATAGTTAAATATATATTTATTCACCAAAATGATTGAGAAAAAAACCCAAAAGAAAACTGAACAAAATAAGTACTTAGGGCCAATCCCACGATGTCGACAACGTTCGACTTGTCGCACACTTACATTCAAAACAAAAACAAATTTTAATATTTTGTTGTTTTTTCAAAACAAAAACAAATTTTAATATTTTGTTGTTTTTTCAAATGTAAGTGTGCGACAAGTCGAACGTTCTCGACATCGTGTGATTGGCCCTTAATGTTCCAAACAATAAAAAAAATTCACAATATCTTGTAGTCTCAAAAAATAAAATGCAAAAAAAGCACTTGCCAAACACTCACTAAGATAAATACCCAAATTGTATAGTGCCTTTATCGACTGAAAGTATTCAAATAACAAATAAAAAAAATTTTATAAAATGTAATTCTTAACAAACAACGATAACGACAACTTGCCATTCAACAAAAGAAACTGTTGTTAGTACAACATAAATGCAACAAGCTGCACTTTTTTTCGTATTAGAGGTAAAAGAGCAACGTGGAATCAATGAAAAGGGTGAAATAGAAAATAAAATAGGACAATGTACAAAAAAAAAAAAAACGAACTGATACATTTCAATTGCAGCAATAAATCTTAAACATAAAATACAAGCGGAAATTAAATAGAAGTAAATAAAGAAATGACAATAAGCAAAAGGAAACAGCTTTGTAGCAAATGAAAATGTTTCACTATCAAAAAAAAAAAAAAAAAAAAAAAAAAAAATAATAATAATGAAATCCAGTTGTAAGACAAAAAAAAATCAGAAAGAAAAAAAGAACATTAACAGAAGCAAAAATATTGGTCAAAAGGTTGCTACACTCCATGCAATTGTAAATAAGGGGGTTTACCCTGTATTGCGAAACTAAACAAAATGCTTTCGAATATGTACATATGTTATTAACATTGCAATTCGAAAACATTTGCTTTCGTTTCGAGTTACAGAGTAGACCCCTAGGTATAATGCGAACTTCCCCTATCGATGGTTCTGGGATAATGTGACAATGTGTCTTAGTTTATGTTGAAAGATGTCTAGTTAAACATAAAGTTGTTTCTGTTTCAAATTTTATCAGGTCGAAGATCAAGACTAAGGACAGAAATTATTTTCTGTTACACAGAAAAAAATTGTTCCTGCAATAAACATAAATTGAAATAAAACAAAAAACAAAAATCAATTAAAAATCTTATTGAGTCAATTGAACTTTAAATTCAATCAAATTTTTAAACAAAAGTTTAATTGACTCTTACATTTTTAATTGATTTTGGCTTTTTTTTATAATTAAACGTGATTATTGCAGGCAGAATTTTTTTCTGTGCAGTTTTTTATTATTTTATTATTACTATTCTTGTTACGTACCTTTTCACAATGTCTGGTTAAAAGATAACGAGACTTTAACGGCAAGTTTTGTATGAAGAACTTGCAGTTAAAGTTCACGTTAACTCTTAACCATACATTGTGAAAAGGGACGTTAGTATCATAATGCCAAAATAAACTTATTTATTTATTTATATGAAAAACATTATTTTTTTGCGTAATTTTCTTAAAAATTTTCTAGATGAGTCGATTGCCGAAAAGGGTTTATTTGACGCCAAGTTTAATGAATAAATTTGAAAAATTTTTACTTAATGTTTAATCTTCTCTGAATGCCTTACATTGCTGTTTAGGCAGCTCATCAGTAGTTTTAAAGTAAAAAAATTATTTTTAAAGCTTAAAAAAAATTCATAGGTTTATACAAAAACTTGCAAAAAAACTATTGAGACTTAATAAACCTTAATTGCGGTATTCACAAACGATTGTTAAAGTTAACAAATTTTTTAAACCGGGCTTCTCAAACAAAATTCGCATATTAAATCGACATTAGCTGTAACGATCGTTTCTGAATAACAGTATAGATATACGATATATAGCGAAAGCTATATTTTCTCGCGGTACCTTCATAGCGAACAGTCGATTAGCGGAATTTTTCTTACAAAAAATTAAACAAACAAAAAATATTCGTAGTACATATTATTCGTAATAGGTACATACTGTCTTTAATAAATAAGCTTTATGCTTTGCTAATATTTTTACATAGTAAAAATAACAAAAACAAAAAAAAACCGCAAACAAAAAAAATTAAACAAAGTGATATTGAGGAATGCTATATATGTGTACCTCTAAACAAATAAACAATCATAAATAACAAAAACAAAAAAAGACCGCAAACAAAAAAAAAACACAAACGAATATCCCTTGAGGAATTCTTTGTATGAGTGCCTCAAATACAAAAAAAATTGAAGTGAGTTCTAACGGCAGAAATGCTTATTTTACTGTGAGTTCTGAAACTCTTAATGGAAAAAATATAAAAAATAAATCTGATGAAAGTCTTTTTTTAACGTCAAAGCCAATTTTTCGTCAGCGATCAACTTCGCTTTGTCCAATGCCAAATAGTAATGATGCATTAACATTACAGTTGCCCAGTACTTCTTCATATAAGCCAGTAATATCATCCCCTTCAGGCTCGTGTTCATCACTTAACAAAGTTATCACTACAGATAACAGCGGCTCGAAACTCAAGGTACAAGTCGGAATGGACAGATATATAACCGTGGTAAAGCGTGGGCGAAGCCCGAATTCTTCAAAAATTTCATCTGCTCCAAAAATGTCTAGGGATAACAGCGCAGCCTCAACTAATCGCCAAAACCGCTTCGAAATTTTGCAAGATGACAACGACAAACCCGAGGTAGCCTCGAATAAAATATCCAAGCCGCCACCAATATATTTGAGACAAAAAAATTCAAATGCCCTTATTAAAAAATTAATTTCGGTCATTGGTGAGAATAAATTTCACGTTGTTCCAATAAAACGTGGCAACATCGATGAAACTAAAGTCCAAATTTATGACGAAAAAGATTTCCGCAAAATGGTTGCTGAATTTGAAAAAAATAAAACAAGCTTCTACACATACCAGCTTAAGAGCGCTAAAGGCATGCAGATCGTATTGAAGGGCATAGATTCTTATGTTGTTCCCGAAGAAATAAAAGATGCACTCGTCCTCCAGGGGTTTAAGGTAAAAAATGTGTCCAATATAATAAATAGAGAGAAGATTCCTCAACCCCTATTTCGTGTTGAACTTGAGCCTAATGATATAAAATTGAAAAAAAATGAAACGCATCCAATTTATAATTTGAAATACCTCTTGTACCGAAAAATCACAGTTGAAGAGCCACATAAGCGTTCAGGTCCTGTACAGTGCCATAATTGCCAAGAATATGGCCATACAAAAACATACTGCAATTTACCCTCTGTTTGTGTTGTGTGCGGCGAATTACACGGCACTGCTAGTTGCAATAAGCCAAAAGATCAAAGTGATAAAAAATGCAGTAATTGTGGAGGTAATCACACCGCTAACTACAGAGGTTGTCCTGTGTACTCTTTCGTAAAGAAGACTATAGTGCAAAAACCTAAATTAGCTCCAGCTCAATCAGCAAACGCTTACTCTGCCACTTTTGCGCAAATGAGCCAACCAGTTACTTCCCGTGTATCATATGCAGATGCTGCTAAGACAAATTCAATTCCCACACAAAATGTTTCCTCGCCAAATAATTCAAAAAATACTGACGCAAGCTTTAATTTTAATCGCCTTGAAGCTACTATTGAAAATCTGGTGCAAACTATAAACAATTTTACAACAAATATGACTAGCATGATGCAAGAAATGCTGCGAATGCAGAATACTCTGCTTCAAGCATTAATTAATAAGCCATGAACACGTTAACAATATGTTTCTGGAACGCAAACGGCATTCGCCAACATAAAAATGAACTTGAGCACTTCCTCATGGAAAAAAATATTGATGTAATGTTAGTATCTGAGACTCATTTGACTTCGAGAAGTCTTTTTAAAATATATGGCTACACTATATATGATACAAAGGACCCTAGAGGAAGGGCTTGCGGTGGATCAGCAATTATAATAAAGTCAAGACTCAAGCACTATGTTCTTGATAACATTTGTGAAGAACACCTACAAGCAACAAATATTGGCATTGAAAGTTTTTGTACAAATTTTGTTATATCATCAATTTACTCCCCTCCCAGATTTTCAATCACTGAGAATCAATATGAGGATTTCTACAAATCTCTTGGACCTTGTTTTGTAGCAGCTGGCGACTACAATGCTAAGCATACGTTCTGGGGTTCGCGTCTTATTACCCCCAGAGGTCGAGCATTGTTCAACACTATTTCAAAAATGGGCTTGGATGTCATTTCGAGTGGGGAGCCCACTTACTGGCCTACTGACATACAAAAAATTCCGGATGTTATAGATTTTGGCGTCATAAAAAATATCTCTAGGGATTTAATTCAAGTTCAAGCTTCTATTGATCTTTCGTCCGATCACTCTCCGACGATCATTACAATTTGTAGTCCATTAAGAAGTAACTTACCTGACCCATATGTGAAGATGATCAATCGTGTTAACTGGCTGGGGTTCAAAAAATATCTCAGTAGTCATTGTACGGAAAACATTATGCTTAGAACATCCGATGATATTGAATCTAACATTGCCAATCTCAGCGAGAATATTAAACAGGCTGCTGAACATGCCACTAACTCCCATCCGCAGACTGGGTTTAATAAAATTTATTCTACAGACATTGAACGTCTCGTACGTGAAAAAAGAAGAGCTAGAAGGGAATGGCAACAGCAAAGATCACCACAAAATAAAATCAGATTTAAAGAGTGCACTAAACGACTCCAAGAGTTGCTTGCATCTGAAAAAACTGCATCTCTTAAAAATTATCTGGAAGGTCTTGATGTCACACCAGCGTCTAATTACTCTTTGTGGCGCGCTGCTAGAAATCTTAAAACACCCGTTGAGTATAAGCCACCTCTACGCACATCTACCGGAAGTTGGGCAAGAAGCGATACTGAAAAAGGTAAAATATTTGCTGAGCACTTAAAATCCGTTTTTACGCCAAACATATGTACTGGTGTTGCTGATTTGCCGAATGTAGTCGCTCTACCCCCTCAACACATAAAGTTTAAGACGCGTGATTTACAAAAATTAATTGCCGAACTCAACCCGAAGAAAGCTCCGGGTATTGATGGAATTAGTAACCAGATGCTTATGAACTTGCCTCGTATTGCAATGAGAATCCTATTATTCATATTTAATGCCATTTTACGACTGGAGTATTATCCACACAGCTGGAAGCTTGCCAAGGTTAAAATGATTCCAAAGCCGGGCAAAGATCTAACCAAGGCTGAGTCATATAGGCCAATAAGTCTACTATCAACTATGTCAAAGCTTTTCGAAAAACTGCTCAAAACAAAATTGTCCCAAATTCTAATTAGTAGTGGGTGCATACCAGACCATCAATTTGGTTTTAGAAGTCAGCATAGCACCATTGAACAAACTCACAGACTGGTTCAATTTATAAGAAGAACTTTTGAGGAAAAAAAGTATTGCTCTGCGCTCTTTATTGACGTTTCCCAGGCATTTGATAAAGTGTGGCATGAAGGCCTAATTTTAAAATTGAAGACTTACTTACCAATAAACATTTTAAATCTTTTGGAAAGTTACATTATTTCCCGTAAGTTCACTGTTGTGGAAGGAGACTTTACGAGTAGGCCTGAAACTATTTCATCCGGTGTGCCACAGGGGAGCATACTGGGACCAGTTTTATATTTGATTTATACTTGTGATATGCCTGTGAGCAGTAGTATCCATACTTCCACATTTGCCGACGATACAGCCTGCCTTAGTATGCACGAAAACCCTGATGAGGCATCCCGCAAACTCCAGGAACACATTAGCCAGATGGAGCTTTGGTTAAACTTATGGAGAATTAAAGTCAATGAACAAAAGTGTGTCCATATAACGTTCACCCTAAGAAGAGATACTTGCTCTACCATTCGGATTAACAATCAAGTTGTTCCTCAACATTCACATGTGAAATATCTTGGCATACACCTTGATCGACGACTTACATGGAAACACCACATTGACTCTAAGTTAACTCAAATGAAACTTAAATTAACTCAGGTACATTGGCTGATTGGTAGAAATTCAACACTTAGCCTAGACTGCAAACTTTTAATATACAAGTCTTTTTTAAAGCCAATATGGTGTTACGGAATTCAACTATGGGGCACTGCTTCAGCTTCAAATGTAGAGAAAATTCAACGAAGGCAAAATAAAATTTTACGCATGATAACATCGGCTCCATGGTACATCAAAAATTCAAATATACATCGCGATTTGAATATGCCACTAGTGACTGAAGAAATTGCAAAATACGCAGGCAAATACCTAACAAAACTCGAGTCACATCCTAATCCGCTTGCTCGTAATATTTTGAACTTTACTGGACACATCCGCTTAAAAAAGAGAGATACACGGGCTCTAATATTCAACACTCTAGATGATGAAGCTGCTTGAAAACACCTTTTTCTTTTTGTTGCTTATCACTACTTATGTATTATTAATAACTATCACTAAGCTTATGTCCGACATTGGTCGGGCCTAATAATTTTTTTTTTTTATAGATTTAAGATTTGAATACTTATTGTTAGTTCATATTTGAAGATACAATAAATAATAAACATGCATTTAAAAAAAAAAAAAAAAAAAAAAAAAATTCGCTCATTATTGTAAAAATAAATGATGTGCCTTCCATAATATGGCTTAAATATGCTCACTAATTTATAGATCTGCAAAAAATATTTTATTTGCACTGCTTTGAGTATTTTTATGAGATAGCATATTTTAGTCGACCAAAAAACAAATATTTTTTTTTTTGGGTTAGCATATTTTGTCGGCAAGAAATATGATTTTTTTAATATATTTATTTTTTAATCAATTTGTGAAATATTTTACTCAAGACTAGATTTAAGAATTGAAAATCCACAAGAAAAAACTAAAAATGCTATACAAAAATAGCTTAAGTCTGACTGAAAGCCTCTTTCATCTCGAGGTGGTCAGCTTTAGCACTTCGTAACTCACTTTCTAGTGTAACAAGGTCACTCCAAAATATCAATTTCGAAAGCTTTTGTCATTGAGTATAATCGGTCTATACATACCCAGCAAAAAATTTCAAAAAAGGTAATCGAGTTTGGAATTAAGCATATTTGGTGGAAGCTGTTCCTTACTGGATTACCAACTTAATGATTTTAACAAGGCGTGAGACTAAAATAATTGATTCTTGAGAAGTACTTACCTTTTTATTTGGAAACTTACTCACGTAATCTATTCAATCTAAAAAAATCATTCTCTTCATTTGGCAACTTGTACATAATTTTTTTACATTTTAGGTAATGAGATTTGTAAGCGAGTAATGAAATTTGGCAATCAGAAAAGTAAGTCATTATATGGCAAGTAGTTCTGATGGTAATGTGTAATTTTTTGATGGGTAATGTTTCTATTCGATTAACAGTTTAAAAGTTATACATACATTACCAATTTTTTTTTTATCGGAACTCCTCTGTACTAATATATTAAAAGTTACCATATCTCAAAAACTAGCCATAGGATATCAAAATCCTTGACAAATTCGTGTTCAGCATGCCAAATACAATAAGATATGAGGTAGATTTATAATTACCAATTTTTTAAAAATATTGGAAATTTGCATGGAAGTTAAATATTGCATAGGAGAAGCTATTTTCCATCGGAAATTAATTTTAATCAAATTTGAGTTGACATATTTTGGATATAGGCTGTCCATATGTACAGCAAAAAAAACATATGGTTACCTTAATATAGAAATGTCCAACTGATTATCTTTTTCAAATCTAGTTTTGTTTTGTCTTGCATATTTCAATATATTTAACCTCTAATATATCGAAATTCGCAAAAAAATCGATTTGAAAAAATTAATGAGTTAACGATATCTACTTTCTTTTCTTCATCTACATATTGCTAGCTGAAATAATGATACTCGTATGTTTATCACAACCATACGTAAGATTTTCCACTTTTAAGTAATTTTTACTTTTAACTGCAAAATCAGAAAAAAATCTCCTTTAATTTTGTTTTAGAAATTTTTTTATAACTTTCAAATATTAAATTTGTATTGTATGTCCTTCCTGCCTCTAACTGAATATTCTGTAGTATTTATAAAATTAAAACATTTACAAATATTTGCACAGCGAAATGATGGCTTTTTAATGGTTGAACAACGAACCAGAATTGGAATGAATTGTTCATTTTTTTTGTATTACATTTCCTTTTCCTTTTGTTTTTTTTTCTCTCTCTAAATTTTCTTTTCATTTATATCAACTAAGTAAAGTAACATTATATTGGGTCATATTTTTCCTATCTTTTTTTTGCTCTGTTATCCCTTATTTAGTCAAAGACTTGTTTTAAAGGACTTAATCGAAATTGATGCCCTATTTGTTTTTGAACTATTTATTTGTTGTTGTGTGTGTGTGTGTCTCTATGTGTGTGTGTTAGCCTGTCAATAGTAAAATATATTAAATATCATCTCTTTTAGTTTGAACCAATAATTGCATTTTGACTTTTTAATATTAAAGAAAATTTAATATGGTAAAGCAAATAATTCTTTAAACCAAAATAATGTTTTTTCTAAGCTTTTTTTTTTGTTTCAATGCTGGAATGATTTAGTATAAATTTAAATATTTTTTTTGTGTTGTGCATTAAAGTTATTAAAAAAGTCTATCACACAAAATAATAAATAACATTTGCAATTTCATAAAAATATGAGAATACCAATTAAAAATTTTGATTAAATTTTACAAATCCATGTAGCGCATTTACTTCAACAATGTCCTCACTCCAAAAATTAAATTTTTGGTTTAGTAATACAAAATTAATTGTCATTTTGTTATATGGATTGTGTAGAAATTTCATATAAATATCTTGTATATTCTTGAGAGAAATATTTAATTTTCTTTTTCCATTAAGTTGTGCGAAAATTGCAAACTTTGAAATCTTTCTTTCCAAAACTAATTCTTTTGAGTTATGACATTATTGGAGTAAATGAGCGATGTATAGATACTGTAAAGTTGAAGTTATTTCAGAGTGAAGTGTTAAAATAATTTTGTTTTAATTTGAGTACTTATTTTATGGCAGAAACTTTGAATAGAAAAAAATTTTATAATTTCTTTGATGCATCCTTCGGCCATTGATAATTATTGGAACGTAGGCCTTGTTAAAGTGTGATAAACAAACTCCTGACAGCCTTCCTTAAATATTAGTTATATTAAGCCATTCTGTTAAGCTTAACTCGAAATTTCGCCTCAAAGTAACCCGAATTCGGCCCAAGTCGTCTCTTTAAAATTATTTTTTGTAAAAATATAAATTTTGGTACTTTTTGGAGCGAAAATTAACAAAAATTTAGTAGTTTTTAATTGTTCAACTTTAACCATAATGATATTACTCGTACCATCAAGTTTTCTTAGCGAGCTTTTATATTTTGTGATCTTTCTACGAAAATCAGATACAAATTACATCTCTACCTGGATTAAATAATTTTTTTGCAAACCAAACATCGAGTTATTTAATGATATATTTATTCCTTTGCAGTAACGATAATGTTATTCTATAATTTATTTTTTCCGATACTGCACAAGTGCGCGAAAGGAAGCGAAAAGCACTAAGAAGAATTAAGAAAAAGAACGCAGGGAGTCATTTGATACCGGGTAGGAACGTAGTTCTATACGTTTTACTTACTTTAGAAATTGCCAATTATCGCCTAGTGGACTTATTTTTGATAAAATATATGGCGCTTGTGTTCTTCCAGACTCATATCTATCCATTTTTTGAATTTTATCAAAATCGATTACATAGTTTCCAAGAGACTGAAGTTGCCTCCTCCTGCTCCCATTTTTTGAAGTCTATGGTCTCTGTGCTTTCATTGAATTTCATCAAAATCGCATAGGTAGAGGAAGACATACCCCCTTACCATTCCTCCTGTACCTGGATTCAGTAATTTTTTCGAACCAAAAATCGTAATATTTATCGACATATTTATTCGCTTGCGATAACGATAATGTGATTTTGTAATTTCTTTTTTACGATAGTCTCCAGTTTTATCTTATTCGCCATTTAATTCAATATTTTGTGGTAGCTGTGTATAGAAAATGTGAAAATAAGCGAAAAGCAAAAAGAATAATAAAGAAAAACTCAACAAATTTGATTTTGTGACTTAATTTTTTTTTCTCCAACCGACAGCGAATATCGTTAAAATATGTTACTGAATAGCAAAGTCGATAAATTTTCGTTATATTTATTATAACGATACGATTATCGTAATAAAAGTTACTGAATCCAGGTACTGGTCATATTTTTGAAAATATTCTGTAACTTATATCTTCTTTTTTACTTAGATCTACAGTGGATTCGCGATAATGTTAACTAATAAAAACCAAGGTAGTGCATATTATCGAATTTGTTCACATTTTCGATTGTAAAAATTTGTGGTGTCATGTTATGTTTTTTGCCTAAAAAAGTTTACAAAATATTGAAACTCTTAATATTTTTAACATAAAATACAATTTATTGCAAACTTAACGATTTTTTTTAATTTTAAATTAATTTTTTATATTAAATATTTACTAAAAAAATAAAATTAAATACATCAATTGATTGTGCAACTATTATCGGTAAAAAATTGGTGTTCACATTACTGGATAGTTCATTATATTGGAAGTTCACATTACCGAGAGGTCACTGTATCTATAGGGTGTTTTTTTGAGGGGTATAGAACTTCGAATTGAAATAAAACACAAGAAAATCGTTTTAATGTCCATCAATTTGGCTTTATTGGAAGGATAATTTTATGCCATTAATGTTTAAATATGATTTCGGGCATGTGGCCGCCGCGGCTGGCTCGAATAAAGCCAATTCTACAGGTCCAATTTTTAACCACTTTTTCGAGCATATGGGGCCGTATGTTGGCAATAACGCCACGAATGTTGGCTTCCAAGTCCCCTAACGTTTCTGGTTTGTTGGCGTAGACGAGCGACTTCACATATCCCCAAAGAAAATAATCCAATGGTGTCAAATCACACGATCTTGGTGGCCAATTGACAGGTCCATTCCGCGAAATTATGCGCTCATCGAATGTTTCCTTCAATAAATCGATTGTGACGTGCGCTGTGTGGCATGTAGCGCCGTCTTGTTGAAACCACAACTCATCCACATTCATGCCATCCAATTCGGGAACAAAATAGTCGGTTAGTCGGCTCCAATTGCTGTGCACGGTGGCGAATCGATTCATTCGGGTCCTCTTCAACACTTTGCTCTACAGCGGCAATTGTTTCGACGACGATTATGTCGACCATAAAATGGACGGAGCTTGCGGTAAACTTCGCGAACTGAACCATTATTTTCGAAATAAATTTGCACGATTTGCAAGCGTTGTTCTTTTGTCAACCTGTTCATGATAAAATGGCAAACCAAACTAAATATTAATCACTTGGCAGCTGACAAAATGGCCGCCAGTTAAAAAAGTGATGCCAACTTAAAGTTCTATACCTCAATAAAAAACACCCTTTATATTTTGCATTTTATCACATTTGGTTTAATAGTTTCTGAAAGTCAGAAATTTTCCCCTACCTCCCCTTGCGCTCCTAGTTCTTAAAAAACATATAACCTGTGTCCTTCTATACTTAGATCTATCTATATTTTCAATCCCAGGAGTTCCCCGGCGCTTCCCCGGCGCTTCCCCGGAAAATTACGGTAGTTGTTACCAGTATTTGTAACCACTATTCGCCAGTATTTATTCATATTAAAAAATTTTTTGTTTTATTTGCATGGCGCGCTATAAGGAACTCACGTTCCAAAAACTGTATGCGATTGCGATTTTTCGTTTTTATTTCAACCGACAGTGAATATTGTTTAAATATGTTACTGGAAAGCACAGTCGATAAGTTTTCGTTATATTTAGTATCTCAAAAAAGGTTTTGAAAAATAGAGAAATTTTAACCATCAATTGTGCATAAACCACTAACTACATATCCGTTACGTTAATATAGAAATGCTCTAACTCGAGCAAACAGTCTGTGACAGACAAACAGCGGAAAATGTACATCGTACCAAAAACAATAGGTCTCCTTTTCACCTTTGTGGCAGTTACTGCTTTTTATACCCTTTACCAAAAAATGGTAAAAGGGTATATATAGGTTTGTCATTCCGTTTGTAATTTCTAGAATATTAATAAGCGAGTCATAAAGCATATATATTCTGGATCCTTATGCATAGGGAAGACGAATAAGCGATGTCCGACTGTGCGTCTGTCCGTCTGTCCGTCTGTGTGTACGTGAAATCGGTTTTCCGAAGCTCCCAGAAAAGCTAGAGACTTCGTTCTTGGACTGGTGGGTCAGAAATGGTCGAAATAAAATTGGTATTGAGAATCAGCAAAATCGAGCAGACAGTTTCAGAGCTGGGAGACTTAAACTTCATTTTGCCATACAAAATAACTACCGAAAACTAGTTTTTAATAATTTTTTATTAAATAAACTTATTTTATACTTTAGTATGAATAAAATTGGTATTTCTAACTAAAAAAAAAAATAAAAAAAATTAAAAAAATTAAAAAGACGTTTCCAGGCTTGGAAAACCGAAATTTTTTTTGTTATGCAAAAGTAACTTACTAAAACAAAATTTTCCTTTTTTTCTATAAACTAAACATATGTAATGCTCTTAAAAGAAGGAGATTGATGTAAGAAATCAGAAAAACAAAAAGGATGATTCCAGGGTTGGAAAACCTACGATTTTTGTGATATATACAATTAACTACCGTAAACTAATTTTTTAATTATTTTTATTAAATAAACTTATTTTATACTTCACCACGAATAAAATTGGTATTTCAAATAAAAAATTAAACTTCAAAAAATTAATAAGATGTTTCCAGGGTTGGAAAACTTTAACTTTTTTTCTTATACAAAAGTAACTTACTAAAACAAATTTTTCCGTTTTTTCTATAAATTAAGCATGTCTAATATTCTTAAAAGAAAGAAATTGATGTAAGAAATCATAAAAACAAAAAGGATGATTCCAGGGTTGGAAAACCTACGATTTTTGTGATATATAAAATTAACTACCGTAAACTAATTTTTTATTTATTTTTATTAAATAAACTTATTTTATACTTCACCACGAATAAAATTGGTATTTCAAATAAAAAAAAATTAAAAAGACCTTTTTAGGGTTGGAAAACTTTAACTTTTTTTCTTATACAAAAGTAAATTACTAAAACAAATTTTTCCTTTTCTTTATAAATTAAACATATCTTATATTCTTAAAAGAAAAGGATTGGTGTAGGAAGTCAGAAAAATCAAAATGGATAATTCCAGGGCTGGGAAACTGAAACTTTTTGTGATATAAAATTAACTACCGAAAATTAGTTTTTATTTTTTTTATTAAATGAACTTATTTTATGCTTTAGTACGACTAAAATTGGTATTTCAATTTAAAAAAGTTTAAAACACGTTTCCAGTGTTGGAAAACTTTAACTTTTTTTATAGAAAACTAATTTACTAAAGCAAATTTTCCCTTTTTCTCTATAAATTAAACATATCTTAAATTCTTAAAAGAAAAAAAAATTTGGTGTAAGAAATTAGAAAAATCAAGAGGGATGATTCCAGGGCTGGGAAACTGAAACTTTTTGTGATATAAAAAATTAACTACCGAAAATAATTTTTTGTTATTAAATAAACTTATTTTATACTTCAGTACGAATAAAATTGGTATTTCAAATAAAAAAAAAATTAAAAAATTTAAAAAGACGTTTCCAGGGTTGGAAAACTTTAACTTTTTTGTACAAAAGTAACTTACTAAAACAAATTTTTCCTTTTTTACTATAAATTAAACATATCTTAAATTCTTAAAAGAAAGAGATTGGTGTAAAAAATCAGAAAAATCAAAAAGGATGATTTCAGAGTTGGGAACTTACACTTTTTGTGATACATAAAAGTAATTAAGTCTAATTAATTTTTATCTTTTCATTTATTAATTATATATATTTTACGTTTTGAAAAGTTTGGTATAGAAAATTATAAAAATAGAAACCACAGCTTCAGAGCTGGAAACTTTGAACTTTTTTTCTGGATATTAAAGTAACTAAATAAAACATATTTTTTGAATTTCCTTTTTTCTTTTTTCACTTAACGCACTTTTTATATTTTTTAAGAACTACTATATTGATATAAGGAATCAGAAAAATCTAATATGATGATTCTAGGGTTTGAAAATTATTATTTTTTTTTGTAGATAAAAGTAACTAGGTCAAATTGTTTTTTTCTTTGTGTTTATACCTTATGTATGTGCTTATGTACATCTCTCTATACTACATAAACGCACTTTGGTAAAGGGGATATAAGATTCGGCACAGCCGAATATAGCACTCTTACTTGTTGGATCTTAGGAACGATGTCTAGTATATATATTAAAACAACTTATATTATAAAATAAACCATTTTAGAGACATTATTACAACTTAACTAAAATCTTACCTTTAACTAACTTTAAGTTGTAATAATGGCCCTTGTAGTTTTTTATGCTAAATGAACTAAAAAGAAATAATACATACATTACAACAAATTGAGTTTTCAATATTTCAATGTTATAGAAGAATATTTTATTAAAAAATATATTATCCTTAAATTGTTTGCAGCCAAAAGCTTTATTTAATTATAGTCTGCATGTATGTATGAACTGTATGTGTTTACTCTATGCTGTAATGCATATAAATATTGTTTTTTTTTTTACACAAATTTAACAATATTTAATTTAATATGCCTTAGGTTTTAGTTTTAAAATATTTATATTGAAAATTTATCAAATTTGTGTTAAAATATTTTTACATGAATTGTGTCATTTTAAATTTATCTCGAATTAAATTAAACACAAGTGTGTTGAGTTAAATTTTTTAAACATCATGTGTCAAGAGATGCGAATTTTTAGTGATAACAACATCGATGTTGATGTTTCAAAAAAAAAAAAAAAAAAAAAAAACACTTCTCTAAGGGATTATGATAAAACAAAAATCCTTTGTGTTTGTTCCAGTATCTCATGAAAAGTTAATAAAACATGTTTGGCGTTACAATTAATACCTTTTGAGTGCTTGATATTAATATCAAGAAATGTTTTATTGATCTTAGTTGTATTTTTGTTGCCAATCGCCCGCATTAATCCAAATGGCTTAAGATATTTATTAATAATAATAACTTTAAGATTTCTTGAAATAAACTCGCTAATAAAAAAGATTTCGCATGTAAAACTTCAGAAATAAATTAGAATTAGAACATGAACTGTTGAATAGGGAAACGATTTTTACTTGTTTCATTTAAACCAATTGGCAGCTAAAATTTAATTTTTGAGAAAAAGGATATGTGGGAGGTAGCCATGTCCTTGCATCATATAAAACAAAATTAAAAACAAAGCTAAAATGCATAATTTTAGAAATAGTTTGTTAATTTTAAATGCATTCTAATCATAAATTCAGTTTATTTTTTTGTCTTTGGGAAAAAGGATATATGGGAGTTAGTCAAATCCTTTCAATGAATGAAACTAAATTTAAAACAGAGCTAAGACAAATATTTTTACAAATATTTATTAATTTGTAGAGCATTTTCATTGTAAATGCAGTTAAAATTTAGTTTTCCATAAAAAGGATATATGGGAGGTAGTCAAATCCTTGAACCGAATGAAACCAAATTTACAACAAAATTGAAACTTACAATTTTACAAATATTAATTAATTTTTAGAGCGTTTTCATTGTAAATGCAGCTAAAATCTAGGTTTCGAGAAAAATTACATATGGTAGGTACTCAAGTCCTAGTCCCAAATGAAACCAAATTTACAACAGAGCTAAAACTCATAGTTTTGCAGATATTTATTAATTTTTACAGCATTTTCATTGTAAATGCAGCTAAAACCTAGTTTTCGATAAAAAGGATATATGGGAGGTAGTCAAGTCCTTGCATCGAATATACCTGAATTAACAACGCAGGTTAAAGTCAAATTTTTAAAAATAGTTGTTAGTTATTAGTGCATTCTAATCATGAATTAAACTATTTTTTTTGTTCGTTTGAGAAAAAAGGATATATGGGAGGTAGTCAAACCCTTGGAGAGAATAAAACGAAATTTTTGATAGAGGTAAAACGCATAATTTTAGAAATATTTATTAATTTTTATAGGATTCTCATTTTAAATGCAGCTAAAATTTACTTTTTGAGAAAAAGGATATATGGGAGGTATTCAAGTCCTTTTACAGGATGAAACCCGATTAACAACAGAGCTAAAGCGCATTATTTTAGTAGTATATAATAATTTTAAAGCATTCCCATTATAAATGCATCTAAAATTTAGTTTTTGTCAAAAAGTATGTGAGGTAGTCAAATCCTCAAAAAGAATGTAACCAACTTAAAAACAGAGCTAAAACACATAATTTTAGAGGTATTTACTAAAATTGTTTGTAGTTGCGTTTTGGTTTAGGTTTAATTTTTTAAGAATTATTTTTTACTTCGCGCTATGGTAAGTTACTGATTTTTTCTCAATGTTCGAAAATGAAGTTTTCATAATATTTGAACGTTTTGAGGTACTGACAATCGATTCTGACTATTTTTGCGATAATGTCAGTATGGATGCATGTATGTTGTTTACAAAATTCACAATTGCACAGCTTAAGTTTACGTTTCAGAATTGTTGGGTAAACTTAACAGGTTTGTGTAAATAAATTTTCATACAATTTGGACATTTTATTTACGAGAGTGTAAAAATGCACAATTGCGCAGTGGGCTAGACATTTGAATATTCTCATGAAAACCCTTAATGTTTTTCATAAAATTTTAAATTTTCTGATTATTTTTTTATACTTCAATTTTTTACAGACAGTAAACAAACAAACAACTATCAATTAAACTATCAACTAATTCGTCCTAGCATTAAATTTTAAATTAATTTCATAAAACTAAAATCAATTCAGTAAAGTGCGACTTTGTTTCGCACACGAAGGTTTGCGTATATCACTTTTGGCGATTATATTTTTAGATTTTTGGCAATTTTTTGGGTTTTTGACGATTTTTTAGTTTTGGTTATTTTTTCTTTTTGGCAATTTTTTGGTTGTTTTTTTACAATATATAGTTTTAGTTTTAGCAATTTTTTTCTTTTATATTCCTCGTTTAAGCGGTTTTTTCATTTTAACTTTTTATCGTTTCTTAATTTTTAAAAGATAAAGGAACAAATATAAACAAGAACTCTATTGTTTACGCTACGATGTCCGTCCGTCCGTCTAACAGTTTAAAACAAGTGAGAGTAAAAGAAATAATAAAAAAATAAAATAATGGCCACCCTAATATACATATTTCAATATCTTTGGCGGGCAAATTTATGGTTCGGAAGTAAATTGGCTTAAAAACACAATTTTTTTATGACAAATTCAGTTTTATTAATACCAATGTAAAGTAGAAAGAAATATGGGAATAAATAACGAAATATGATGTCGGGCAAATGTCTATCTCTAGCACGTTTCATTGTTAAAATTTCCTAACTTTTTATTAAGAAAATGTTTAAAGATGACAGCTAAATTTTTGACATTTCATTATTTGACAGCCAATTTACTTGCTAACCTCAAATTTGCCCACCCTTTACGAGTAGGAAAATGTTTGTGTTAGGTTGAAAATATTGGACTTACATATTGACAGTTGTTATTATAATTGCCCAACATGCTCTATATTTTAAACAATTACGCATTCCAGAATAAAGTCATGGAAATGTTTAAGCTTCTTTATATCAAAATAATAAAATAATTAATAAAGTCAGTCACAAGGTGAATGAAACCAGTTAGCAGCGATACTGCAGCTAATAATTTTTGCTGTATGTGCTTCGTAGCTGACAAATGTCAAAAACTTCGTTTTGTTTTGATATTGGTTGCCGTCTTTTTGTATAATAAATCCTTACACAGTCACATGTATAGTTACACCATGGTCAGTCAGTTGTAAAATTAAGCTTGAGCCCTGAAAAATTATTGTATAAACAGTGAAAAGTATCTTCCCCATGCGTTACATATGCCATGAAAAACTATGTATACCTTTCAAAGTTTGTATAGTTATTCTAAAGCAATTTGCTATGAAAAATCTAAATATGATTGCATGTTTCCGCCTCGACATAGTGGCACATGTTTTTTTTTAAACAAACTTCACTTCATACTTATTATGCACTAGTTTAAGCGCAACTGAAAATGGGAAGCAGAAACAATGACAACCAAGAAATAACAAATAAAAGGGGTATACTTACATGGTATGGCGGATGCTGAATCATGAGGATCTGGTTGATATCCTTTTTCAGAAAAATAGTCTATTTTAATGCAACTGTATGTTTCAACCCCTGGTATTGTGCAGAGTTTGCATACACACACACACGCGCGCGCACACACGCACACATAACACACATGCACGAGCACATAGTTGTTGTTTTAGATTTTTCATTATTATTGTTTTTTTTTGTATTATTTTGGATATTCATACATTTGCCATTTGCAGCAGTTTTATTGTTTTTTTCCAGTCATGTTACGTTACGTAGCGTTAGAATGTTTAACATTTATAATCCATGTGTCAGTTGAGAAATAAAATTTTGTTTTATATATTGGAATATTTTTTTTATTCATACAACCACACAAATGCACGTGCTCACATGCATACATTATGCATTAAAATATGTTTGAGTGTTGGCGTGTGTGTGAACATGTTTTGAAATTCACAAGTAACAGCCATTTTAACACCATGTTATCGTTGTTATTGTTGTTGTTGTTGTTGATAATGATGTTGCCATTGTTGTTTTGTTATTCATTGTTGTTGGATGATGATATTGCAATTATAATTTTTTCCCCATAAAAAATGTTGCAGCAAAATTCATAAAATGAGAGAGAAAACGAAAAACAAAACAAAATTAGTGTGTTTTTAAAATACACAAAAATGTTAAAACTATTTTGCTTATTAATTCTAAGTTTAAAGCAATGTTTTTAAATTCATCATTTGTCACCAAGTATTTGCCAAAACAGAAAATAAAAACCAAACTAAATTTAAAAAATTCAGCAATTAAAATGTGAAAATAGAAAATATAATTAAGGTCAGAAATTTGATAAGAATTGGATCATTTTGTGGTAAAATTATAAAATTCATTAGAAATATGAAAAATAAATATGTGTGTACATAGTTATTTTTCGTTATTAGAGATAGTGTCATGTTATTAAATTAATGATAATAATTTGTAAAACAGTTCAGTTTAAACATTTAATTAAAATTTGCTGTTATTTTTAATAAATGATATTAGCTTCGGCTTAGGTTTGAACAGTTTCTGGGCAGAGAAGGCAAGGTTTTCAGCTGTAATTGGAAAGGTTATTTATGGTTGAGGGTTGCATGAACAATCGCCCAAAGAACAATCGCCCATAGCACCAAAAATTAACAATCGCCCAATATTTTTGGGCTTTTATTCATAATGAACAAAAACCCAAAAAAGTGCAAATCGCAAAATTTTTTGAAAAATAACCCAAATACAAAATGAACAATCGCCTATTAATTTGGGTCATTATTCATTATGTCAAATCACCCAAGCTTATAATGAACAATTGCCCAAAATGGCTGAGTGAACAATCGGCCATAAAAAATCGCCCAAACCACATAAATGTACAAACGCCAAAAAAAATTTTGGGCGATAGTTTGGGTCTTTCGACATTATTGAAATATATGAAGGATAACAATGTTCCTTTAACGTTTTCTTGGAACAAAGTTCTTCTCAAATAATAAAACCGAATTCTTATTGAAACTAATGTCCGTAATAACTTCGTAATAAATTAGAAAAATTTAAACACAAAATGAAACATTGGAATTAAGATTTAGATGTCGAAAAATAAAAGTAAAAATTTTGACCAACACATAAGCTTGTAAGCACATTAATATAAAAAAAATCTACAAAGTATCAAAATATGCCCTAAAAGCATAAATTATGCTGTAAAAATTGGAAAATATGCTAAAAATATGTTTGCAGGACTGACATATGCAAAAACATGCTTTAAAGGGTAAAATATGCAAAAATATGCACTAACAAATCGATGCCAAAATTCATAAAAAGTTCTGAAACAGATAAATATCATGTCCCCGCATTAATACCTCACCATTGGCGTAGCTAGACATTTTTTCTGTGGGGGGGGGGGGGCAAACACAATTTTTTTAATTAGTGTTTTTTATGGGAATTGTTAAAATTTAAGCTTAAAATTTTTTAAACGCACTAATAATCCCAAATTAATATTTTACTTATTAAGTTAAATATATATTTTTTATTGAAAATACATTGAAATTGGAAATTAAAAAAATATATTTTACTTAATAAGTAAAATATTAATAAGTAAAATATTGGTTTGGGATTATTAGTGCGTTTAAAAAATTTTATACAGATTTTTTTTATTTAACATTTTTTTATTTAAGTTAAAACATAAATTAACAGTCCAGTTTCAATAACAAAAATTAAGTTATAATTAAAACTAGAAAAACAAAACATTCAAAGCAAAAACAATATATAGACAAAAAGTAAAGTATGTATTAGAAAAAAACTAAATAATAATAATAATAATCTAATAATAATAAACTAAATAATAATAAAATTAATATTCGTTTCCAACAAGTTTATATGTTCATATGGAAAAATTATTTATGTATATACTATATTTGAATACAATATTTTGAAAAGATACAAGCAAGAAATGATTTCATTCATCATTCATGATTTCATTTCTTAATAATTTATTATTTAATTTAAAAAAAATTTATCTGTTGGTGCATAAATAAAAATAGAAAATTGCCATTTATTATTTAGTTACCCTTCCAATATTGAAGTTCTGAATCAATACTATATTGTTGCGATGAATGAACATACATACATAAATAAGTACAAACATATTTGAATTTTACACTTTCTATTATGTTTTACCTTCTCCTGTAAAGTTACAATTATTTGCATTAGGGCATTTCCATTTGAGACCAACGATATATTGACCTGTGTAAGTTGATATGCTATCAAAAATTTCGGTCGTCAAAAGTACTGATACCAAAATTTGGACCTAGGAATATTTTTCACAAGTTTTCCACTAGTCTAACAAAGTTATATATGAACATGAATTGTTTTGTTTTGTTTTCTAATAAAAATAAAACATATGTATACATGTTTAAAGAGGAAATTTTGATTTGTTCGATTTTCTGACGATTTTTCGGACATGAAATGATGATTATTTTATATTTTATCAGGATTTCGATGATTTTTCCATCATTTTATCTGGCAGCCCTCGATTGAACCATAAATATGCATACATACATACATGCATGTGTGTGTACGAGTATATATTGTATATGAATAAATAAAAGGTATTTGCAGATCATAATTTTTCGCTATTTTTTTAATTTTACTCTAAATAAAAATTGGTGGCTATTGTTACAAACAATTTGAAAGTAGAAAATCTTAAGAACACCTTAAAACAACTTGTCTTGCTAACTACGTACACTAGTACAATTTTATTAAGAATTTGTTGAAAGCTACATACACACATACATATCTACACACATGCATTATAAATTCACATGGAGTTTACTATTTGTGATATTTTGAAGTGTTGTAAAGTTATAGTTTTTTGGGTATTTGTTATTTAATAAAAGTATGCATATTTAGCGATTATTCGAAAAGTTTGTATAAAAATTACTGGTGATTTTCATGAGTAATTTTAAAATAAATAAAAAATAGAATTTTTTAATATTACAGGCAAAAGAATATGTTTTAAAAAGAATTTGTAATAAATCCTGGGGGGGCAAAATCAAGTCTGGGGGGGGAATTGCCCCCCCAGAAAGGCCTAGCTACGCCTATGTACCTCACACAAGAAAAAACATGCAATTGCATATATGCGGTTTCCCTGGTTATTATGTATTAAAGTATTCACACACACACACGTAGAGATTTTTACATAGCCGGCCTTTGGATGGGCTTAAGGATTTTCTACACCATGTTGTTTCCCGACACGGCACAGGCTAATAAGGATTTTTTGCATTGCGAGTGCCTAATAACATTTTGCTGCGCTGACGGCCTTCGGCCGGGCTTAAGGATTTTCTCCACCATGGTATTTAGGGTGCAGCCTAATGAAGATTTTCTGCCTTGCAAAGTTTTCCTGCGGCGCAGGCTAATAGGGATTTTTTTGCATTGCAAAGTTTTCCTGCCTAATAACATTTTGCTACGCTGACGGCCTTCGGCCAGTATGTCCAACCTCGGCTTCGCTTACAACAATTTGGTGAACCAAATAATGGTGGAGATGGAACACATTGGAGAAGCTTTCAAATATTTTCTACAATATACATATATATATTTTAAATTGTATATTCGATTTTAATGATTTTTAGATTTTTTGGGTGTATTAATTTTTAAATGATTAAAAAATTTTGGGCTATTTTTCATGTTAAAAATTACTTAAAATTCGTATGAAAAAATTTTTGGGCGATTTTTGTTTTTTATTTTTGGGCGCTTTGGTTTTGGGCTAATTTTTCATGAAAACATTTTTGATATGAAAAATCGCCCAAAATTTCAAAATGAAAAATCACCCAAAAAAATGAAAAATGGCCCAAAATTTGTATGGAAACATTTTGGGCGATTTTTTATTTATAGTTTTGTGCGATTTTTCATGGAGCCGTCAAATTTATATTTTTTTCACAATTAGAAATTTAAAAATTTAAAACTCCAATTGCATTCATTTATTAATTTTTATATTTTTTATTTAAAATTTAATATAATTAAATGCAATTTTAAAAATACATTATTTTATCTATACAAAATAAAGCTATAAACATAAATTTTGAAAGTTAATCAAGAGACTCGAACACACACAACACAAGCGAATTGAAAGATTTACTAGTCAACATGAAAAATCAAAATCTTTTGTTTCTTCAACCAACTCAACAACTGTCAAACTAATCAATTGAAAGAGCCATACAAGCTTTGATTTGGACAACAACCGACTCAATTGCAAATTGAATTGAATCGTGTACTGAATACAAAAAATTATTGGGTTCACCTAAATGTTAAGAGTATATTGGTATTGAATACCCTACTGAGCAAGCGCTTGCAAGCATCTGCAAAATTTATTTGTTATTTATAAGTAACTTTGCCTTTATAACATTTGAAATCTGTTGTGCTTTTCTTCTTTGATTTTAATTTTAATATTTTTCCATCATTTACCATGGGGAAAACTCCACATAAAAATTTTTCCCAGCTTTCTTTAAATGGTGCAATAAAGACCAACAACATATTGCTTTCATAACAAATTATAACCATTCTTTTGCTAGATTTTCACAAAAATTTTACAAAACATAAATTACGCTTTAAGTAATAAATTTGCTTATAATTAAAAGTAGATATTTATTTTGAAATAGTTTTTAGTTTGACCACAATCAAATCCGCTTAAATTTTTCTGTAAAAATTTTTTTTCAGTCATTTAGAGAGAGAGATAGAGAGAGAGTGAGTGAGAGGGAAAACAAATTTTTGTTCTAAAACACTGGGAACTTAAAACTTTATTATTGTCTATTTCATCTTATTGGACCACAATACTAGAAAAAGTTTAACTTCAACAACAAAATCAAGAAAATGTTTTCGATGTGTGTGTGTGTGTGTGTAATGGAATATGATGCAAAAGTTTAAATGTGCGCTTTCTTGCCAATGTGAGATGGAGGTACTTTTCAAAAGCTTAGTAGTGCAGTTAAACTTGGCACAATATGTATATTTGTTATACATATATTCTATACAAGAATAAGAAAATTAAAAGACAAATGCATGAGTAGTAAAGAATAAACAAGTTAACGGTAAGACTGTTGTAACTTAGTCATGTTAAAAGTTGAGCTTTAATTACATAAAAAGCTCTCAGCAAATCGGATTATGATAAATCTAAACAATTCACATATTCCATTTGCATTGAAGAATTTTTTATATAGAACTGAAATCAAGACCAATTGACACTACACATATTTTTTTTATCTGTTTTTGCACATTTGATATACTCGTACATTTTTGTTTTTTATTTTAAATAAAATTGTATCATCTTTCAGGCCAAAATAAGTCTTAATAGAAAGCTGACAAGATGTTTCTGCACCATGGTCAACTTGTCTTAATTTTCCTTATAGAAATCACCATAAACATCTGGTGAATCTTATATAACTTGCCTGTTCGTAAAGTAGAAATTACTTAAATTTAAATTTTTGCATACTTGTCTGTAATTGATTTTTTAAAGACATTAAGTGGATTTTTTCCATTATTTTCATAAGGAAAGTATACTTATAATAAAATAATTTTGCTAAAAACCATCAGTCATTTATATATCTGTCTAGAATCTAAAATAAATAAAAGATGTTTCCATAGAGAATACGACTGTAGGGACTAAAGAAAAATTCGTTGCAATAGCTTTTTTTTAACCATTTGTTTTTTGTTTAATACTCTTATTCCAAATGGTTCATACTTTTTTATGCTTTTGTTCAAACTTCTTTATTCTAACTAGAACTTTCATTTCTTCAACTTTTCCTTTCAATTGTAAGTAATTTTCCCAGTATGTGAGCACACAAAATAAGAGACTATTTATAGCAATAATATGAAAATCTATATAAAATCTTTATGTAAAATTGTTAAGCAAAGTATTTTATTCAACATAAACTTGTTTTTACTTTGGTTGCAATATTACTTTTTAGGTTTAACGGTAGTGTAGAAAAGTTTCTTTTTCTTTGCAAAACTGTTGAAAAAAAGTTGTGATTTGCTTTAGAGCTAAAATGGTTTATGAGGAATATTAGATAAAGATGGTTGATTTATATTGAAATAACCTGGAGTTACATTGAATATGAGCATTTCTAAAATTAAAGTTGGAAGTTTTATTGTTTAAAAACTCTAGTTTTATTTATTTTGTATATTTGTTGTTAGTTAAGCACGTCTTGCTGCTGCTTAGGAAACTAGCCACTACAAAAATATCTAAAAAAAAACTTCATATGTTCTTAGAAAAACTCTTAAAATGTTATTAAAAACTACGAATACGTAGTTCAGCATAAGTAAATTTCATCGGGAACAAAGTTTTACTTTAAGTTGCTTCTACATTAAGCTAAAATTTCCACTTAAATTTTATGTTTAACGTTTTTTCTCTGAGGGTTCATATAACAAAAATATGAGGACTTATAACTTTTAACGATACCGGTAAAAGTTTCGGTTGCATTTCTTTTGAGGTAACTGATATTTTGATCGGTATGGAAATCAGAACATTATTTTAAAAACATTTTGTAACATAATAAAAGATCTTTCGATCTAGAGTCTTACCGCATCTTATTGTCATAAGCTGAAAGACAGGCGGATAAGTTGCAGTGTTAACCACACAAAAATAAGAAATAAACGTTATTTACAGCCTACCAAAGATTATAAATGATGAAAACACTATAGATATATAATCTGAAAACTAAGTCTCCTTCTTAAACCGAATGCAACAGAAATTTGTTTCTTCACAAAAAAGTGTTATATTCACGTCCCATATTTTAAAATAAAACAATACAAACAACCAAAAATTTCAATAATTTCAGACTGACATTTGAGTTTAGATTTCCCTGAAAAGACCATAGTAATGCAAAATTAATAATTTTATCAAAAGTTTTTCATATTCTGAAAAAAGTTCTTATAAATATCTTATTTACTCAATCCATAAGGTTGTGTGTAAACTTGAAACCTTAAACTCGTTGTCTGGCAAACTAGTTTTTTTTTTTTTGACGTTGTTTTAGTCAATGAGCGATATTAATACAAAATAATTAATATTTAATAATTTTTTTAGCAGTTCATAGTACATACTTTAGGTTGAACTCAGCTAGTAACACTTTTTGGAAAGAGCATTAAATTCAATTAAAATAAACATAGGCTTACTTAAATTAATTATCCAAAATATTACATTTTTTCAAGCAATCACTTAATTGAAAATAATTTATTTCTGTATCTGTATAGCAACAAAAGGAATTTACATATGTGTACATCTATAAGTACAGCCTATTCTAAACAAAATTGACAATGATTAAATTAAATTAAAAACAAAGTAAAAGTTAAAATTACCGCAGATTTTCTCCATTAAAATAATATTAAGTATACGCACGTATTTTGCTGTCATCCTGAAAGCATGCAACGTTTTATTTAAATTTATCAAACAATTAAATGTTTTATTGCAGCACTGCAGCGTATACGCAATATTTTTTCAAATCGGCATAAATTATACGTGTTTCACCTATCACACACGAGAAGAATTATGCTGGCATAACATGCCAGTTTGTTGGTGAAAGAGGCAAAGAGAGTGGTATTGTGTTTGACATAAATTTTCAACCAGCTACAACCCCGCATCATCGGCACAAAACCAATATACACACAACTTAAAAAACAGCAAATGTTAAAAGAATACAAAAAAAAACCAATACACACAAATCAGTGTGCACGTATACATTTCTATGTCAGAATTAGTCTCGTGTGTTCTACAAAGAACAAAAATTGTGAGGCATAAAAATTACTCCCGTGTGTGGCACCCCATTGAACAATTTAATTTGTAAACTCAATGTACACAATTTTGATCGATAAATGAAGTTGTTTAAATATTAAATCTTGAGCAAAATCTTGTATCATCAAAATTAAAAATCGTTATACACATTCAGTTATCTTATCAAAAATCCGCTAATAAAACTAAATTAAAAAATTAAAACAGTGTAATGGCACATGAAAACTATTTCAATTAAAAATTTAGTGGCTCTGAGCATTATTTTTTACCAAAATATAACGAGAGCCTATATTAAAAACAAAAATTAAAAATTTTAAAAACCCGCGACTTTTTTCAGAAGAGATGTTATATCTTCTAAACGGCTGGACCGATTTTCTTCAAACATACCCTCTCGATCAAGTCATCTTTCAAACAGAAAAAACTAAATGAAAATCGGTCCAGCCGTTTGGCCTGTACGTGGACACGGACAGACACAGAGATACACAGACACACACTACAAACTTATAACACCCTTTTTTTAGTCGGGGAATCCGTCAACTCAAATTTGGTAAAAATGAGTTTCCGATGGTAAATAGCTCCCCTATGCAATATTCATCTATAATATAAATTTCGGATCAAAAAAATTATTTTTTCTCGTTTTATATAATTTTTTTTATTCTGATATCTCAAAGTGTAAATTTGTTTGGTGAAAATAAATGCTAACTCCTATGTAAATTTCCAAAATTTGTAAAAAATTATTAATTTATTATAAATCTACCTCATATCTTTATGCACTTGGCATGCTAAACACGAATCTGTTAAGGATTTTGATATCATATGGCTAGTTTTTGAGAAATTGTCACTTTTATCATATTAGTACATAGGGATTCCGATAAAAAAAATGTTAATGTATGTATAACTTTTAAACTGCTAATCGAATGAAAACATTATGTATGGACCGATTATAGCCAATGATATGAGATTTCAAAATTGAAAATTTGGAGTGATCGTGTTAGACAAGTGAGTGAGTTAGAGAGTGTTAAAGTTGACCACCTCGAGATTGAAGAGGCTTTCAGTCAGGCTTAAGTAATTTTTTTATTGTATTTTAAGTTTTTCTTGTAGATTTTCAATACTTATATCTATTATTAAGTAAAAGATTTCACAAACTGGTTAAAAAATAATATTCAAAAAATCACATATTTTTCCGACAAAATATGGTAACTCATAAAAATATTTTATTTCGATTTACTAAAATATTCTATCTCAAAAAAATACCCAAACCATTGCAAAAAAATTTTTTTTCAGACCTATAAATTATTCAGCATATTTGAAACATATTATGGAAGCCACATCATTTAGTTTTACAATAATGAGCAAATTAACTAGTTTTTTCGCACTACGAAAAAGTTAGGTTTTCGAGTTGATGTATTTTGAATATAGACCCTCGAATAACTATTTTGGGTTACTTCACGATAAGTAATATACATAGTTCTTAAAGTATAAGAAATACCGAACCATATTTTTTCGAAGTTAAAGTCTTTACACAGAAAAAACAAAATGAGTTAAGCGCATTGTTCAGAAAAAGTCAAGGTGAATGCTTGCGGGTACATTTTCAACACCTCTTTAAAGGTAAGTTCAAAATTTTAAAAACCGAAATTACATCTTGCTTTTTAATAAGTAGCGTTTAGCTCGTAAATACGATTTTCTTTTAAACTTAACGAAAAAAGTATGCTTCTCCATAAGTTAACTAAATATTTTGTTCAGATTTTTTACATGGATTTTCATAATTTATGGCTGAATTGTCATTCAGAAAACATAAATGCAATATGTAGTAAGTTTCGTCTCACAAAATTTAAAATGTGTCGTTTAATAAAAGTGAAAAAAATTTAAGGTCATTCTCAAGGAACTACATTTTCATTGTTACCGAAATATCGATATTTTAAAAGTGCAGATAATTAGCAGAAAAGCCAGTAAAAATTTATTTGAATGTTACAAAACTTTGTAATTCTTTTATAGTTTTACAAAATACTTACCATGCTTTTTAAAAAATTTATTTTCTTTTTTTTGAAGAATTTTGTGAATTAATTTAAGCTTAAAATTATTAATTATGTACTAAAAATTACATGAAAACATTGGTCCATATTCATAGTCAAAACAAAGAATAATTTATAAATTTAAATATATTATTACTTTGCTTTGTTGTTAATGTCAGCTTTTTAATAGGAATCTTGAATGAATTAAATATACTAATGCAGTGTGTGTTTACACAGAAAACTGCGGCATTTCCCACAGCTGAAAGTCTATCTTAATTTTTATTCTCTTTTTTAAAAGTTATTAATTAAAAAAAACGTCTTATTCAATAAGAATAAAAAAATACTGAATTTGAGCCAGCCTAAGAGATTATTCCTGATTAAAATTTATTTCAGTTCAATTTAATTTAATTCTTATCACAAAAAAGACTATCAGAACCTAAACTTAGTTTTGATAAACACTTCGAGAAATCACACACGAAAAGTAGTTTGCACTCGTTGACTCAAAATATATTGCAAAGTTTTAAGATATTTTACTAAGGTAAATTTTTTCAGAACATTTCGCAGAAGTCTAGAGATATAGTATAAAATGTTGTTTTTTAAGAAAACTTTATGAAAACCTTGGATATTTCGTTATGCACAGACTGAAATGAAAAAAGGAAAATCTCGAAAATTTCTTGTGATAATTTTTTATACATTTAAAAATGTTTAATTGATCAGTTGTTCTGTTTTACTGTATTTTTTGCCTTTTACAAATAACTAGCGAAGTTGTCAAAATTAAAATTAACGGAATATAAAAGTTTTCTAAAATTTTTAGAGAATTTCCAAAAATTGGCTTGTTTTTATGGTTAAACAATTGTCTATATGCATTTCGTACCCGCTTGTGGAACTCGTCAGTAGACTTCAACCCAAAAAACTCAGTATGTTTATAGTAAGACTCTTAATACTATATTGGTTATCACAATATACAAATATAATAAGTTTGAAAACCGCAAACAAAAATCTTTACAAAACAAGCATCTTTATTCAACTGTGCATCTATTTTATTTTTCCCCAATTTTTGAAATTAAATAAAAACACTATGTCAAATAAATATACTTCAGTATTTTTTAGAGAATTTTAATATTTTTTAAAACTTAATCAGAGGAATGATAATTTCAGGTCCTGGAAAAAAGAAATATTAACCCATCACAAGGTTTCTTTTAAATAGATAAAATGATGATAAAATGAGAGGACTAGTTTGAGAAAAACGTTTAATTTGTATATATTTGAAATATTCCTTTTTTCAATAGGCCTCATTAGTTTTTACTTTATGTTGCTAATCTGTGCTGTGTCGTTCTACTTCTAAATTTTAATACTAACTTTTTCTGTATTAACTTATCATCTGTTTCTAACCAAAGAAGTCACAGTTTTCCCATTAAAGTGATGAGTTTTGTATCGCACAGAAAAAATTTATCACTAATGTATGTTTTCAATTAAGAATTGAATTAATTCAATTAATTAATTTGAGTGAAAAACTTAATTGATATTATCAAAGTGTTTATAGCTGAAAATTCAGCTATTGATTGATATTACAAATATTTTAATTGATATTACAAAAATATTATATTACTTTTTTGTGTGCGTCACTGATACAAATTGAATTGTTTAAATTCTAAAAGCATAAAAATGTTTTTATTTGATTAATAAGTATTTAATAATTTTTTTATTTTCACTGGTTGACATGAAACAGAACAGAACTGAAAGAAACAGAAAAATTCACGACTTGTATAAGATTTTTATAAAAAAAAGCTGGGAGCAAATTACGGCACTCGTTATCGAACGAAATTACGAAATATTTCCATATAAACTCTATTGAAATATTTCGTAATTTCGTTCGATAACGAGTGCCGTAATTTGCCCCCTGATTCGTAATGCTGCTTTGTTCTAAAACTGATGTTTATTATTATTTTATAAAACTATTGAAATTTACAGGCTTGCTAAGTTACATATCGTTAACTTAATACGAAAAGATCCTAACTCATGTTTTTCATAGTTTACAGGAGGAAAAAAACTAAATAAAAAAAGATGCAACATTGATACAAAATTTTATTAAACACTTTACATAAGCACATAATATTGCGTTTAAAATTTTTTTTTATGAATATTGCATATTTTTGATGTGTAAACATCTATACGCTAGGGGGTAAAAATCTTTTGACTTTGATTTCTTTGCTGAGATTTCTTTGCTGAGATTTCTTTGCTTAGATTTCTTTGCTGAGATGCACACAGCATTGTCAAATCAGTGTGAGGTATGTATGAATGTATTAGTGCTTGAAAGAAGCAATACCAAGCAGAGAAACAAGTCGACCGGCTCGAAGCCGACGGTGCGCCGCCGCCGGTTATTTTTCTGTATACTTCCGTACACCAAAGCTGAAAATGAACCGTAAGAGCTACGGACTTGAAATTTGGACACAATATGTAGACATTTGGCCACTACAACAACAAATACATGAGAGTTAAAAACTAAAGGGTGTTCAAAAACGAGCAACGAAAAATGTTAAAATCCCATGTAATATACATACAATTGTATGTACTTATATACACTTGAAATTTTAAAATTTAGTGTATTTTTATACAGACTACAACAATTAACACTAAATTTAAAAAATTTAAATCAATGGGTGTTCCATCAGTTAATGCAATTTTGACTTTGTAATTTTGACAACTTGCTGTATCTTGGAAACCGTAAGAGCAAAACTCTTGAAATTTTCAAAAACGGTAAAACTAAAAAAGGCGAAAAATCTAAAATCGCCAAATATAAAAAAATCGCCAAAAACAAAAAAAAATCGCCAAAAACGAAAAAAAGCACCAAATTAAAAAAAAATCTATAGGACTAAAATAAAACGCGAAAAACCGGAAAAATCGCCAAAATGAAAACAATCTTTAAACAAAAAAAAATCGCCAATATGAAAAAATCGCCAAAATGAAAAAATCTACTATATAAATAAAAAACCCAAAAACAGAAAAAAATCGCCAAAATGAAAAACCCCAAAAAACAAAAAAAAAATCTTCAAAATGAAAAATCGCCAAATCGCACTTTACTGAATTTATTTTAATTGCAATGCGTACACAACAACAAGATCAGCAGCAACTATGAACAACAGGAATTAAAAATTAAATATGGCATTTACCATAGATGAGCACTGCAGTACCACTAAAGTTTCAGTAAAAACAATAAAAAATTTTTAACAAGTAAATTTTTACTTATTACAAAATTTGTTTCTACAATTTTTATAAATTGCCTAAATGATTTGTTATATGATGAGATGCATTGAATTTTCAGTAATCAGTAATGCCCGTATTCATAATGAAATTCTACCAAGTGGCTAAATGTTTTTCATACAAAAGTTTTAAAATTTGAATGAAAAAACTTTGCCACTTGCTACAATTTTATTATGATTACGGCCCTACGATTTTACTGGTAATGTAAATTAAATTTCATTAGCAGTAAAAACTTACTGAATTTTTTTAGTAATCAGTAAATTTACTGCTTACTACAGTTTTGAATGCAGTACATATACATATACTGCAGTGTGCTCATTTACTAACCAAATAAGTTTAATAAAACAAACAAAAACCAACAAATTCATATGTAGTTATTTACAATATTGAAAGTTTTGATACTTTTAATTAATTAATTTAAAAAAAGATACTAAAAGCATAAATACTGCCAACTTAAAAAAAATTCATTACTAGATGTTTACACATCTCCTCTGTGATCGGACTCACATTACTTTTTTATTTTCTTACTTTACTTTATTTATTTTACTTAATAAGTAAAATATTAATTTGGGATTATTAGTGCGTTTCAAAAATTTTAAATATAAGAAATATTTTTAATATATTTTGCCAGATTGATTTCATAATAAAATTCACATCACAACATGACTTTTGTTTTTTTTTTTTTTGAATTAGCTGCCGACTGTTTTGTAAATAAAATAAAATGAACTAAATAGAAATATACATATTTTCTTACTTTTCTTTTTATTGAAATATCTAAATACATTAGGAAAACAAATTTATGAAATACTACGTAGATAATAATTTGCATGTAAACTTTGTTTCCATCTGACTTACATTTTGCCAGGATAACGTTAATGGAATATAAAACATGTCAACAAAAATATTCCATTAAAACGAGTTTAAGTAAAACATAAATTTTTTACAAGTCTATTGAATTATGATATTTCAACACTTTGTTTTGCTGTTGCTGTTTGCATTCATGTTCGAACATTCATAAATACATATAAATACATCGAGTCTTTGCTGCAAAAGAGTCATAACGCAAAAAAAAAATAGTTTTAGAGAAAATGAGCCGAGTTTAAGGCAGAGAGCCATAACGAAAAAACCGTTTTTTTTTTAAATAAATTGTTTAAATTTTTAGGATCTAAAGGTGAAATATCATGTAAGTTTTCTCTCAAGAGAATTCAGTATACTCACCTCTCATCTTCTTTATTCTCACCATTTGCCCAACATATAGAACCATATGATAATTAATTGTGAAACATTGGCCCTCATTAAGAATGTCATATTTCGACTTTGGCGATTTTGTACTAGATTAAAGAAAAAAATTTGCAATATTTTTTAGTCTAGTATGTATCGTAATCGATATACGACACTCAAAATTGTGACCCTTTATTATAAAAAAACTAATTTTTTTGACTTGTGACACTGTGGCAGCCAAGGCTCGCTATGATTGCATATCTAAATATAAGCATCTATTATTCCATATCACTCGATACAGTTCAATATTTATGTAAAATACATTACAATTAAGGGGAGAGAGAGGGAGAAAGATAGATAAAGCTAGGTGTTTGCATTTGTGTGTATGTATTTGTGTTGGCATAAATTTCGAATTCTATTATTTGTGTTACTAAACAACTATAAAACGTAAAGAAAGTAATGATAAATTTACGTATTATTGTAAAATTTTAGTTCGGAAAAAAAGAAAATTCCTACAAAAAGCATGTGTGCACACGAAGTCAAACATGTTATACAAGAAGAAGAAAAGAGAGGAAACACATACTTACATGCTACAAATGACAATAGAATTTAATGCACTCTGTAACAATTTCATAACGTTTTTCTTTCATTTTAGACGGACAGACAGTCACACACACAGACAAAGTATTTTTTTTTTGTAATTGTTGTTGATGTTATTTTTCTATTTTTCTCAACATACTTCACATGTCGGCTTGTCTTTCTTACTGTTTTTTGTTCTGTAGCTGACTGTCATTCAGACGAATTTTTTCCTTGTTGCTGATAATACGTAAATATACGTTTGTATGTATGTATGTATGTATGTGTGTATATGTAAGTATGTTTCATAAAAGAAGGTGTTTTGTGGGAAAACATGGATAGAGTAATTGTTATTTTGATAAAACTTTTTAAAGGTGCATATGAACAGGGATTCTCAATAGAGAATTCCGAAGTTTGACAATTTTTGGCGGCCATATTGTTCAGGCTATATCTGTCTAATTTTTTGTTGTTTACAATAGAATGATATAGGGTGCAAATGATGAAAATGTTTTATCAAAAGATATATTCAGGGCAATCATGATTAAAATGCCGCGTGAAATTTTTCCCTGGGCACAATTCCAACTTATAGCAAGTAATAGGGAAAACAAAAAATTCGAATTGGAAAAGTGAGAAATTTCACGCAGAATTTTATTCATGATAGCCGTAATTATTTTTAGACAACATTCCGCTCGTTACACCAATTTTACAGTCGCCTATTGGTTTTTGGCCACAATTACATAATATAGTTAAAATTAAGATCATCTCTAATGATTTGTGCATTGGCTTTTCATTGCAAGGAGTTCTGTTTTATGATTGCTAATCATTGGAAACGATGCTAAGAAAATTTTACTTGTTTGCATTCTCTAATAATATTTTCTTTGGGGAAAAATTTCAAAATTGCACTTTTTGTAGCTCGTTTAATACTCGTACTATGCAAATTCAAAAGCCAATTGTTCTTTTCAATTAACTTTAAGTGTATAGTTAAAAAAGATTTACATGATAATTAGTTCACAAAATTTCTTTAAAAATATACGATTTTTTCCCGGCAGAAATCAATTAACATTTCTGGGGCCACATGCCGTTATATACTATATATCTCGTTAGAACTTTTCTTTATGGTCATCAGACACGGCACCACGGAAAACAATCTAAATGCGAACGAAGAAAGGTTATTTTCAATGATACTTTGCATTCCAGTTGTTGATATAAAAGAAGAAATTCTTAAAATAGTTCTTCGTTATTTTCAGCCCTTCTATTTCCAAGAAAATTGTAACATAGATTTTCGAAAGCTACCCATGCTCTTCTTTCTTTATTCATCAGAATACATACATATTTGAACAATTTTTTAAAGATTTCTCATATTTAGGGACCATCAAATTGCCTTCCTTCGATTTGGTCACACTTAGGCTGATTTTACATCTGGCATTTCATGTGTGCCATGTGCCCAAAAAAGCATAACCACTAATTACTAATGAAAAACTGTTTGATTCAGACACGTATTTATTAAGTTAAACAGTTTCATACATAACTAATAGACAATTTTATACACGCAAAGAAAAAATATGTTTGAGGTAACCATAATCAAACATATGGTTACAGTCAAATCATGTTATTGTAAATAGAACAGCAAACTTTAACCAATTTTATTATCTGAGCTAACAATAATGTTATCTACAAAAACAATGAACTTTGTTATACCTAATCTTAGTATTGTAAATATGACAATACTATTGTTACATGTGACTAAAATGTAATTGAGACACACTATACCATGTTCTAATATTATAATAATATTGTTAAATACAACCACATTATTATTTAATATAACAATACAATTTTGTTTTTTAATAATATACTTATTGGTAATTCTTTTGAGAAATTTATTATTCGACATATTGTCAGAAGTTTATTTTAATTTGAAACTTATTTGCTGGTGGTTCAGCGTTGTCTATATATTTCATTGTTGCTGTAACAAATCATCAGTAGCAAATAAATTTCAAATTAAAATAAACTTCTGACAATATGTCGAATAATAAATTTCTTAAATGTTAAATTTAGATTTTATTTTTCATTTTGCCTTATAATTACTTTTATTGTTATCCAATGGATTTCTAATTGTATAAAGGTGTAGAAAACTAAAATAGATTCAAATCGAATATAAATTATTTGCTGGGTTTTTTGTATTAGTTTCAAAGCCTACTACGCTTATTTTGCTTTTGTGATTTTCAAAAATATTATTATTTGTGAATTCTCAAATAATTCTTGAAAGTCTGTGCATAAGATAAGAGGTTTGTGACTATTCAAAATATGTGGTTGAAGTCTACTGATGATTTGTTACAGCAATAATGAAATATATAGACAACGCTGAACCACCAGCAAATAAATCTCAAGGTAATTCTTTTGTTTAAAAGAGCTGTGCATTAAATCCAAAATAAAAATTGATTAATATTATTGATATAAAATGTATATATATAAAATGTATACTTACATATGTGTGTATACACCAAATACAGACACGTCTGTATAAAGAGATTTACATATCGATGGCTTAATATAGAAAGGTCGTATCTCAACTTTTAGCTACTTTACAGGAGAAGGAAAAAACTCAATAAAATCTGAAAAAAATAACAAAAATTTTTTTCTGAAGCAGATTTTTATTAAACCAGCCAACACAACAAATTCAATTCCTTTTATTTTTTTTATATTTTTCATATATTTAATTAAGTTATGTGAGATATGGCTTATAATTGCTCAATTTTATAAAAAAAAATATTAAGTTAGGGCTTTTTTGTACTTAGTTAAAATTTTTAATACTCCTAAGACAATTCATTTTTAAATTGACGAAAAAAAATCTAAGCAAAAGTGCATACGTATGTTAAGTATTATAAAAATATTAGTTTTTATAAGGCAAATTGTCATACAAGTGGTAGCAATCTGCCGGAAGGAACTTTTTTAAATCTTGCAAGTGGTCCCACTTTTTTTTTTGGGTATTGGTATTTTTCCTTTATAAAGTCGTTCCGGGGAAACCTGTTTAATAACAGATTTCGATATCTGTGGGAACAGCTCATATTCGTCTGTTATATTAGTTTTAAAATAAATTAGTCTTGTCGAATCATATGCTATATGTTGGATCACCAATGTTCCTGCCTAAAAATTGAGATTAATATTGGTAAATAATATCTTTAGATATTCTTCAATAAGCAATATTTTTTACCTGGTCGAATGGACGAGTATATCTGAAAAATATTTTCGAAATTCAAAAAACAATCATAATGTAAATGGTGCGCATGTAATGGTGCTGGAACTTTGCATGCTTCAGTTATAAGTTCAACAAATTGAGACGGCAAATTTATTTGTCTTTTATTAATTTTTATTAATTTTTCTCTCTATAAGGGAATGTGTAGCGTCACATTCCATTTGAGTATGAACGCTTTTTAAATATTTTTGTTCACTCGATATATTGGTTTCTTTTGAAAAAGCGAGCAAATCATTACACAATATGACATTTCGGTTTTTGATAAAAACAACCATCCGAGTAAATAATTATGTGATGATTTTCGGATGATCGAGCATGGAAATTCTTTAAGTGTTTAATAATGCATGTTGCAAAAACGGAAGAGACTAGATTCCCAACCTATTTTCGTAGTTGGCTTTTGCCCATAGAACTATGCAACAGTAAAAAAATACTTTAAGGAAAGATGTTTTTTTTAATATAAACCAAAAAATATGCATTCAACTTTAAATGAGTTAGGGCTTTTTCTTTCAAATTTTTTTTAATTACTGTAGATCTGGTATTCGTCAACATAGGAAGCTGAATTTTTTGAGGGAGGTGTATTTGAGTTTTGTCTACCAGAATATGTAAAAACACCGATTTTGAAAAAAATGAGACACGACCTTTCTATATTAAGCCATCGATATGTATATATATTTTTTGTTTATAGTTTATTTATTTATTTATTTATTCAACACCACGCGTACACTACAGATAGCTTAGAAGCGAAACACTGAACTGACAAATATTTCTAAAAAATATTTTTTTTTAAAACTTAATATAGTATGGTTTTGGATAACATTATATTGTTATTTACATCATATTATTTTTAAACAATAATAAAAATTAAAGTCATAAATTTTTAACAAAACTATATTGTTAAACTCTAACCATATCGCAGTTTCTATGAATGTAATAATGTAATTATTAAATTCAAACATTACTCTGTTTGTCGTAACAAAATTAATGTTTAAAATAATAATAACTAGTTTTCAACGACAGCACATTTGTTTCAGAAAACATAATATTGTTTTCTCAACCATTCTACAACCATATTTTTTCTCTGCGTGTAGAATCCAACATGATTGGAAACTCTTTAAATCAATAAATACATGTCTGAATACAACTTGTTTTCAATTGAAAAAATGGAAAAAGTACATGGTACCGGGTACCCGGTCATTGACCGTAAGGTTAATTGTGACCATGTCTGTTTGTAGAAAAACTGCTCATGTCGAACAAGAAAACTGTTTTTCAGAAGAAAAATCTGCTAACAAATTTCTAACATGTATATTTCTTATTAAAACGTAAAAAATATCATAATATCACTGCGTTAGACAATTTATGTATTAGTATAGCATGCATGGCATTAAATCATTTTTTAAGTACTTGAGATACGGTTTCATAACTGCTGGGTCCTCGAAAGATTTGTTGTGGAGATATTTGTGTCATATTTCCGAAATTATGCCAACCATGTTGTCAGATAACGTTCGATCGTTTACTCACATATATTGAAAACAAAAACAAATTTTCTTGTTTTCAATACAAGCATCCCATCGAACATTCTCTGTTGACAACCAGGAATAGGCCGTTAACTTTTCTGTTAATTTTTTTCACAAAAAAATCAATATTTTTGAGAATTTTTTTTCCAATACAAATTGCACTTTGATGAAGTGATTTATTTATATGATTAGAACATGATTGATTGTTCACTGATATGAACATTTGTTAGCGCGGAAAAAAGTTCATGAAATATGTATGTATGTATTTACTGAAATGTACACTCAAAAACTAAAACTTTGGAAAATTTTCTAAATTTGAGTACAAAAGGTTGTCGTATGGAGCCAAAGCTGTTTTTTTACTTGCAACCAATAAAATAGTTACTAAATTTCATGTTCATTAATGAACTAACTAATTTATAGTAATTATATTTTTATATTTAAGTAAAATTTTTCTAAAATTAAGTAAAGTTTTCCATAAAATTTGGAGCTTTGCAAAAAAATTTTTTTCGTCTCAAATCTAGTAAATTTTTCAAAGTTTTTTTTTGTCTTTAATTCTGGTACTTATATTTACTGTTAACTAAATTCTATACCATATGGTATGATTTTTTTTATTATATCTTATTATTATATTCTTAATTAATTCAGCATACATACATATTAATTCCTTGAGAGGGGACAAGTGTTGAACCAGCAACCTTCTGATTGATAGACAAGCTCTTTAACCAATTGCCTAACAGGGCAGCCTGAATATGTATGGACATTTTTGAGTTTTAAAATTTTATTTTATATACAAAAAAATATATTTCAAGTTGGAATATTCCTCGGAAAAATGAAAAAATTACTTGCTTAGTTCATATAAAAAAAATATTCTATAATTTAAGGAAAAAAAAATACTTAAAACTGGTAAATGTTTTTCTAAAATCTAGAATATCTTTTTATCAGTGTGTAAAAAACTGCAGTCGAAATAGCAAAACTCGTAAAATTGTGCTTTTTTCGGCCATTTTATTTTTTGACTGCCCAATCACAACCTGTTGCTTATAGTTCTTCTACTTAATTTCAAAGTGTCGTAGTTGAAGTTAACACAGTAAACGAATAACTATACAACACGAAGAGCTTCAATGCTCGAAATGTTCGAAAAGTTTTCTGTTTGAGTGACGGCTGCTTTGAATAACTACGAAGTTAACGAAGCAAAAATGTTTGTGTGTATGTGTTTGAATCTGTGTTTTGTGTGTGTATGAGTGTTTTTTCCCATATATACAAATAATTATAAAAGTAAGACAACAACAACAACAACATTTCTTCCAGCAAGCAACTTAATACGAAATTGAAACTGCAAAATCAAAAGAAAAAAAAAACACACAACATCTCTACTACGATGACTTCAGAATTTATTTAAAACAGCGCGCTGACAAACCGAAAACTTTTCGAATATGTCGAAAGCTGAAGGTCTTCGTTTTGTATAACTATTCGTTTATTATGTCAACTTCTACAACGACACATGAATTTTCAGAAGCAGGAGTATGAGCAGAAGCAAAATAAAGTACACAAATGAGAAGTTTTTAAACTCTGCTTTTTAGATCTTTCAAGTAAGTCAAATTTGATGAACTAATCAGGAGTAAGTCATTTCCTAAAATTTATTTTTTTTATTTAAAACGAGATTAGGACACAATTTCTTTAAACTTTAAAACCATTTTCCAATTTTTGGTAAATATTTCCTTTAAGCTAGTAAACTTGTCCTTGAATGTGAGAATTTTTGTGTATATTTTTTGATGAATTATTTTTAAGGTTATGAACTTTTTAATTTTTACTCATATTAAGTCTTTTTACTAGATTTGTGTAAAAATTTGCTTAAACTTAGAAAAAATTATTTAAATTTAGAAACGTTTTTTCCCTTAATAATAGTATATCTCTTTTTTTTTGGTGTAAAAAGCAAAAACAGAAACCTGCAAAAACTGATAGTGAAAAATCTGTTTTTTTACAAAAAACTGCAAGACTGCTCAACAATTGAAAAATCTGCAAACAAAAAACAGATAAATCTGCACATTTGGCAACGCTGCACTGTGGGGTGTAAGCCTTCACAAGTGGCGATTAATTCAAAAGATGAAGTTTAACTTTCACAACCGTATTTCGTACCATATGAAAGTAGATAAAATTCTACATCACTAACTGCAAAAATAAAAGTTCTTGGTGGTTTACTTTTTATTTGCAGTGTGTGTTCAAAGTTCACTAATTTTAGTTATTTTTGCGCGCATTGATTAAAAGAGAAAATTTTAATATTTCAAGTGATTATAGTTTTTGTTAAGACTTCTATAACTAAAAGTTTTATAATGGAACCGTCAACTTCAGGTATATGAGCATTTAAAAAATTATTTTTTATTTAGATAAATGTTTTAGAAATCTTAAAAAAAATAAAAATTTTAATTGCTCCACAAATATGGTATTTTTGATATATGTATATATGGAATATTCACCCTTATTCCAGTTGTCGTCATCGACGTCACTTTAACACAATACCAAAAACTTGGGGCTTGTTTCCTCGCTCTTGAGAACAATTTTGTGCTACTGACAATCTATTTCCGTTCCTTAAGGTCTAGAAAATAGCATAAACCTGCCAACAGGAGTCAGTTGTTTTCTCGACAACGGGTACATAAGTCCCAAATTTTTCGTATTGTGTTAAAGTGACGTCGTTGTCGACAACTGGAATAAGGTTGATTGAATTTCAACAACTTTGCGGATGAGTGCAGGGAAAATGCTTTTATGCTCTTAAAATATAAGATTTTAGCTTATTAATGCCAGAATACCTATTTGCGCATTTGTGCGATTTTTGAGTTATAAAGGTTCTTGTGAGAGAGTTCCAGTTGCTAAAAATCAATGTGAAAAATACATATTAAATATTTTTTTTTTTCTATTTAAACAAAAAATAATAATATTTTTTTAAATATACATAAAGTATACAAAAGTTACAGCAAAAATAGTCGAATAAGACCATTTTCTCCAAAATACAAAAAAGCTCATAAAATGTTACAGTTTTTTTTCCAAAAAATTTTTCTTAAATGCTGGTTTTTTATGTATTTATTAATATTCATCAATAAAAAATAACAACACTTTAAAATTACGCCTTCTATGAATTAATCGCCAATTTCTCTATCATTCACCCTACTGTGCGCTGGTTGTGGTTAAAATCAAAATGTTTGCAAAGATTTAACGATAATAGTCAAATGTTTGCCGTGTTAATTAAAAATACAAATTATAAACTAACGGAAAATACGAAATACAATGTAAATAGTTTTCTAAATGAATGCTAGAGTCAGAGTCTAAACATAATGTTTGCGGTGCGATTTCTCGTTGCGGTAGAGAAAAATAAACATAATACAACGGAAGATGGCGACGGCAATACTTGTCATTGTTTGTTTAAATTTTTGTTAATTTTTTTGTGCAAAAAAGAATAAAAAATTATTTGAGCTTGAAGTGTACGTTTAAACTAGGAATGTAATGAATGTTCGCATTTGCTTTCGCATTCGCCAATTATTCGCTTACTTTTGCTGTTTGCATTCGCATTTGCATTCGCTAAAATGTAGGCGAATATTTCAAGCGAATACTAAAAACAATAAAATTTGTACTTCTTTTACGAAAATAGCTTACGATTCTAAACAAAGTTTTAAAATTTTAGCTTAAAACTTTTTTATAAATAATAATTATCAGAATGTATCCAAAAACCAACTGTGTTTGGAAATATGTATCAGTTTTCGAAAAAGAAAATGCAGTAATTGATTTGCGGGCAAATATTTTGTACTTAAGACTAGTATATTCAAACTTTTGAAAAATGTTGAGTACCATTCATTACTTCGCACAGAAAATTTTAAATGCTAAAAATATTAACCAGCCCTTATTTTTTTGTAAATTCCATGCGAAGCAAGTGCCACTCATAAGAGTATTATTTCACATGAAAACTTAAAATGTTGAAGATACATTTTATATATTTTTCGCAAGATTTTTTCATGAACAATTTATTGCAATTTTTCTTAATACAGGGTGGGCCAAAAGAAACCAAGGGGTGTAAAAGTTTAATAACTTTTTTGTTTATTAACTTTTTTTTATTTTTTCTTTCATATTATATAATATACAAAATGGAAATTTTTTTACACTAAGTATGAAAAATTATGTCTCTTAAATGACCACCGTTTTCAGCTTCGCACTGATGGGCTCTTTTTAGAGCATTTTCCATAACATCTTTCAAAACTTGTGGCTGTAGCGTTCGAATTTCTGCAACAATGTTTGCCTTGAGTTTAAGGATTATCTCTGGCTTGTTCACATACATTCGCTCCTTCAAAAAACCCCAAAGAAAATAGTCGGGTGCTGTCAAATCTGGCGATCGCGCTGGCCAAATGATTTCCGAATTTCGAGATATTATTCGCTCTCCAAAAATTTGACTTAAAAGTGCCATTGTGTCTCGGGCAGTATGGGCAGTGGCTCCGTCCTGCTGAAACCACATACCAGGTCTGTTTTCAAGAGCAGGACGTAAAAAATTTTCTATCATAAACCGATACCGCTCTCCATTTACGGTTACAGCACTTCCATCTTCATTCTCGAAGAAGTAGGGCCCAATGACATTTTCAGATGTGATCCCACACCATACTGTACACCTGATGGGGTGCAATTGGCTTTGATGAATGGCTCTTGGATTTTGAGAACCCCAGAACCTACAGCTCTGCTTATTAACAAAGCCATTCAAATGAAAATGAGCTTCATCACTCATAATCAAATTTTCAATAAAGTTGATTTAATTTCTGGCCAACTCTTGAAATTTAACTGCAAAATTTAGACGTTGCCGATGATCTGCGGGTTTTAATTCTTGGACCAATTGCACCTTATATGGGTATAACTGTAAATCTTTTTTTAAAATGCGCCGTAGTGACGTACGAGACATTTCTAGCTGAGCAGAACGCCTTCTGCCAGATGTTTCTGGTGCTTCGTTAACACTTTGCTGTACTCGTTCAATATTTTCCGCAGTGCGTCTTAAGCGTGGTCTACCGGTTCGAGGCAAATCTCTTACGCTGCCATGTTGGTGATGACGATTAACTAAGCAACGAATCATCGCTTCAGAGGGCGAAATTCTGACGTTAAAATGTCGACGATATGCTCTTTGCGTTAAAATAATTGATCTCTGGTTTAAATAATAAAATTTTATTGTTCTGGTTCTCTGTTCAGTTGTGAACCTCTCCATTATAAATTCTCCAAGTGTTGTCTATATAATCTGAAAGAAAAAATAAAAAAAAATTAATAAACAAAAAATTTATTAAACTTTTACACCCCTTGGTTTCTTTTGGCCCACCCTGTATGTATGTATGTATTTTGACAGCATTTCACATGAAATGTTTTTTTTTTTAATTCAAGACTCAATTTAAATAAAATTTTATATGTAGTACATTTATTTATATCATACATCTTCATGTTCTTAAAACGATTTAGTTTTATGTCATTTTTTTTATCGTATTTTAAGTATTTGCATTCGCTTTGGCTTTCGCATTCGCATTCGCTTTTGCAAAAATGCACATGCATTATTCGTTTTCGCGTTCGCTTTCGCTTTCGCTAAATTGGTATTCGTTACATCCCTAGATTAAACAAAATTTCCATACAAATTTTGACAAAAGAACACTTGAAGCGTGTGTTAAATATTTTGTAATGACAGTAACTAAAAACAAAAAACTATTAAGATTTTATACATTCGCAGATATATTTAATATTTATATAAATTTTTAAACTTCAAAATCATTTTTTTATTTACAATAATGTTGTGAATACCGCCAATTGTTAAAAAACTATGGCAACATCAGAAAGAGAACATGTTTCAAAAATTGAGAGAATATGAAAGTCCGCAATGAAAATAAAATAGATTTTAGTTAATTTAATTATTATTTTTCGAACTTCATTTGTTTCTATATTTATGATTTCAATAGGCTAAAGTTCGTATCGCCTTTTAAGCCAAAGTACATGTGATAATTATTAATGATCATATAACACCAAAGTTAGTTGTAAATATTCTGACAACACATAGTGGAACGGAACAGCTAGCCGTTTTCGAAGGCCACTAAACCTTCATCATCAGCGTTCTTCTGGATTTTGTCCACTGTGTGTGGTGTCAGTTGATGTAGATTTCTGCGTTATATACGAAACTTTTTTGCAAATGGAATATGTGAATTGTTTTGATTCATTGTATTTCAATTTGCTGAAAAATGCTTTGTAATAAAAGCTCACCTTACCATCTCTAAATTTACAACAGTCTTACCATTGTCGTTTGCTCTTTACTAATTATACACATGTTAGTTAATTTGCTTATTTTTGTTCTACTTAAAAGAAACTATTTTGGTTTGCTATTATTAAGTATATATATTTAATTTTTGCAACAAGCCAATGACTATTAATTTAGTTAATTTAATTATTATTTTTCGAACTTCATTTGTTTCTATATTTATGATTTGAATAGGCTAAAGCTCGTATCGGTTTTTAAGCCAAATTAAATGTGATAATTATTAATAAAATAGATTTTAATTTTATGCCGTTCTGCACTGCGGTTTTTATTTCAAAATAGTATGAAAAACCGCACCGCAATAAATTATCGTTACACTGTGTTCAGACGACTCTCAATTAAAAATAAAATTACTTACCACCTTGTTCAAAAAATTAATTGCTATTTGACAGAGTCCTTTTGTGCCGATAGATTTTGCAATGTTTTCTCTTTTGAATAAAGATTTTATTTGTCATATTAACATGTAAAAGTCGTAGTGAAGGCATTAGTGAATGCGTTACATTGTCCGAAACAAATATTAATTTAAAACATTTTTAATGCTTAAGAGTTTATGAAATATTTGTTATTACAATGTTATATTTTAAAACACCAATTTTAATAAAAATTTATAATGCAAGCCAATATGTTGCCCCTTTTATTTTAAAGTAAACATATGTGAATTTAAAATACCAAACAAATTTCATCTTAGTTGAGAAAATTTTACCTCTTGATTTTATAAGTTTACTTCAGAATTTTGTTATTTTTGTCTTGTACATAAAAAAATATTTTTTAAGTCCCGATGGATTTAAAACTGACTTAATGTGTTGATAGAGGAATTTTCTGTTGTTGTTACTTTACTACATTTACTAGACGTTAAAATATTTAAAACAACATTCAAAGTTGAAGTTTTTTTTTTTGGGTAAGAAAAAAAAAAAAAAATATAAAAAGTGGATTAAAATCAGGTACTCAAATACCTAAACTTTTTACTTTGATACTGTTAAGGTAAACACAAAGGGAAGATGTAATTGAAGTGAAATTTTAAAATACTTTTAAGCTACTGCAAACTGCTTTAGAGAACTTTCAACAAATTAGTTTTTTTATTATAAAAAATTAGGGTTATTATTAAATAAAAAAATATTTAATTTATCCAGTTAAAAAAATATGATAAACATTTTTCATTTCAAATGAAATCAAATGCCGTCGGAAAAAGCTAACATCGCTCATCATTAATTTGTATGAAGGATTATAAAACTAACAAAGATATTATCCACATATTTTGTCCGTAACTAATTACTTTAATCATTCTGCTTAAATTTTCCAAAATAATGTCTCATGATGCTCTTAAATGTAAAAAAAATCAATTTTTTAAATTAAAATGAAATTGTAACTGAGTGTTGTAAAACTAAAATAAGAAGAGCTTTTAAATGTTCATCCACTAACCAAAGGTAACTTTTGTTTTCTAAACTAAAGTTTAAAACTTTTTTGCATTCTAAGTAAATGCAGTCTTTACATTTTTTTTTGTTGCAATGAAAACTCATAAAAGACAGAAGTTTTAACTTGAATGCTAGTAATTGATTTAGATGAAAGTAAGAGAAATCTTAAATATTTAGTAAAAGTTTGTTATGTAAATAATTTTAAAATAATCTTTTAGTCTGAAATTGAGAAATGTCAAATGAAATGAAGAAAAAAAACTTAACGTTTAGGTGTGGTTCACATTCAATATCGGCCCTTAAAATTTAACCACCCTTTACAATGGACTAAACACGTGAGCGCTAGTGATGAACACCAAATTGTTCCATGGTGTCGCCCAAAATAATTAAAATTATTTTTGGTGTAATATATTTTCTGAAATATTGGGTCTGTTCGTAAATGTATCACTGCGCTGCAAATGGAAATTTATGTGTTCTAAACTGCTTCACTACAGTAGATAACGCACAAATAAATGTCATACATGGTGTGCAAACATGATTACTACTTAAATATATTAACAGCGAACTTGTATTGCATTTTAAATAAAAGTTTGCGTGTATGATGCAAAGCACTGATGCATTTATAAACACAGCCACTATCACATGTCATTTGCCTTTTAAGTCCAATAGAACTTACGAAAAGTCATACCTCGCTCACTTTTTGACATTTATGATCTGTATACTCTGGCAAATAATTATGAATAGATTGAGCTTTAAAAAACGCCGTCAAATTATCTAGATTTACTTTTTAGATCAGTCATAAATTCGAGCTACCTATAGACGACTTCGTGTATTCAAAGATGAAGCTCATTAACTACAGATCCTACGGACTCCATCACATCCTCCATCACAGATTCTGTTAGGTGCGCTTTACATGCTGGTGGCATTGTTACGGTCAATGGAGGACGTAAATAATTTTTTAAATAAAAATAATATAGATAAAACGTAAATAATATAGATAACCTTGATTCGGGCAAGATGTTGGTTTAACAGGTTGGCACTATGCGCCGCAGTCATCAACTCCTTAGAATAAAAATTTGGCGATGAGTTCATTTCGAGAAATGACGATTTGAAACCTCTTGATTATTTCCTGTAGGGTCAAGTAAAGTTACTGGCTTATGCTGACAAACCAGCTTCAGTTGAGAACAAAATTTTTTTGTGGCCTAAAAGTTGATGCAAACCAACTAAAAGGCTTATTGTTTAGATAGTGTTAGTGTTGTGTGTAGTGTTGCTTTTTCAGTGCAGGAAAGAGGCATAAAAGTTATATTAGTGTCTCTTTTTCCCCCCTCTGTATCTAGACAACTGCAAATTAGTCATTATAAGAGATAACCAGCCTTTAAGGATGTGTGCCGAATGAATATTTTACCGTGATCGCAACCACAAGGTCTTGCACTTGTGCTCACGAAAACTTCAGAACTTAAAAGATTTGTTTTTATAAAAAACGAAGTCAAAGTTCTGGTTGTAGAACAGATAGATTGGTTTTGCTATCTAGACTACGTTTTAGGACAAATGATAGTGAAATTTCACTGAGAGTATCGATGTTCACATCTTCAAGTTCTCTCCTTTCCCAATTTGTCTGTCTGATGGCATGGCCTTTCACGTAATGAAGGCTGATACTCGAATCCGCCACCAACCTATCGAGGGATGTATGGCACTTACAGACGGAGTTTGAAGTATTAAACACAACCATGATGGCCTTCGAAAATAGCTAGTTGTTCTGTTCTACTAGTGTTTATCAGAATATTTACAATTGACTTTGGTGTTATTCGTTCATTTATAATTGTCAAATGTAATTTGGTTTACCAGGCGATATGAACTTTAGCCTAATCAAATAATACATATAGAACCAAATGAAGTTTGAACAATAACAATTAAAACTAACTCAAATATTTTTATCTGATACTTAGTAAAACCATATCCAGTTTGCTGTTCTTTGAATTAAAGATATTTTTATCTGCAGTATGCTTAATTCATTTTTAGATCAAAGGGATATTTTAAACCGAAAGTTTGTAATGCAGTTATACTCACCAAATCTCTCGCCCTTTTGTTGCAATCTGTATTTACACAGATCTTCAAAGTACATGGAAATATTTCCTTCGAGCGTGTAGCAAAATTTTCTCTGTAGGAGTGTTTGTGTACTGCAGTAGTCAATTAGTTCAGGAATGAGAACTGCGTTCTCTTAAAGGCTTATATATCCGAAGAGCCGTTAATTTAAAGCTAAGGGCCAATTTCACTAACTCTATTTAAATATCAATTCATATTTAAATGTCGATTTTGACTAATTTTTGTATGGAAAAATTATTTTTAAATATTAATTGATATTTAAATAAGTTGGTGAAATTGGCCCTAAGAGTCATTTTTGAGCATTAAAAATTGTTAACCTTTTTTTTTAAATGTAAACATTTTCAAATTATGATTTTTATTTTATTTATTTATAACATATTCTACAAAGTAAATTTAGTAGAATTTGGTTGCACAAGTATGAAAGGAGTAACTAGACCATATGCCCAGATGTTATTAACAGAATTTTAAAAAGTTTTTGTGACTGACTATATACGACCTATGCCTTCACATAGGAAGAAACTTTCTTTCTTTTTTATTTTATTTTATTTTATTTTATTTTTATTTTATTTTATTTTATTTTATTTTATTTTATTTTATTTTATTTTATTTCATTTTATTTTATTTTATTTTATTTTATTTTATTTTATTTTATTTTATTTTATTTTATTTTATTTTATTTTATTTTATCTTATTTTATTTTTATTTTTATTTTTATTTTATTTTATTTTATTTTATTTTATTTTATTTTATTTTATTTTATTTTATTTTATTTTATTTTATTTTTTATTTTATTTTATTTTATTTTATTTTATTTTATTTTTTATTTTAGTTAGTAAAGAAAATCGTTTTAATGTCGATCAATTTAGCTTTATTGGAAGGATAATTTTATGCCATTAATGTTTAAATATGATTTCGGGCATGTGGCCGCCGCGGCTGGCTCGAATAAAGCCAATTCTACAGGTCCAATTTTCAACCACTTTTTCGAGCATATGGGGCCGTATGTTGGCAATAACGCCACGAATGTTGGCTTCCAAGTCCCTTAACGTTTCTGGTTTGTTGGCGTAGACGAGCGACTTCACATATCCCCAAAGAAAATAATCCAATGGTGTCAAATCACACGATCTTGGTGGCCAATTGACAGGTCCATTCCGCGAAATTATGCGCTCATCGAATGTTTCCTTCAATAAATCGATTGTGACGTGCGCTGTGTGGCATGTAGCATGTCTTGTTGGAACCACAACTCATCCACATTCATGCCATCCAATTCGGGAACAAAATAGTCGGTTATCATGGCTCTATACCGGTCTCCATTAACGGTAACTGACTCTCCAGCATTATTTCGGAAGAAGTATGGCCCAATGACTCCGCCAGCCCATAGAGCACACCAAACAGTCAGTTTTTGTGGATGTAATGGCGTCTCAAGGGTCTCATGTGGATTCTCTTCACTCCAAATGCGGCAATTTTGCTTGTTGACGTAGCCATTCAACCAAAAATGAGCCTCATCACTGAACAAAATTTTGCGATGAAAATCAGCATCGAGATCAATCTCATTTTCGGCCCATACACCAAAATCACGACGCAGTGCATGGTCTCGCGGCTTTAATTCTTGCACAAGCTGGATCTTGTAAGGTCGCAAGCCAAGATCTTTGCGCAAAATCTTCCATAAAGTTGATGGACAAAGCTCCAATTGCTGTGCACGGTGGCGAATCGATTCATTCGGGTCCTCTTCAACACTTTGCTCTACAGCGGCAATTGTTTCTTCGGTGCGCACTGTTCGACGTCTCTGCAGATGCGTATTATCACATAGAGTAAACGTAGTGCGAAAACGATCCATGGTTAACCGAATTAATTGCTCTGATGGACGATTATGTCGACCATAAAATGGACGGAGCTTGCGGTAAACTTCGCGAACTGAACCATTATTTTCGAAATAAATTTGCATGATTTGCAAGCGTTGTTCTTTTGACAACCTGTTCATGATGAAATGGCAAACCAAACTAAATATTAATCACTTGACAGCTGACAAAATGGCCGCCAGTTAAAAAAGTGATGCCAACTTAAAGTTCTATACCTCAATAAAAAACACCCATTACAAATAGCAGTATTTGAATTAAGCATGAATTCTTCGCAACTCGTCAAAGTTTGGGTATCTGTAGCGGAAATATTTTAATTTAAGAGGAGCATAATTTCGAATTGGTTGATTTGCAATTATTAAATCAATTTTTGCGAAGAAGAGCTTCGGAAGCGTCGTTACAATTAATCAGATGTAAAGGAAACGATATAGTTATTTACTGCCAGTTTATAGAAGCCATGTAAAAATTCTCGGCTGTCTATTTATAATGAAAACAAAAACAAATTTTGAGTGCTTTGTTTTTGTTTTCAATATAAATAGGCAGACGAGAATTTTAACATGGCTTCTATGAACTGGCAGTTAAGTATACTCTCTTATAAGGGAGAGTTGTGCTCTCTCTCGCATACCAACCTGCTTTCAGGTAGACGAATATTTTTGCTGGGTATATTCTCCTTTAGTGTAAGAAATTTTATGAGTGCTAAGCGGGTTTAACGTGATGAAAGGTTAGTATCTCTATTCCAAGAAATACTTCGGAGACAAAACAAGAGGAATTGCTTTTGAACGGTCTTAATTTTCTTTATAATGTGGGATACCATACCGCAGAGTCATATTACAAAGAAGATATAAACATTTATATAAAAAACTTTTTGAATTCACAAGACCTATTGACGGAGTCAAATGTCAATTACATGAATTGTTACTAATTTGAATTAAAACCACACATGCGCATACTGCATTACATTTGTAATGCATTACCTGTGGCAGTAAGCAGTAAAATTTTACTGATTATTGAAACAATTTCCAGTAACCAGTAAACTTTTACTGCTTAGTGAAATAATTTGCAGTAATAAACAAAATTTTACTGCTTATTGAAACAATTTCCAGTAACCAGTAAACTTTTACTGCTTAGTGAAATAATTTGCAGTAATAAACAAAATTTTACTGCTTATTGAAACAATTTCCAGTAACCAGTAAAATTTTACTGCTTACTGAAAATATTGCAGTAACCGGTAAAATTTAACTGCTTACTGAAAATATTGCAGTACCAGTAAAATTGTACTTTAAACATATCTTCTTGTGCAAGAGGCTTCAACATACATTTTAGTGATGACAGATTGCAAGTCGGGTTCTTTTTAAAGAATTATTTATATACCTTCTCAGCTATTTTATAAAACTAATCACTAAAGAGAACCTTGTTAACACCAATCAATTCTTTACCATCGAGCAAATCGTATCTATCATTTGAAATCTCCCTAAAATCACTATACTTTTCCTCCCGCGTGGTCGAAGATTTACAAAACTCTCCCTCGAATACAAAATTGGGATCCATAATAGAACATTCACTATCAAACTCTGTTGTATCACTCATTTTTCCATAGTGTGAAACCGTAAATAAATTATTTTTTTACTATCAAAATTTTTTCATATTTATTTTGCACATGTTACTGCGATTATTTCAGTAAGTAGCAATAATTTACTGAATACTGCCATATTTTCAGTAAGCAGTAGAATTTCACTGGTTATTGTAAATGGTTTCAGTAAGCAGTAAAATTTTACTGGTTACTCGAAACTATTTCAGTAAGCAGTAAAGTTTTACTGGTTATTGAATTTTTTGCAGTAAGCAGTAAAATTTTACTGGTTACTGGAATTTTTTCCAGTTATCAGTAAATTTCAAAAATTTTACTGTATTACAAATGTAATGCAGTATGCCCATGTATGATTAGAACATTATTTATAAGCAGATGATCCTATAGAAACTATTAACAACGTTTCTGGGACTACGACAGGCAAGAGAGATTGTGAATTAACAAAATAATTTCAAAATGGATAATTCTCATATGAAGTAGCCTTAACCCCAAAAAAAATTATTTTAAGAAATCATAAATATTTTACACTGATTAATTTTGAGACAATTTCAAATAAAGGTTTTACATAAAAAATACCGAAATGTATATATTATATTATGTCCTATGGTTCCTATTGGAAAAAAGGGCCACAATACCGAAATATACGAGTATTTATTTGACATTTATTAAAAAATTCCTAAGTAATAAATTTAGGGCCATAATTACAACTTAAAGTTAGTTAAAAGTAGGATTTTATCAGACGTATAAAAACACTTTATCATTTGCAAAATTTTTAACCTAAAGTGAGCGATAAAATACCGGCAAGTTTATCCTACCTGGTAAATTAAATCCAATTTTCAATAGTTAATGGAAAGCTTTTTATACGTCCGATAAAATCCTACTTTTAACTAACTTTAAGTAAAATATTAAATTTCAAAAGAAATAATTAAATAATTTAAAAATATCTTCTTTTATTTTTCATTACAAACTATTACCGCTTTATAAATTTTACAGGAAAATCTGCAATTACTTGCACAACTGAATAAATAATTAGGAATTAATAAAAAAAAATTATACAACTCTCGCACCAGGTAACTCAACAAATGAAAATATTTCATTTAATATTGACAAACTGATTCCTATTGTTAGTAAAAGTTAAAATGCCGAGAACCATTTAAATGACTTCCAGTCGGTAACTAACACATACGTCCACCAAACACCAGCACAATGCAACAACATTAATATTTTTCCTCCTCTTGTTGTAGTTTCAGCGTAGTGAAGTTGTATAAAAGGAAAATAAAAACAAAATAAAACTCATATAAAAAAGAGTGAATAAAAATTATAAAAAAGTTTAAGTACAAAATATTTTATATAAAGTTATGCTAATAGGCAGCAAGGAGGCAGGCAGGCAAAGCAAGGCAAGCAGTCAGCACGGAAACTACTTAGTTCCGTTAACAGTTTCCGTTTCCTTTTTTATTGTGGAATATAGTTTGCTCAATAAGTACTTTTTCTATATAAACACACAGACATACACACGTACTCTTACAAACATGCAAATTACTTTAAAATACATTTACAATTTGCTGGCTGATGATCATTAGTTTGTGTTGAATGTAATTTTTATGTTAAAGCTTGTATGATGTTGATAGAAATCATTATGATGAAGACAATTCAACATGATGACTGTCAAGAATGTTTTTTTTCTGTTATATTTTTCTTTTCTTTTTTTACTGACTTGTGTAATTTAACACCTTTGTACAATTTAAATTCACAAGAAACGTTTGTTAACATCATCACCGTCATCATCTGCATATCCATGCAATCTTGCAGAGGCTACATGAATTCGGGTGAGTGTGTATGTGTTTGTGTGTGTGTGTGTTTGTGTGTGTGTGTGTTTTTATTTGTTTGGCAAAGACAAACCAGTTTGCATGCAACCAAATGCATTTAAGTTGACAAAGAAAAATACTTTAAGCTGAGAAATCATAAGAACTGGGCATTGTGTTTGTTATAAAGCGAATTAATAACGACACTCCTTGTCTTTGTGTTTTTTTTTTCTTTCTTAGCGCACTATTTGCAAATAAAGTGTAAAATGTTGCCAATTATTTATGTTTTGTAAGAAATTTAATACAAATTTTACAATGTGTGGCAATATCATTCACATATAGTAATGTATTCTATCGACGTATAAACGGTGAGTTCAGTATAGTTTTATTTGCAAATAAGATTTGCGTATAAACGAGGTAATTGAAAGACTAATGTTTTATTCTAGTCGAGCTCGTAACAGCCAATAAACTCATGAGTTTTAACAAAATACCGAAGAAAATAAATAGAAAAACCCTCTTTGTAAACTGCAAAAAACACGCTTTTGCGAATATTTCGAAACCGCAAAGCAAAATAAATGAGTGCCATATTCGTGTTCAGCGACCCTAAATTAGCTAAGAAGGCATCTAATTTTTAAGGTTATGGCAAAAATATAAAAATTTGTTGCATAGTGTTATTTAACATACGTTTATATATTGGCACAGGTATTAGAAAAATGTTTGTATGTATATAATTGGCTTCGCCGGCCAGGATTTGAACTCAAATCTCATCTTGTTAATTTAATATTATTTGAAATCAAATTTTTCGCATGATTTGATTTCTATTTCTATTTTTTATTGTCAAATTTATTCACCTTTTAATTTACACATTTGCATATGAGAACGTATGAGTAATATAGTTAATATTCATCGACATTACTCATAGGAAAAAATATCACTTTTGTGAAAGTAATTTTAAGGAAGTTGACGATTCTTGACTTGACGATTGTCTTGACGTTTTCCTCAACATTAATTTCAATTAGTATTTATCAAGCCAAGTTTTGTTTTGATTAATGGTCTTTTTAGTGTTGCGTACACCAAAGGTGAAAAGGAACCCTATTGTTTTCGCTACGCTGTCTGTCTGTCCGTTACACGGTATTTTCTCAGGAACCGTAAGAGCTACGGACCTGAAATTTGGACAGAGTATGTAGAACCTTAGGCGCTACAACAAGAAGCATATGAGAATTAAAAATAAAGGGTGTTCCAAAACGAGCAACGAAAAATTTTAAAATGCCATGTAATATACATACAATTGTATGTACATACGTATATTGACACTTAAAATTTGTAAAATTAACATATTTTTATATAAACGACAACAATTGACACTAAAATTTAAAAAAATTTAAATTTAAGGGACTGTGTAATTTTGAGAGCTTGTTGCTATGTAGTGGAAACGGTAAGAGGTAATTTCTTGAAACGCTAAAACTAAAAAAAACCGAAAATTATAAAATCGCCAAACCAAAAAAAAAAAATCGCCAAAAACGCAAAAAAATTGCCAAAACGAAAAAAACGCCAAAAACCGAAAAAAATAACCAAAACGTGAAAAAGGCGCTAAAACTAAAAAAACACCAAATTGAAAAAACGCCAAAAACCGAAAAAATCTACAAACCGCGAAAACTAAAAAATCGCCTATATGAAAAAAAAATCGCCAAAAATAAAAAAATCGCCAAAATAAAAAAAGCCAAAAACTGAAAAAATGGCAAAAAACTCGAAAAAGGCGCCCAAACTAAAAAAATAGCCAAACTAATAGAAATCGCCAAAATGAAAAAACGCTAAAAACCGAAAAAAATAACCAAAACGCGAAAAAGGCGCTAAAACAAAAAAATCACTAAATTGAAAAAACGCCAAAAACTGAAAAAAATCGCCAAAACTCGAAAAAGGCGCCAAAAATTAAAAAAAATCGACAAAATAAAAAAAATCGCCAAAATGAAAAAAATCGCTAAAATGAACAAACGCCAAAAACCGAAAAAATCGACAAAAGAGGGGAAAAAAGTGCCAAAACTAAAAAAGCGCCAAATATCGAAAAAACGAAAAAAACGACAAAACTCTCAAAACCGAAAAAGCCCAAAAACGAAAAAAAAGCCAAAACTATTTATTATATAATTTGAAATTTATTTAAAATAAACTTCTGACAGTATGTCGAATAATAAATTTCGTATTGAATTACATATCTAGTGTCCGTACGGAACCCTTCGTGCGCGGGTCAAAGTCACACTTCACTGAATTTATTTCGGAAATAATAATGCTTAATGAGCACACATTGTTCATTTTTTCTTTTTCATTTTTTTGCTATCAATAGCTATCAAACACAAACTAAATGACACAGCTTGATGAGATTTTGACAGGAGTCAACTGACAGTTAAGAGGCTAGAAATTCAAAAAGTCACGGACGTATTGACTCGTCTTTTTGTACAAATTATTGCTGAATATTATTTACAGGTTTTAAAAATATTTGATACTGCTTATCGCGTTTGGAGTTTGTGTAAATGATAAACTTTGAGCTACAAGACTTTATATCAAAAACACTTCAGTTTTGTCTAAAAGTCAACTTAACACCTTCGCACGTCAAAAAAAAACTTTCTTTCTTCCAATTCTAAGATTAACATAAAACTTATCTTTAACAAACTTTACAAACGGACTATTATAATTGCTGTTTCCTGATTGCGGAGTACAGCATTTATTTTTTTTTATTAACATCCTTTAAGGCAACAGAGTGTGTTTGATGTAAGTTGTTTTCTTCAGCTTTTATTTGCTAGATTTTTCTTCTAACTTTTCTACATTTAATTGAGTAATAAGTTTTCTATAAAATATTTTATTTCCGTAGCTTATATTTATTGAACAAAAAACTATAAATATAATAAAGGTGGTTTGAGGGGAGAGGGAGTTTATTCAATAATTTTGTTTTTGCCAACGTAATAAATAGTCCCTTAGTGACGGTGCTAAAATAACTGAGTTATAAAAAATTTGATGCTTTAGACTACATTTAAAATATAATATGAGTATAAAAAGTATAAAATATTTCTAGTGCCAAGTTTGTCATAAAATTCTAAATTATTATTGCTATTACGACAATTTATTTTTAGTACGTTATGAAGTCATATAAGGTTAAATTCTCTTTGGGCTTGACTCGTGTTATTATTAACCCCTAAACCAAATGTTTGGACTTTTTCTGAAGTCATACTTGTTGTAACGAATTTGCTAGGATATTTCGGTAGTTTCTCTCAACATTTTTTTTACAAAAATTTTTAAAAACATTAAAACTTTGATTTATGAGTTTATAAGTAAAAATCTGTAAAAAGATTTGTTTTAAATAAATGTTGCAAATAAAAAGAGAATTGTAATAAATATTGAAAAATGTGAATATGTAATAAATAAATGTGCAAATTTTTTCGACAAAAGCAGCAACATAACGGTGAAGCGGTAACAGAGTACAAACAAAAAGCATATCGTATCGATTTCGTACCGACATATCGTTGCGATTTCTTACCTACCTGTCCTTACGAATTTGTTTCTACATATCGTTACAAGGTCATGTCAACCATTTAATTCAAAAATAGTTACGTTTTCGGTAATATTTCGGTTTCGCAATCAGAAGCTTTTGTCAATCAATCGTTACATTCCGTTACGAACTCGGAGCATTTGGTTTGGTGGGTAGTTACTCTACAGGGATTCAATTAATTTTGAAAACAATACATATATAAGATTAATTTAATTATTAAGTGAATGCATTTCAATTTAATGTGAAAAAGTTTTTTTTTCGTTAAATTAGTACTCGTCGAGTTTTTTTAGTTTAAGCCTACTACTCTGTTCGAAGTTGTGAAAAATTTGCAGCAACATTGATTATTTCCCATGAAAGATTTGACACGTAACAATTCCTTTTTCGAAAAAAAAATTTTAATTTTTATTGGTTAAAAGTATGCAACATTGATCGACTTTTTTAAACAAAATTATCAGCTGTCAATATTTCGCACGAAATAAATGCCACTTACATTATTTCACAGATGGCAAGAAAATGCTGCCAGATACATTTCATAAGTTTTTCATGAATTGAACAGAGTACAACTTTTGCAACATTATTTCATATAAATTTCATGTAAAATTTTTTATATGGATTATGTCAACATTTCGCGTGTAATTTTAATCTGTTAATCTTATTTTGTAGTGAATCATTTAAATGTGCGATATTTTACAAAAGAGCTTTGTGCTTTCACACCGACGCGACGAGAGAACAACAGTCAATCAAAAATGACAAACACGAAATAGAACCTTTGAATCAAGAGGAAAATCATTTGAGAACAACGTTTGAGAGTAAAATGATTTTCTGAATTTGGAAACAATTTCCTCTTTTTAACCCCCGACTAAAAAAAGGAGTGTTATAAGTTTGTAGTGTGTGTCTGTGTATCTGTGTGTCTGTCTGTGTCCACGTACAGGCCAAACGGCTGGACGGATTTTCATTTAGTTTTTTCTGTTTGAAAGATGACTTGATCGAGAGGGTTCTTAGCTATGCTTAAAAAAATTGGTCTAGCCGTTTAGAAGATATAACATCTTTTCTGAAAAAAGTCGGGGTTTTTCAAAATTTTTAAGTTATTATGAGAATCCTCTCTTTTTAAAATTGTTTTTAAATAATTTTTAAATTTTTATCGTTTAAGATAAAGTTTAAATTAAAATCTTTCTCAATTAGAAATCAATCTTGCATGTTTTCTATTTCGATGCTTTGTATTTTTGTTACTTTAAGTACTGTATTTAACACTTAAATTTATTAAAAATAAGTATTGGTATTTTTTTTACTGATAAGCTTTAATGCTAGGAACACAATTGGGACGAACGACGAATTTCGTTCACATCGAATTCACATAAGAATTCGCTGCGTAAATTTGTCGTGTGAAGCACAATAACGACGAATTTACTCAGCGAACTCAGCTCTTATAATCACTGTTGCCAGAATTGAAGATTTCTCTGCATTTTGACGATTTTCGCCTTTCAAAATACACTAGTGACGATTTTAGGTCCAGAAATGACGATTTTTCTAAATTTAACATACATACATATGTGAAATTTTTTTTAGTATTGCATTTTTAGAGTTGGTTTTTTGTTATGTTATAATTTTTTGTGTTCAAAATGTTAAATTCTGATATTTATACATAAAATGTTTCTATAACAAAAATGCTAATTATTTTTTATAAATTATCTGTTTTAAAAATAAATATGTATGCACGTATGTGAATTCTGATTTCATTTTAAGTTTTTTTTAACTTTTATTATTAATTATAATGGTTTTCATGTTTAGGTAATATACATATATTTAATGTATATGTATATATCTATTTGTTGAAAGCATAGTTAATAAGTTTGAACCATTGTAATAGTTTTTGTGATAAAACAATTAAAATACAAAAAAATTTAATATTTTTGATTTGACGTTTTTTTTTTGACGATTTTCTAAAATGACTTGACGATTTTGACGATTTTTTTAACAGAAATTTGTAGTTTTTGACGATTTCACCCCTAGAAGTTTTGGCAACAGTGCTTATAATTGATATTGTTGGTTATTTTCAGTGTGACCATATTAGCTAATTTTGAGGTAAATTTAGCTCATTTCTTCTGGATTTAGCTTTAAAATTTTTAATTATTTTCTAGTTTTTTTTTAACTTATTTAGCGTTTTTAGCCTTTTTTAATCCAAATTGCGTATTCTCTAACAATATATTAAAGATATACGTGATTTAGCTTAATTTTATTTTAAAATCTGGTCACACTGTTTATTGTGTATGTAAAGAGAGTGAGAGAAAATTGTTTTTTTCATCGTTCGTCGGCGTCAGTGCTGCCAGAAAAATTTTGACTCTTGTCCCCAATTTAAAACGTCATGTCCCCAAAAATCCCCATTTCAACAGAGAAATCCTAACTCTTGTCCCCAAAAATATATCATTCATAAAAAACGATTATTAAGTCATATGCACAGGGATGCGAAATAAGATTTTCACAAAGTTACAAGAAAAATTTTACTTTTTTTCGGTACAATTGACCAAATTCTTTATTTTTATTTTTTTAAATGTTTTTATTAACTTAAAACGTACATAAAATTTAATTATACATGCATATATTTACATATGTATGTGTGTAAAAACTTAATTAACAATAATGCACTTTCAAGCATGATATAAATATACAAGGTACTTCCATTCTCTCTTTGTTTTGAAAAATAAGGATTTTTGAAGTTTGTTTTTATTCAGTCGAAGTAAATAATCTGAAGCAGATAATAAAAAAAATAACCTATCGTGAACAGTTTTTCCCTCGAAATATTTTCCCTTTTCCCCAAATTGCAATCATGAATAATTTTACCTCTGAAATGTGTTCCCTTTCTTGATTCCTCTTATCGTGAATAATATTTTTCACATGGATTTTTTCACTTTTCCCTGAATCAATCAATACTATACTTGCAATTATATATCAAAACTTATAATTAATTATTTTTAGGGCAAGATAAATAAATTATGTCTACGATTAATAACAATAATTCCTTGGAACACCTTTTTTCATTGAACATGAATCTCTTAGGTTGACATGCAGTAAATTTTATGGCTGTGGTATGCTAAAAAATATTTTGCACGGCGCCTAAAACAATTAAAAACACAACTTTACACTATAACATTTCATTTGAAACCCGAAATGTGTGTATTTCTCATTATTAAACTTAATTTGTTTGATTTTCAATTAATTCTGAAGCTTTACAAGTATTCTTCCGTTTTTTTTTACATTCACTACGCATTGATAGCGGGATCAAACGTTCCCATAAAATTCACGATTGCAAATTTCCGTTCATGGGGAATGAAAATTTTATGGGATCAAAAATTTCACATTTTATTCACGATAGGGGTGAATATGCGAATTTATGAAGATATTACATACTTACATACTTTCTTGCAATCGAAATATTCTAAATAATTTCCCAATCCAAAACTTCATAGACATCAAGTTCGTCTCCATCCTCTTCAACCCGCTTGTACATATTTTCCGATTTGAACTCTTTTATCATTTCTTCAGGAAGGAAGCTCAAATTTATGGCAGCAGGTCTTATAAATATTTATATGTCATTCTATTTTCATTATTTCATATTGCAGATTATTCCTTAATTTGGTTTTGGTTTGGTAGTGTTCATGCATGAAAATATTCTCTCTACAAACGCATTACTTATTGGCACTATCAACAGGTTGAACACGGCAGCTGCAATTTCACGAAAGAAGTAATTTCCGGCATCTTCCTACTAATGTAATATTTTCCAAAAGCCAAATATGGAAAACTTTGTTTTGTTTGTTTCTGCCAGTCGATATAAGCAATTTTATTCCATTGGTTTTCATATACGCTCAATGTCACTTTTGGATCTATAACATTTTTCAAAATTCCATACACCGAAACAAATCTATGTTTTGTAATGTGCCTTAATTGCATTTTTCATATGAACAAATGTGTTTTATATTCTATGACGAAAGTTCGCACCGAAAAATTCGTCGTTCGTCCCAATTGTGTTCCTAGCATAACTGAGCTGGTTCGAACTGCCATAACAGGTCATCAACACAATTTTACTGGCCACCTGCTAAAATGTACGATAATCCTAAAGCTATGTACAGACGGTTGTCAGATCTTACAATATTGCCAGTAAAATGTGCTAAAAATTTCTTACAACCGTGTGAACTGGCAATTTTTGTCAGACGACGTTGCCAGAAAAAGTATTGTCAGTCCATTGCAAGACTAACAACTGACAACATATTGTCAGACATCTTACAATCGTGTGAACACATGGCAAAGTTATTGCCAGATATTTGTCAGACATTTTAATATTGTCATATGTGCGAAGTTCATGCATCTGACAATGGCGTCATTGTAAGATAATTCTTTCTATGGGCAACACTGCACACGCTTGATTTTAAGGAAAAACTTTATAATAAAATATATGCAGACAAAATCATTGCAATTGCTTCTTTAGGGTCCATAATAATTTATACTTTCACTTTTTACATTTAACACAAACACAAACGATAAATATTTAACAATTTCCAACAAATGGTTTAAGTCTGGCAACGCATAACAACAGATCGAACAATTTGTGCATATGACAACCGTGTGAACTGACAATTTTTCTACTGACGATTTTGTCAGATGAATTTATTGTCATACAACCGTCTAGCAATAAATTGTAAGATTTTCTGACATCCGTGTGAACTGACAAGAAATATTGTGCTGGCAATTTTCGATTGCCAGTACATTGCCAGATCTGACAATATTGTAAGATCTGACAATCGTCTGTACATAGCTTAAGCAAGTAAGTTTAATCTCTAAACAGTTTCTATTTATGCAATATTTTCTATAACTTTCTTATTAGTTTTTTACGTTTCGTCTAAATTTCTAACAAGAAATGAATTTGTATAGTTTTTTCCAAAATTGTATTAAGAAATGAAATAAGTTATTTTTTGTTATATTTTTTATACAAAAATTATATTTATAGGCAGATTTTTAAAAAAATTTCGTTTCTAAACGTTTCAAATTTGTATGAAAAATAACGAAAATTCGTTTCAAAAAATAATTTTTCCATACAAATTTTGAAACGAAAAAAAACGTTTCTATTTACAAAATCTGCCCTTTATTTTTACTTATTTGTTATTTCATTATGCTAAAGTTTCAATAACTTTGTGACAATTTTTAAGGAAGAAATAATACGAAAGAAAGAACGGAAAAACTAATTTTTCGGTGCAAAGAGAATATGTAAATTGTTTTGATTCATCGTATTACAATTTGCATGAAAGCTCTTTTGAACAACAGTCTTGCCATTGTCTTGTTTGATCTTTACTGATTATGCCTTAAGACAAGTTTTTTGGCTTTTTACTTTTAAGCGTATTTATTTTTAATTTTTGGCACAAGCCCATAGCAATTAATTTAAGTTAATTTAACTTTAATTGTTACAATTTTATGTTAGTAATTTTTATTTAATTTTTTTATTTATTCTTTAATGTTTTTCTTACAGGATTATATAATATTGTGCATAACTTCCCCTCCAAACGACTTCAAGAGACGCATGCGGCTCGAGAGCCTCGTTATGGCCAGCACTGCGACATACTATGAAAGCATCTTAAGGTCTACATTGGACTTACCACAGAGCTACTCCATATGTAGTGGTTTTTGCAGCCAAAAAATATTTCGTAAAACTATTACTACGGTTTCATTTGTGATGGTCAGGGACAGGGGTTTCATGCAAATGCATATTTTTTCCCTTAAACCTGATAATGGTAAGAACGAAATATCTTTACGAAACATTGAATTTGAGTGAAAATGGCATCGATTTGTAAGTGCATATTTTTGCATATTTTGCTGAAAATTCATATTTTTGCATAATTTGGTCATAAATGCATATTTTTGTGTCATATTTTGGTATAATTAAAAGTTTTGTGTCATGTTTAGTCAAAAACTCAAATTTCAAAATATTTTATTAATGAAAAATTAGTTTTTTGACAAATTAATTCGCTTGCATTGTTGTAGAATTACTGTACAAGCATAAACACGTACCAAATTTAATAAATATTGTCATTTGGTGATTTCAAGATGATATTTTCTTCTATTAAAGCCGAAAGTAGTAACATTCTATATAAAAATAATTATTTAAATTTGATCTGATTACATCTATAGACGTTATAAAGATTTTTTTCAATGCAACAAAGCTTTCTAAAAACAAGTTGATAGAACTTCACGTTCGAAAAATTTTAAATAAAAATAAATAAATAACACTTTTTTTCAATTTACGTATCGCTCCTTTACTGCAATAAAAACATATCTCGAAAACTGCCTATTTGGAGTAAATAATGCAGAAAAAATCGTTGTCATATTAAATCTTGTGTACAAATTTAATATAAAAGGCTTGTATTCGCACCTCTTCAGAAAATAAAATATTTTTATATCTCTAATTAGTTTATGTAAATTTAAAACTTTTTTTTTTTAACAAAACTTTTTTAAATATGTGCATATTTTATTGTTTTTAGTGCATATTTTGTGTTTTTAATGTCATATTTTAGGCGCCTAAAACACCTTTTTTAAATACATGAAGTCCTTGTCCCTGGAGATGGTATATATTTTCAGAAAAAAAAGATTACTGTAAATCATGTTGAGTTAACATGAAATGCAGCAAAATCATTGTCGAAAAATGTTAAATTAACCTTGTTGTTGACGTAGATTATCATGTGAATTTTTTCCGGTGTATATTGTCATTAGCTTTTTTCCCCAAATATAAAACTAAACTATGTACTACAAGTGAAGAATATATTAATTTTTTATTTTTTTAGTGGCCAAAAAGGTAGAAGGGTAAAATATATAACTATGCTGGCAAGCAACATGTTTTGGTTTTTGATTTTTGTAAGATACAAAAATCTAGGTTTGTGATACTGATGTCATCCTTCTACACTTATGGTAAAAAACTGGTAAACAGATGTAGCATAATTATTAATATGTATGCAGATATATGGATGCATAATTATATTTCCAATTATAATTAAAATTTTATTTTTCTCAATGATTATTTTTGAACTTGTTTAGTTGTTTGTTTTGAAAATTTTATAAAATAATTATTAAGTGGAAAAATTTTGTTTTCATTAAAATAAATATTTAATGCAAATGTACTTTTGAATATAATTTACCAGTGATAGCAATCAACGTACATTATAAATATATGCTAAATTAAAATCTTAAAGCATTTACATTAACTAATCTTTTGTGTCTTGTATTTACATACAAACAGACTTTAAAGAGACAAAAAAAGTAGTCTTGCAATAATTTTCATAGCTCATTGCAACTTTTATTTGTCAACAATAACAACTTTAAAATATCAGCACAAGTGAATTTAATCTTTCAAATAACTATTTTTTAAAAACATGACTCAAGAAACTTTTCTTCATTTCAATTTGGCTCAATTAGTTCATTTGCTTTTTCCTTCTCTCTCTGTCTCATAGAAAATTTGCTGCAAACAACTTTAAAAGAAAACAGAACAAATACAAGAATATTATTTGTTTGTTATTGTCCACATTTCAGTCTTTATACATGTTTCAGCAATATTAAAAATTTTATAGATATAAAAAAGTTAGAAATAGAATTTGCTCGGGGAGCAAACACTATACCAACAAAATATAAGCTTATTTGAAAGCACAACTTTTCTTGCATCCCTTCATGTTGGCGGTGAATTAACAACTCAAGCTCAAGACCTTAATGATATTAGATCTATAGAAAAGACAAACACCTGATACTTGTTATTACAGAAAATAAAAATAGACTTTATGGCAATTTGATAAATTATTATAATGAAAACAGATGAAGTTGATTTTGTGTAATTTTGTTAAGATGCACTTTTTATGCAACATAATGAATGAGTAAAAATTAATGAGAAGTCGGTTTGGCGTCAATATTCTTAATTAGAAATTGTTTTGTTGTGGATATTCTTTCATTCAGATAAACAAAACTGATCGCCATAGTTGATTAAGAAAAATATTTTATGTGATGAAACTGATTGTTATAAATACATAACCGCTTACAAATGGTAAATTCACTACATAGTTAATCACTCGCACTCATTAAATGTCATATATGAATATCGTATATTTTTTATTAAATGTCATATATGTATATCGTATTTTTTTACGTAGAAAAATTCAACGGGCTATACTTAGAACATTTGGACGATTCTATTCTAGACAACTTTTAACATCAATTTTCAAATAATTTTTTGATACTTTTTTTGATGCCAATTTAAAGTAAAATATCTATATTTTATAATAATATAATTTTTTTATACGTAAGCTCTTAAGCTTTATTTAGTAATATAAATTTGGTGTGCACTTCGAAGCATAAAGATTCATAGATTTGCACCCATCATGTTGCACCCGTCATGGCTTAAAGAGCAAATTTCTTATTATTGGATTATATTTCTCTACGATGTTTGATCTGATAATCATGGTCTGATATCTCATCTTTCACAATAAAAAAGAATAATACAATAAAAGTTTAAAAATTAACAGAGTTTTGTGTTTTTGTGGTATGATTTTATGAAAGTGGGCCAATTTGGTTGCATTCGTCATGCACTTTAAATCTCTCTCGTGGCTATTTGAGCGTTTCATATAAATTCTTGTAAATAGATAACAATAGTATATATATAAAAAATGTTACCCCTTCTAGAAATAACTTAATTGAAAATGTGTTTCTTTCTATTAGTAAAAGGCGTTTAAAGCGTCTAAATGCATAACAGCATAATTTTCATATAATTAGAAAAATTTAACGTGCTAGACATCGTCCATTTCGTATGGTCATTTCTCAGTTTTTTATGAAAAAATTTAATGGACTATACATCGCCCATTTTAAATGACAAAATCTTTTTCATGCAAAAAAGTAGGTGGACTATATATTGTAAATTTTTAATGTAAAAAAATTAGTGGACTATAATCGTCTATTTCTTATGAAAAAAATTAAATGGACCATACGACGTCCATTTGTTTATGCAAAAAATTTAATGGACTCTACATCATCCATTATTTTGGCAAAAAAATTAAGCGGTTTCCTTTTTTAACCCCCGACTAAAAAAGGGGTGTTATGAGTTTGTAGTGTGTGTCTGTGTGTCTGTGTGTCTGTGTGTCTGTGTATCTGTGTATCTGTATGTCTGTCTGTGTCCACGTACAGGCCAAACGGCTAGACCGATTTTCATTTAGTTTTTTCTGTTTGAAAGATGACTTGATCGAGAGGGTTCTTAGCTATGTTTGAAGAAAATCGGTCCAGCCATTTAGAAGATATAACATCTTTTCTGAAAAAAGGCGGGGGGTTTTAAAATTTTTAATTTTCGTTATTTTTCTTTTACTGCTAATATTTATTTATATCTTAAAAAATTTTCTAACAGTAAGTATTCAAATTTTATATCTAAATATAATTATTAGGCCCAACCAATATCGAACATAAGCTTAGTGATGCTAATTAATAATACATAAGAGTCGTGGTAAGCAAAAAATATTTTCAAGAAGTTTCATCTGAAGTGTTGCGTATTAGAGACTTTGTGTCCCTCTTTGTTAAGCGGATGTGTCTAGTAAAGTTCAAGCTATTACGAGCAAGCGGATTAGGGTGTAACTGGAGTATTGTTAAATATTTGCTTGCGTATTTGGAAATTTCTTCAGTCACTTGTGGCACATTTAAGTCACGATGTTAATTTGAGTTATTGATGTGTCATAGAATCAATCTTGTTAACCGTACAATTTTATTTTGCATTCGTTGAATATTCTCTACATTTGAAGCTGAAACAGTGCCCCATAGTTGAATTCCGTAACAGCATATAGGTTTCAAAAGTGAATTCTATATTAACAGCCGTATTCATAAAAATTTTAAACAGCATTTCAAATGAGGTTGAAGCAATATTCGCTAAAACTATATTCATATTAGAATTTTGAGCTTAAAAACGTTTTTATAAACCTTGTGTAAATTGACTGGACCCATGTTTAAACTAATTTTAAGATGACATTGTATTTTACTTCGTTTTTGTTAACATTTTTAACTTTGCTTTTAAGTATGTACTTATATATGTATGTATATGCCAGTGCTATATAGAAGACAAAATATAATTTTTTTTTTATAGAAACTATTGCCGAAATATCAAATAGACTCCAAAAGAATATTTAAAAGAAAGGGAGCGATACGCTTTCCGTTCCCAGTCATTGTTTTCTCACTTCATGTGTTAACAAAAATAATCACCCCTATTCTGCGTTTCGATTACATTCCCGCATTCAGTTACGCACGGATCGAAAAGTGGTATTCTGCCAAAAAAACTGAATCGAAAGAAAAAGAAGATGAGAAAAGTATGTTTAAACCTGCTGCTTTGCTATGAAACGGGTGAAATAGGAACAGAAAAATTGACCAATTTGCAATATTTTTAGCAAATAGTTAAATTTAGTACAAAAAGACAGTGGTTTAATATTAAAACAAATAATAATTATATATTGTGAAAATTTTTATTAAATAAATTCTTGCAAATTAAAGTACAGAGCGTTAAAAAAACATGATAAGCAAGAGGTATTTGTGGCCAAACTTATCCAGTGTGAAGAATCCTGCCGCGCCGGAGGTGATATTTTAATTTTTTACACATAATTGTGACACAAAAATAAAGTTTATTTGTTTAAATTTAATTAAATCCGTAGACAATATCGTTTTTCGTTGCCATTAAATAGGTATGTAAACATTTTATACTGTTATACCTGCAATAAGTTAAATAAAAATCGCGTTTCAGTACAGAAAAACAAAACAAACTGTGTAGTTCATTAATTAAACCTTCTTTTGCATTTAATACTTGCATTATTTTTTGAATTAATCACTTTGAAGCTAAACAAACAAACATTGAAAACGCTCCGCCACTAAAATAACAACTTACAAAAACATAGTTGCGCTCGAAATGCAGAATACATAGAATCGAAAGAGAAATCGAAGAACGGAACGCAGAATACCAAAGTTCCCAAACGGAGAAACTTTCGATTCGAATCGAAACGCAGAATAGGAGTGAATAATAATTGTATAAAATTAACTAGTGATTAGGGTTTGGGAAGTGGGAATTCCCGGGCGGGAAATACCGGGAAATGTATGTGTGATAATCTCGGGACCTTAAAAGTACACGTTATTTCATAAATATATCGTGCCATAACCGCCAAAAAAGCTTAAGCGGCATAATTTTCGAACTTAAATTTTTGACCAAAATCGATTATTTGTTATCGTTTCGTCAAAAAAACGAAGTCCAAAAAATGTGTCGCTTAAGCTAGTTTAGCGGTTATGGCTCGATATAGACTTTTGTGACACATACATATATTTTTAAAATGGCCTAAGTGAAAGTCAAATTTATTTTCATTCATATACAAAATTTATTTTATAATCCTGTTTTAATTTAATATTAAAATTTTCTTTATTTTTTTTATATTACAAAACTTTGCATTCGTTGTATGACTAAATTTACATGATGAAATTGTTTAAGTCAGAAATAATTTCTTATTCATGCTTAAGTTCAGTAATTTCAATTCTTATTGAATAAGAAATTATTTCTGATTAAAATTCACTAAAGTTTAACTAAATCTAAAAAATTCTCATTGAAATTGTTTAAGTTTTCTTCAAAGTTGAAACTGATATTTAAACACTAATACCATGTTTTTCGATGTCGAAGGAAATTTTTCATTGTAAAAATGTCATTTTACTCTGCAGCCACACGTTCAATAAATGGCTTTCAATTTCATTATACATATTGTGTGTCAAAATTGCTTGAAATTGATAGCTGTGACACAAATTGATAATCAATTTGATTTTTTAAATGCCACGGACGAAGAAACAACTCAAATTTGTAGCTTCAATCAATGTGTGCTGTGACCAGCCGTTCAAATTGAAAACTAAATTGCCATTTAAATGGATAGGTGAATTTGAAATCAATCTAGTTTTCAATTTAAAAAGTTTGATTGTGGTAGTGAAAAAAGTGTGAGTGTATTGCAAGTTGAATGGAATTGAAAGTCAAAAATTTAACGTGTGGCCTCCAAGTAAAACAAAAACAAATTCTAAAATTTTGTTTTTGTTTGAATTGTAACTGTAAGAAACAAATAATTCCTTCGACACCGATAAACAAGCTGTAAAATGTCCATTAAATTTTTTTAAACATAAAATAAAAATGTGAGCTTTTTAAATCTGTACGGTAATTTCATTAAATTGAAATCATAGCATTTCTCCTAATTCGTCGAACTACGACAAAAATTATTGTTCTAATCGAAAACGACATGCAAGATGCATTTAGTAAACGCCGTTTCAGACTATTATACAAATATTAATACTTTTGTGGAAAATGAAACTCTGACATGGTTTTTGAAAGAGAAATTATATCAGGGAGACATTTTCGTCAAAAGTATTATTACTTATACTAGAGTCCTAAAACAGTTTTAATGACTATATTTTAATAACTATAACATAAGAAAGTTGAATACTTTGTATAAATATCAATGATTGCAATGACCAAATCGTTTCCTTAAGTAAATAATTCGATGTTAAACAAACTTGAGAAATAAAATTATTAAAATTAAGAACGTTTAGACAGACTGTCGCTCAGGGTATTAAAAATTCGGTGCAGCTGAGTATAGTACTGTAACTTGCTGGCATAGTACTTAATGATAAAAATCCTCCTGGAAAAATTTCAAGAAGCAATCATACAAGGAAAATTCTTATTAAAATTATTTGGAAGCCTTATTATAAAATTGTTTACTAATTGCGGTAAAAGTCGTCAATTAGTTTTTACATGATCTCTTACTGTGTAATAGCTATGTTTATTTAATTTGCCTGTATTCACTTAAATTTTTTTACAAATTTATCTTAGAAGTGCTTTTGTAATAAGTTTTTTTAAAAATAATGCTTACAGATATAAAACAATCGCAATTTCGCCAACTTTTATTTAATAGATGTACTTAATTTAGAAAATTAGCTTTTCCCGGGAATTACGGGGAACGCGATTTTTTCATTCCCGTTTCCCGAAAAGGAGAAAATTCCGGCAAATCCCAAACCATACTAGTGATCTTCAAACACACAAAACAAACAAAATAAAACTCATTATTATAGTGATTCTTACTGTCAGTTTATAGAAGCCATGTAAAAATTCTTGTCTGTCTATTTATATTGAAAACAAAAACAAATTTTGTTTTTAAGTTTTTGTATGAAAAATAGAAGATGTAAAGTCTTTTTAAATTTTTGCATATGAAAGCGACGATTTATAGGCCATTAAATTTGTTCATAAAAATTTAAAAATAGACGATGTATAGCCCATTAAGATTTTTTCATAAAATTGTTTTTTTCATGAAAAATGGATGACGTATAGTCCATTAAATTTTTTATACGAAAAATAGACGACGTATATAGCCCATTTAATTTTTTGTATTCGAAATATACAATTTATAACCCATTAAATTTTTTCATAAAAAAATAAAAAAAATGGACGATGTACAGCCCGTAAAATTTTGTATGTATATTCCATTTAAGTTTTTGTATGAAAACTAGACGATGTATGGTCTTTTTAACTTTTTGCATATGAAAGGGACGATTTATTGGCAGTTAAATTTTTTCATAAAAATCGAAAAATAGACGATGTATAGCCCATTAAAATTTTTTCTTAAAAAATTTTTTTTCATGAAAAATTAATAATGTATAGTCCATTAAATTTTTTTATACGAAAAATAGACGAGGTATAAGGTCCATTTAATTTTTTGTATTCGAAATGGACAATTTGTAGCCTATTGTTTCTTAAAAAAAATAAAAAAATGCACGATGTGTAGCCCGTAAAATTTTCTATGTATAGTCCATTTAAGTTTTTTTATTAAAAAAAGACAATGTATAGTCTTTTTATTATTTTTTTTTTTTTGTATATGAAAGGGACGATTTTTTGGCATTTATATTTTTTCATAAAAATTTAAAAATAGACGATGTATAAGTCCATTAAAATTTTTTCATAAAATTTTTTTTTCATGAAAAATGGATGCTATATAGTCCATTAAATTTTTTATACGAAAAGTAGATGACGCGTACGAAATGGACAATTTATGGTCCTTTCAATTTTTTCTTAAAAAAATTAAAAAATGGACGATGTATAGCCCGTAAAATTTTGTATGTATAGTCCATTTAAGTTTTTGTATGAAAAATAGACGATGTGTAGTCTTTTTAACTTTTTGCATATGAAAGGGACGATTCATTGGCAGTAAAATTTTTTCATAAAAATTTGCAAATAGACGATGTAAAGCCCATTAAAATTTTTTAATAAAAATGTTTTTTTTTCATGAGAAATGGATGCTGTATAGTCCATTAAATTTTGTATACGAAAAATAAACGACGATTTATTGGCAGTTAAATTTTTTCATAAAAACTGAAAAATGGACAATGTATAGCCCATTAAAATTTTTTCATAAAATTTTTTTTTTATGAAAAATGGATGGATGCTGTATAGTCCATTAATCTTTTTATATGAAAAATAGACGACCTATATAGTCCATTTAAATTTTTGCGTACGAAATGGACAATTTACGGTCCGTTCAATTTGTTCATAAAAAAGTTAAAAAATGCACGATGTATAGCCCGTAAAATTTTGTATATAAAGTCCATTTAAGATTTTTTAATGAAAAAAAGACGATGTATAGTCTTTTTAACTTTTTGCATATGAAAGGGACGATTTATTGGCAGTTAAATTTTTTCATTAAATTTAAAAATAGACGATGTATAGCCCATTAAAATTTTTTCATAAAAATTTTTTTTTCATGAAAAATGGATGATGGATAGTCCACTAAATTTTTTATACGCAAAATATACGACGTATATAGTCCATTTAATTTTTTGTATTCAAAATAGAAAATTTGTAGACCATTAAATTTTTTCATAAAAAAATAAAAAAAGGACGATGTATAGCCCGTAAAATTTTGTATATATAGTCCATTTAAGTTTCTGTATGAAAACTAGACGATGTATAGTCTTTTTAACTTTTTGCATATGAAAGGGACGATTTATTGGCAGTTAAATTTGTTCATTAAATTTAAAAATAGACGATGTGTAGCCTATTAAAATTTTTTCATACAAAAATTCAAATATACATCGTGATTTGAATATGCCACTAGTAATTGAAGAAATTGCATAATACGCAGGCAAATATTTAATAAAAGTCGAATCACATCCTAATCCGCTTGCTCGTAATATTTTGAACTTTTACTGGGCACATCCGCCTAAAACAGAGGGACACAAGGGCTCTTATACTCAACACTCCAGATGGGACTACTTGAAAATACTTTTTTTTTCCTTTTTGATTATCACTACTTATGTATTATTTATAACTATCACTAAGTTTATATCCGACAGTGGTCGGGCCTAATAATTATATTCTAGATTTAAGATTTGAATACTTATTGTTAGTTCATATTTGAAGATACAATAAATAATTACATGCATTAAAAAAAAAATTAATTTTTTTTTTCATAAAAAATGGATGATGTATAGTCCATTTTGAAAGGGACGATATATTGGCAGTTAAATTTTTTCATTTAATTTAAAAATAGACGATGTATGGCCCATTAAAATTTTTTCATAAATTTTTTTTTTTCATGAAAAATGGATGATGTATAGTCCATTAAATTTTTTATACAAAAAATAGACGACGTATGTAGTCCATTTAAATTTTTGCGTACGAAATGGACAATTTATGGTCCATTCAATTTTCTTATAAAAAAATTAAAAAATGGACGATGCATAGCTCTTAAAATTTTGTATGTATAGTCCATATAAGTTTTTGTATGAAAAATAGACGATGTATAGTCTTTTTAAAATTTTGCATATGAAAGGGACGATTTATTGGCAGTTAAATTTTTTCATAAAAATTTAAAAATAGACGATGTATAGCCCTTTAAAATTTTTTCATAAAAAATTTTTTTCGTGAGAAATGGATGATATATAGTACATTAAATTTTTTATACGAAAAATAGACTACGAATATAGTCCATTTAATTTTTTGTATTTGAAATGGACAATTTGTAGCCCATTAAATTTTTTCATAAAAAAATTAAAAAATGGACGTAAAATTTTGTATGTATAATCCATTTCAGTTTTTGTATGAAAAATAGACAATGTCTCGTCTTTTTAACTTTTTGCATATGATAGGGATGATTTATTGGCAGTTAAATTTTTTCATAAAAATTGAAAAATGGACAAAATTGCCCTTTAAAATTTTTTCATAAAAATTTTTTTCATGAAAAATGGATGCTGTATAGTCCATTAAATTTTTTATTCGAAAAATAGACGACCTGTATAGTCCATTTAAATTTTTGCGTACGAATTGGACAATTTATGGTCCTTTCAATTTTTTCTTAAAAAAAATTAAAAAATAGACGATGTATAGCCCGTAAAATTTTGTATGTATAGTCCATTTAAGGTTTTATATGAAAAATAGACGATGTATAGTCTTTTTAACTTTTTGCATATGAAAGGGACGATTTAGTGGCAGTAAAATTTTTTCATAAAATTTTAAAAAAAGACGAAATTTTTTCATAAAAATGTTTTTTTCATGAAAAATGGATGATGTATAGTCCATTAAATTTTTTATACGAAAAATAGACGACGTATGTAGTCCATATAATTTTTTGCGTACGAAATGGACAATTTATGGTCCGTTCAATTTTTTCATAAAGAAAATAAAAAAATGTACGAAGTATAGCCCGTACAATTTTGTATGTATAGCCCATTTAAGTTTTTTTATGAAAAATAGACAATGTATACTCTTTTTAGTTTTTTGCATATGAAAGGGTCGATTTATTAGCAGTTAAATTTTTTCATAAAAATTTAAAAATGGACGATGTATAGCCCATTAAAATTTTTTCACAAAAAAATTTTTGTGATGAAAAATGGATGCTGTATATTCCATTAAATTTTTTTATACGAAAAATAGACGACGTATATTGTTCATTTAATTGTTTGCGTACGAAATGGACAATTTATGGTCCGTTCAATTTTTTTATAAAAAAATTAAAAAATGGACGATTTATAGCCAGTAAAATTTTGTATGTATATTCCATTTAAGTTTTTGTATGAAAAATAGACAATGTATAGTCTTTTTAACTTTTTGCATATGAAAGGGACGATTTATTGGCAGTTGATGTATAGCCCATAAAAATTTTTTCATAAATTTATTTTCAGCAAAAATTTATGATGTATAGTCCATTAAATTTTTTTTACGAAAAATAGAAGACGTAAGTAGTCCATTTAAATTTTGGCGTACGAAATGGACAATTTATGGTCCGTTCAATTTTTTCATAAAAAAAATAAAAAAATGGACAATGGACGTAAAATTTTGTATGTATAGTCCATTTAAGTTTCTGTATGAAAAATAGACGATGTATAGTCTTTTTAACTTTTTGCATATGACGATTTATTGGCAGTTAAATTTTTTCATAAAAATTTAAAAATAGACAATGTATAGCCCATTAAAATTATTTCATACAATTTTTTTTTCATGAAAAATGGATGATGTATAGTCCATTAAATTTTTTATGCGAAAAATAGACGTCGTATATAGTCCATATAATTTTTCGTATTCCAAATGGGCAATTTATAGCCCATTAAAGTTTTTCATAAAAAAATTAAAAAATGGACGATGTATAGCCCATAAAATTTTGTATGTATAGTCCATTTAAGATTTTGTATGAAAAATAGACAATGTATAGTCTTTTTTACTTTTTGCATATGAAAGGGACGGTTTATTGGCAGTTAAATTTTTTCATTAAATTTAAAAATAGACGATGTATAGCCCATTAAAATTATTTCATACAAAATTTTTTTTCATGAAAAATGGATGATGTATAGTCCATTAAATTTTTTATACGAAAAATATACGACGTATATAGTCCATTTTATTTTTTGTATTCGAAATAGACAATTTGTAGACCATTAAATTTTTTCATAAAAAAATTAAAAAAATGGACGATGTATAGCGCGTACAACTTTGTATGTATAGTCCATTTAAGTTTCTGTGTGATAATTAGACGTCTTTACAACTTTTTGCATATAAAAGGGTCGATTTATTAGCAGTTAAATTTTTTCATAAAAATTTAATGGATGGAAAAATGGATGCTGTAATGTCCATTAAATTTTTTATATGAAAAATAGACGACGTAAATAGTCCATTTATTTTTTTACGTACGAAATGGACAATTAATAGCCTATTTAATTTTTTCGTAAAAAAATAAAAAAATGGACGATGTATAGTCCGTAAAATTTTGTATATATAGTCTATTTAAGTTTTTGTATGAAAAATAGACAATGTATAGTCTTTTTGACTTTTTGCATATAAAAGGGACGATTTATTGGCAGTTAAATTTTTTCATTAAATTTAAAAATGGACGATGTATAAGCCCATTAAAATTTTTTCATAAAAATTTTTTTTTCATGAAAAATGTATGCTGTATAGTTCATTAAATTTTTTGTATGGAAAATAGACGACCTATATAAGCCATTAAATTTTTTATACAAAAAATAGAAGACGTATGTCGTCCATTTAAATTTTTGCGTACGAAATGGACAATTTATGGTCCGTTCAATTTTTTTATAAAAAAATTAAAAAATGGACGATGCATAGCTCGTAAAATTTTGTATGTATGGTCGATTTAAGTTTCTGTATGAAAACTAGACGATGTATGGTCTATTTAACTTTTTGCATATGAAAGGGACGATTTATTGGCAGTTTAATTTTTTCATAAAAAATCAAAAATGGACGATGTATAGCCCATTAAAATTTTTTCGTAAAGATTTTTTTTCTCATGAAAAATGGATGCTGTATAGTCCATTAAATTTTTTATACGAAAAATAGAGGATGTATATGGTCTATTTAAATTTTTGCGTTCGAAATGGACAATTTATGGTCTGTTCAATATTTTCATAAAAAAAATAAAAAATGGACGATGTATAGCCCGTAAAATTTTGTATGTATTTCATTTCAGTTTTTGTATGAAAAATAGACAATGTATAGTCTTTTTAATTTTTTGCATATGAAAGGGTCGATTTATTAGCATTTAAATTTTTTCATAAAAATTTAAAAATGGATGATGTATAGCCCATTAAAATTTGTTCATAACAAATTTTTTTTCATGAAAAATGGATAATGTATAGTCCACTAAATTTTTTATACGAAAAATATAGGACGTATATAGTCCATTTAATTTTTTGTATTCGAAATAGACAATTTGTAGACCATTAAATTTTTTCATAAAAAAAAATTAAAAAAATGGACGATGTATAGCCCGTAACATTTTGTATATATAGTCCATTTAAGTTTCTGTATGAAAACTAGACGATGTATAGTCTTTTTAACTTTTTGCATATGACAGGGACGATTTATTGGCAGTTAAATTTTTTCATTAAAATTTAAAAATAGACGATGTATAGCCCATTAAAATTATTTCATACAAATTTTTTTTTCATGAAAAATGGATGATGTATAGTCCATTAAATTTTTTATACGAAAAATAGACGTCGTATATAGTCCATATAATTTTTTGTATTCCAAATGGACAATTTATAGCCCATTAAAGTTTTTCATAAAAAAATTAAAAAATGGACGATGTATAGCCCATAAAATTTTGTATGTATAGTCCATTTAAAATTTTGTATGAAAAATAGACAATGTATAGTCTTTTTTACTTTTTGCATATGAAAGGGACGATTTATTGGCAGTTAAATTTTTTCATTAAATTTAAAAATAGACGATGTATAATAGCCCATTTAAATTTTTTCATAAAATTTTTTTTTCATGAAAAATGGATGCTGTAATGTCCATTAAATTTTTTATATGAAAAATAGACGACGTAAATAGTTCATTTAATTTTGTACGTATGAAATGGACAATTAAGAGCCTATTTAATTTTTTCGTAAAAAAATAAAAAAATGGACGATGTATAGCCCGTAAAATTTTGTATGTATAGTCCATTTAAATTTTTGTATGAAAAATAGACGATGTATGGTCTTTTTTACTTTTTGCATATGAAAGGGACGATTTATTGGCAGTTAAATTTTTTCATTAAATTTAAAAATAGACGATGTATAATAGCCCATTTAAATTTTTTTATAAAATTTTTTTTCATGAAAAATGGATGCTGTAATGTCCATTAAATTTTTTATATGAAAAATAGACGACGTAAATAGTTCATTTAATTTTGTACGTATGAAATGGACAATTAAGAGCCTATTTAATTTTTTCGTAAAAAAATAAAAAAATGGACGATGTATAGCCCGTAAAATTTTGTATGTATAGTCTATATAAGTTTCTGTATGAAAAATAGACGATGTATAGTCTTTTTTACTTTTTGCATATGAAAGGGACGATTTATTGGCAGTTACATTTTTTCATAAAAATTTACAAATAGACGATGTATAGCCCATTAAAATTTTTTCATAAAAAATTTTTTTTTCATGATAAATGGATGCTGTATACTTCATTAAATTTTTTATATGAAAAATAGACTACCTGTATAGTCCATTTAAATTTTTGCGTACGAAATGGACAATTTATGGTCAGTTCAATTTTTTTTATACAAAAATTAAAAAATGGATGATGTATAGCCAGTAAAATTTTGAATGTATAGTCGATTTAAGTTTCTGTATGAAAACTAGACGATGTATGGTCTATTTAACTTTTTGCATATGAAAGGGACGATTTATTGGCAGTTTAATTTTTTCATAAAAAATCAAAAATGGACGATGTATTTATTATAAGCCCATTAAAATTTTTTCGTAAAAAATTTTTTTCATGAAAAAAGGATGCTGTATAGTTCATTAAATTTTTTATACGAAAAATAGACGACGTATGTAGTCCATTTAAATTTTTGCGTACGAAATGGACAATTTATGGTCCGTTAAATTTTTTCATAAAAAAATTTAAAAATGGACAATGCATTTTGGATGTATAGTCCATTTAAGTTTTTGTATGAAAAATAGACGATGTATAGTCTTTTTAACTTTTTGCATATGAAAGCGACGATTTATTAGCAGTTAAATTTTTTCATTAAATTTAAAAATGGACGATGTATAGCCCATTAAAATTTTTTCATAAATGTTTTTTTCATGAAAAATGGATGATGTATAGTCCATTAAATTTTTTATACGAAAAATAGACGACGTATGTAGTCCATATAATTTTTTGCGTACGAAATGGACAATTTATGGTCCGTTCAATTTTTTCATAAAGAAAATAAAAAAATGTACGAAGTATAGTCCGTAAAATTTTGTATGTATAGTCCATTTAAGTTTTTGTATGAAAAATAGACGATGTATAGTCTTTTTAACTATTTGCATATGAAAGGGACGATTTATTGGCAGTTAAATTTTTTCATAAAAATTCAAAAATAGACGATGTATTATAGCCCATTAAAATTATTTCATACAATTTTTTTTTCATGAAAAATGGATGATGTATAGTCCATTAAATTTTTTATGCGAAAAATAGACGTCGTATATAGTCCATATAATTTTTCGTATTCCAAATGGGCAATTTATAGCCCATTAAAGTTTTTCATAAAAAAATTAAAAAATGGACGATGTATAGCCCATAAAATTTTGTATGTATAGTCCATTTAAGATTTTGTATGAAAAATAGACAATGTATAGTCTTTTTTACTTTTTGCATATGAAAGGGACGGTTTATTGGCAGTTAAATTTTTTCATAAAAATTTAAAATCAGACGATGTATAGACCATTAAAAATTTTTCATAAAAAATTTTTTTTTTTCATGAAAAATGGACGACGTATGTAGTCCATTTGAATTTTCGCGTACGAAATGGACAATTTATGGTCCGTTCAATTTTTTCGTAAAAAAAATAAAAAAATGGACGATGTATAGTCCGTAAAATTTTGTATGTATAGTCTATTTAAGTTTTTGTATGAAAAATAGACGATGTATAGTCTTTTTAACTTTTTGCATATGAAAGGGACGACTTATTGGCAGTTAAATTTTTTCATAAAAATTTAAAAATAGACGATGTATAGCCCATTAAAATTATTTCATACAAAATTTTTTTTCATGAAAAATGGATGATGTATAGTCCATTAAATTTTTTATACGAAAAATATACGACGTATATAGTCCATTTTATTTTTTGTATTCGAAATAGACAATTTGTAGACCATTAAATTTTTTCATAAAAAAAATAAAAAAAATGGACGATGTATAGCCCGTACAATTTTATATGTATAGTCCATTTAAGTTTATGTATGATAATTAGACGATGTATAGTCTTTACAACTTTTTGCATATAAAAGGGTCGATTTATGAGCAGTTAAATTTTTGCATAAAAATTTAAAAATGGACGATGTATAGCCCATTAAAATTTTTTCATAAAAAATTTTTTGTGATGAAAAATGGATGCTGTATAGTCCATTAAATCTTTTATACGAAAAATAGATGACGTATATTGTCCATTTAATTTTTTGCGAACGAAATGGACAATCTATGGTCCGTTCAATGTTTTCATAAAAAAAAAATAAAAAAATGGACGATGTATAGTCCGTAAAATTTTGTATGTATAGTCCATGTAAGTTTCTGTATGAAAAATAGACGATGTATAGTCTTTTTTACTTTTTGCATATGAAAGGGACGATTTATTGGCAGTTACATTTTTTCATAAAAATTTAAAAATAAACGATGTATAGCCCATTAAAATTTTTTCATAAAAAATTTTTTTTCATGAAAAATGGATGCTGTATAGTTCATTAAATTTTTTATATGAAAAATAGACGACCTGTATAGTCCATTTAAATTTTTGCGTACGAAATGGACAATTTATGGTCCGTTCAATTTTTTTATAAAAAAATTAAAAAATGGACGTTGTATAGCCCGTAAAATTTTGTATGTATAGTCCATATAAGTTTTTGTATGAAAAATATACAATGTATAGTCTTTTTAACTTTTTGCATATGAAAGGGACGATTTATTTTTTTTAATGCATGTATTTATTTATTGTATCTTCATATATGAACTAACAATAAGTATTCAAATCTTAAATCTATAAAAAAAAATTATTAGGCCCGACCAGTGTCGGACAAAAACTTAGTGATAGTTATAAATAATACATTAGTAGTGATAATCAAAAAAGGGGGAAAGAAAGTATTTTCAAGTAGTCCCATCTGGAGTGTTAGCTATAAGAGCCCGTGTGTCCCTCTTTTTTAGGCGGATGTGTTCAGTAAAGTTCAAAATATTACGAGCAAGCGGATAAGGATGTGGTTCGAATTTGTTAAATATTTGCCTGCGTATTTTGCAATTTCTTCAGCCACAAGTGGCATATTTAAATCACGATGTATAATAGAATTTTAGATGTACCATGGAGCCGATGTTATTAACCGTACAATTTTGATTTGCTTTCGTTGGATTCTCTCGACATTGGAAGCTGAAGCAGTGCCCCATAACTGAATTCCGTAGCACCATATTGGCTTGAAAAGCGACTTCCATCTGAGTTAACTTAGAGTCAATATGATGTTTCCATGTAATCTTCGATCAAGGTGTATACCAAGGTATTTCACTTGGGAATGTTGAGGAATATTTCGATTGTTGATTCGAATGGGGGAGCAGGTATCTCTTCTTAGGGTGAACGTTATATGGAAACACTTTTGTTCATTGACTTTAATTCTCCATAAGTTCAACCATATTTCCAGCTGGGTAATATGTTCCTGGAGATTCCGGGATGCCTCATAAGGGTTTTTGTGCACACTCATACAGGCTGTATCATCGGCAAAAGTAGAAATATGGATATTATTGCTCACAGGCATATCACAAGTATATATTAAATACAATACAGGACCCAGAATACTACCCTGTGGCACACCAGAAGATATAGATTCGGGCACACTCGTGAACTCTCCTTCCAGAACAGTGAACTTCCTATCAACAATATAACTTTCCAAAAGCTTTTGAATGTTTATTGGCAGATATGTCTTCAATTTTAAAACTAGGCTTTCGTGCCATACTTTATCAAACGCCTGAGAAACATCAATAAAGAGAGCAGAACAATACTTCTTTTCTTCAAATGTTCTTCTTACAACTTGGACCAGTCTATGCGTTTGTTCAATCGTGCTGTGCTGACTTCTAAAGCCAAATTGATGGTCCGGGATGCACCCATTATAAGTTAAAATTTTGGACAATTTAGTCATGAGCAGCTTTTCGAAAAGCTTTGAGATTGTAGATAGTAAGCTTATAGGCCTATATGACTCAGTCTTGGTAAGATCTTTGCCCGCCTTTGGAATCATTTTGATCTTGGCAAGTTTCCAGTTATGTGGAAAATACTGCATTCTTAAAATAGCATTAAAAGTAAATAGCAGGATTCTTATTGCAATATGAGGCAAGTTCATGAGCATTTTGTTACTAATGCCATCAATACCTGGAGCTTCTTCGGGTTGAGTTCAGCAATTACTTTTTGTACTTCACGCATCTTAAACCTTAAGGGACGAGGGGGTAGAGAAACTACACTCGGTAAATCAGCAGCACCCGTACATGAGTTGGGAGTGAATACAGATTTTAAATGCTCAGAAAATAAGTTACCTTTCTCACTATCGCTTCTTGCCCAGCCTCCGGTCGCAGTACGCAGTGGTGATTTAAGATCAACGGGTCGTTTAAGACTTCTAGTAGCGCGCCATTAAGAGTAATTAGATGAGAACGTTACATCAAGACCTTCTAAATACTTTTCCAGTAGTGCAGTTTTTTCCGACGATAGCAGCTGTTTGAGTCGTTTAGTACATTCTTTAAGTCTGATTTTATTTAGGGGTGATCTTCTAGCTCTCATTTTTTCACATACAAGACGTTCAATTTCCGTAGAATAAATTCAGTTAAAGCCGGTCTGCGGACAGGAGGTAGTGGCGTGTTCAGCAGCCTGTTTAATATTTTCGTTAAGATTGGCAATGTTAAATTCAATATTATCTCATGATCTAAGCTGAATGTTTTCTACGCAGTGACTACTAATATATTTTCTGAATGCCAGCCAGTTGATTCCATTAATCATCTTCACATATGAGTTAGTTAAATCACTCTTTAGTGGGTTGAAAATTGTAACTATTCTTGGAGAGTGATCGGAGGACAGATCTAGAGAGGCCTCTACATGAATTAAGTCCCTATGAATATTTTTCGTGACGGCAAAATCTATAACATCTGGAATTTTTCTTACGTCAGTAGGCCAGTAAGTAGGCTCCCCACTCGAAATGACATATAAGCCCATATTTGAAATTGTATTGAACAAGGCTCGACCTCTAGGTGTAACAAGACACGATCCCCAGTAAGTATGTTTTGCATTGTAGTCACCAGCTGCCACGAAACAAGATCCAAGCGATATGTAGAACTTCTCATACTGATCTTCGGTAACTGAAAATCTGGGAGGTGAATAAATTGATGATATCACGAAATTCACACAAAAATTTTCTACGAAAATATTCGTTACTTGCAAATATTCTTCACTAAGGTTGTCAAGGACATAGTGCTTGAGTATTGACTTAATCAAAATTGCTGATCCAGCGCATGCTCTCCCTCTCGGGTCCTTTGTATCATATAAAGTGTAACCATTTATTTTAAATAAGCTTCTTGAGGTCAAATGAGTCTCAGAAACCAACATTATATCAATATTTTTTTCCATGAGGAATATGGATGATGTATAGTCCATTAAATTTTTTATACGAAAAAAAGACAACGTATATAGTCCATTTAATTTTTTGTGTTCGAAATGGACAATTTATGGCCCATTACACTTTTTCATAAAAATTAAAAAATGGACCATGTATATATAGCCCATTAAAATTTTTTCATAAAATTTTTTTTTCATAAAAAATGGATGATTTATAGTCCATTAAATTTTTTATACGAAAAATAGACGACATATATAGTCCATTTAAATTTTTGCGTACGAAATGGTCAAATTATGGTCCGTTCACTTTTTTCATTAAAAAAATAAAAAAAATGGACGATAGCCCGTAAAATTTTATATGTATAGTCCATTTAAGTTTTTGTATGAAAAATAGATGATGTATATATAGACTTTTAAATTTTTTGCATATGAAAAGGACGATTTATTTACAGTTAAATTTTTTCATGAAAAGTTAAAAAAGACGATGTATATATAGCTTATTAAAATTTTTTCATAAAATTTTTTTTCATGAAAAATGGATGCTGGCAGTTAAATTTATTCATAAAAATTTAAAAAGAGAATTTGTACATTAAAATTTATTCATAAAAAAATTTTTTCATGAAAAATGGTTGATGTATAGTCCGTTAAATTTTTTATACGAAAAATAGACGACGTATATAGTCCATTTAAATGGAACGAAAATGAACAATCTATGGTACGTTCAAGGTTTTCATAAAAAAAAATAAAAAATGAACGATGTATAGCCCGTAAAAATTTTTATGTATGGTCCGTTTAAGTTTTTGTATAAAAAATAGACGATGTATAGTCTTTTTATCTTTTTGCATATGAAAGGGATGATTATTTGCAGTTAAATTTGTTCATAAAAGCTTAAAAATAGACGATGTATAGCCCATTAAAATTTTTTCATAAAAATTTTTTTTCGTGAAAAATGGATGATATATAATCCATAAAATTTTTTATACGAAAAATAGACGACGTAGACGATGCATAGTCCGTAAAATTTTGTATGTACATATAGTCCATTTAAGTTTTTTTTTATGAAAAATAGACGATGTATAGTCTTTTTAATTTTTTGCGTATGAATGGGACGATTTATTGGCAGTTAAATTTTTTCATAAAAATTTTTATTCATGAAAAATGGATGCTGTATAGTCCATTTATTTTTTTATACGAAAAATAGACGACGTATATGGTCCATTTAATTTTTTGAGTTCGAAATTGACAATTTAAAAAATTCGTAATTCAAAAAAAATCAAATTCATAAAAAATAAAAAAATGGAAGAATTATAGCCCGTAAAATTTTGTATGTATAGTCCATTTAACTTTTGTATGAAAAACACACGACGTATAGTCTTTTGAAATTTTTGGATATAAAAGGGACTATTTATAGGCCATTAAATTTTTTCATAAAAAATTGAAAAATGAAAAATAAAATTTGTTCATAAAAATTTTTTTTGATGAAAAATAGATGCTCTATAGTCCATTAAATATTTGATATGAAAAATAGACGACGCATATGGTCCATTTAAAGTTTTGCGTACGAAATGGACAATTTATGGCCCATTAAAGTTTTTCATAAAGAAATTACAAAATATAGGATGTATAGCACGTAAAATTTTGTATGTATAGTCCATGAAATTTTTTGTATAAAAATTAGACGATGTATAAAAGAGACGATTTATAGGCCATTAAATTTTTTCATTAAAAATTGAAAAATGGACGATTATTAAAACTACTATTAAACTTTTCTCATAAAAAATTTGTTTTCATGAAAAATTAATGCTGTATAATCCATTTAATATTTTATACGAAAAAAAGATGACGTATATAGTCCATTTAAATTTTTGCGTACGAAATGGACACTTTATGGTCCATTAAATGTTTTCATAAAAAAATAAAAAAATGAACGATGTATCTACTTCTCGTATTTTTTTATGACCAAGTGAATTTCGTGTTTTTTTCGCAAAGTATGTTAATTAATTTAAAATGTCGCAATAAAAATTGCTATTTTTATTTAGTCTAATGCTGTAGGCAATTAATGTTAACCAAGGTCGACTATATGTTCGCATAAAATCGAAAAATATGAATTTTTACTGATTATAAAGGTTGTTTCTATTTTAATTTGCATATGTGTATGTGTATTAAAAATTTAACGTTATTTATCGTACATATTTTTACGATACAAAAATGATAAAAAAAATCGTTTCAGCTTGAAAAATATGTATATAAGTATGTACGTATGAACGTATGTACGTATGTATGTATGTATGTATGTATATATGTATATATGTCAGAAAGAACAATTATAGTAAAATTTTTATGAAAAATACCCTTATTACGTTTGCGGATAAAAAAAAAACTTTGTCGTTTAACATGACTTACCCTGTATTGTTGTGCATATGATCCATAAACTTGATTTAGTGTATCGCGTAATGAAGGCACCATCATCCAGCACATTAAAGTTAGCGGTGCCATTATATAGAGTATTGGGCAATTTCTCTTCAGTAAATAGCCACTGAGGTCCAGCTAAAGCTGCAATAACTATGGCCACAGAAATGCTGAAATTTGTAAAAAGAAAAAATACACACAAACATTAAAGCAAACAACATACACATAAAAAAGAATTAACTGATATAAAAAAATAATTAAAACACTTTCAAATACTTGCATCTACATATGTACTAGTGTCCTGCAGAAGAGTATTTATACGACTTTTTAAAACATGAGAGATTTTTTCCAATGCTTTACTACAGCAAAATATTCTAAAAGAATCGCTAAACAACACTGTCGGCAAGACAAACCACCGAAAAAAATTACTTGCCAACAGTGTTGCTTAGCGATTCTTTTAGAATATTTCGCTGTAGCAAAGCATTTGAAAAAATCTCTCATGTCTTGAAAGGTCTTATAAATAGTCTTGTGCAGGACACTAATATGTACATACAACATTGCATATACGAAAAATGTTTGCAATCAACAGTATACTAAAAGTTGTTGTGTTCGTTATTGCTGTTCGCATCTGTATGTGCCTGAATGTGTGCAGCAACAATACAAACAGCTGAAAACAACAACTACTACAACAATTGCGCAAGCCCATAAATAACAAAACAACATGTAAAACACAAGAGAAATTTAACAAAGCGTAACGGGTCTACTATGTAGCATACTTTCAAGCGCCAGTATAAAAAAGGGAACAAATTTAAACGGAATAAAAAACAATTAGAGCTGTGTTAGTGTCTAGTAAATAAAAGTTACTTCTTTCCGCAACACATTTGCTAGACCTACATACATACATTACATTCGTGTCATTTTACATTAAAGTAAAATGTATTCTAAAAAACATAGAATTGTAAAAATCTGATTGTTTCCCGTTGCATTTACGAAGTTTTAATATCAATTGGTAGGGTTAGCCGAAATTTATTCTAGGAGCTTACAAAATCATATCCAACTTATGTATATAATTTCCCTAATTTAAATTAATCACCCGTATCACTGATGTATTTTTTAATTTAGTAAATAAATAAAAATAAATAAATAAAGGTATTTCCACATTATTTTTATTGTGTTTTGTTTTTGTTTTGCTTTTTATTCACTTACCATGTTTTGTTTTGTCATGTACAATACTGCCATACTTTATGTGAAAAACTGAATTTTTATAATATTTGGGAATTGAACAAAATCGTTCGAAATGTAAAGAACTTAAAACAAAATCGATGGGAATAGCAAATACGGAATAAACACAATTCCGATTGAAATCATGGATATGCGCGAATGATATAAAATGTATTTAATTTAAGCATAATAAGACTTTCTTTCTAAAGAAAATGAAAACAATTTTCAAGTTATATTTGATATTTATGGTATGAGTAGAATTTTTTTATTGCCGTATTTTCTTGGGATGTCTTTTGCACAACTATGAGAAACGCAGTTGCTGTATAGGTACCAGTTATAAGCACAATCCATAAAGATCAAGGCTTGAATTACATTTTAATGGTAATGAAATCCCTATTTAATATGGGAATATTTGAAATTGGGCAAGTAAATATATTTTGAATGAAAATAGTGAGGAAACAATTTTTAATTCTTTTCAAAAGCTAGCCTGAGTTACTTATTCCATATAAAGGGTGTCCCAACAAGAACGCAAGATTTAAATTTGGCGCCATTCGAAGTGTCATTGTTTGACATTTGAACAATTGTCATTGTTTGCTAGTAGAAGGTACGAGGTTAGTAAAAATAGAGCGCTACACGAATGAACAGCGCATTCTCATTGTGAAATTGTTTTACCAAAATGGTGAAAGTTTTGCGGCTACAGTTCGCAAATTTGCGATCAATTTGGGGTCACAATAATGCTCCAAAAGAGTCAACTGTAAAGAGATTAATGGATAAATTTGCCGAAACTGGGTCTGTTGGTGATGTAAAGACAACAATGTGCCTTCGACCAGGTCGATCGACCGAAAATGTCGCAGCTGTACGTGATGATGTCGCTCCAACGCAGGTCAAGCGCAAACAGTCAATGGTGCTCGGTATCGTGAAATGATAACCAGTTTTTTCGTGCCTAGAATTGAAGAAATGAATGTGAAGGGCATGTGGTTTGAACAAGACGGCACCACATGTCATACAAGCAGAGAACCAATTCAATTGCTACATCAGTCATTTCCCGGTCGTGTTATTTCGCATTTTGGAGACCAGAATTGGCCGCCTAGATCGTACGATTTAACACTATTAGACTTTTTTCTTTGGGGTTTTTTGAAGTCGATGGTTTACGCGAATAAGCCGATGACGACTCAAGCCTTAAAAGAGGAAATTGGACGCTGCATTAATAAAATACCCCAGCATTTATGCAAAACGGCCATTGAAAAAATTTCATTAAAAGATCGCGTGTATGCCAGCAAAGCGGCGGCGGCCATCTGCCCGATTTGTTGTTCCACACATAACCTTATTTTGTCTACTTTACGATATAATAAAGTTTCACGATTTTTTTTAAATATCTGTGTTTTATTTAAAATTTAAATCTTGCGTTCTTGTTGGGACACCCTTTACATATGTACATGTGTGTGTATTTAAAATTAATGTTTGGCTTTACTAAAGTACCACCCAAAATCACTGTCTTTCATTACACTTCTCTTTGTAATATTGAGGGGTGTATTTCTCCTGAGCGAGGAGCAGTGTTTCGAAAACTGCGGTCAAAATAGCCAAAGTTATAAGATTGTGCTATTGGCTCGACTATTAAATTTTTAACTGGGCAAACACAAACTGTTGCTTATACTTCTACTTCAACAATTTCAAGTTTGACTGATTGCTGCTTTTCATAGATCCATTAAAGAAGCAGATGTGTTTGTGGGTGTTTGACTGAATGTGTGTTTCTTGCATGCACAAATAAAATAGTAAGACAAACAACAACAACATTTGTTCCTGCAGGCTATTAAATACGTAGTTCAAAGTCGTAGTTCAAAGTCGTAAGAAAAAAATACACAACATCTTTACTGCTTTAACTTCCGAATTTATTAAAAGGAGAAACAAAAGTAATTACTCAAATGAGAAGTTTTAAAATGCTAGCTAGCGAGGATTACAGCAGAAAAGAAATTGAAGATAAAGCAGGAAACGATGAAGAATACTCAGTTCCAGGTGAATGCCAGGTGTTAGTTATCAGTCCAAACTTTAAAAAAGGAAATAACCAATACCGCTTCTTTGTCTTACTGGAAAGTTATATTCAAGAATCCTAATCAATCAACTAAAGAACGAAATAGAGCATCAGCTCAAAGAGGAATGAGCTATCTTCAGTAATATCCTGAATTCTTGTTTCATTATGCCAATTTTTATTTTAACTGCATTTATATAACGATTTTATATTAAAAAATAATAATTAACTAATAACTTACTTGTGCCATTTCATAGTATGAATTGTTAATCTGCCTTGTTTTAACATTAAGACTTCTTCATGTCTTTTTGACGTGAGCGAGTGCGAAATATCAAAGAAAAATAGCAAAAATCCCCTTGAATTTTAATTTTCTACCTTTTATTTTACCCCGAAAGCGTCTCAATATCTCGCCAACAAATTCAAAGAGCTTGCCTGTAAAGACAAGCAGAAAAGGCACAATGTAAACTGTATCTTTGAAAAAAGTTATAACATTCTACTTAAAAAGAAACAAAAATTGTTTTATTTACATGAAGATATTTAAGCCTTATTACGACTAGCTCATACTCACGACAAAGTTATAAAATTTTATTTGGTACAAACAATAGCCGAAATGAGGCTAGAAAAAAATATTTTGTATTGTCGAGAAGACTGTAGGAGCCCTCAAATTACTTATGGATAAATATAGGGTCAGACTACCTAGGGTTCCTGGCCACAACAGTGTTGAGAGAAACAAAATTGCCGATGAGCTGGCAAAGATATAAGTTTGGCGTTAGATGAGCGGAATATGTTACAGATCAGTTATATTATCAATGGGTCATTACTACAGGGAATTCAGTAATTGGTTACTGGGCAGGATCCACCCATCATGGTCAAGTTGGGAGGATTGTAGAGTCTTGAGGCCTATGTGGCTGAAACTTGACTCAGGAAGATCCGCTGCTCAGTCAGAGCAAGAAATAGCATTTGGAAAATTAGCACATCCGATTTCTGTAGGATATTCAAGTATAAAAAGGAACCAGAGGCCAGTGCCTGAAGCTTTAACGCCACAGGCCTAGATATCGCAAGGTGCCAACTGGAAGATATCAGGGGCTTCATCATGGCTTAATCAATGGCTTAATGACAGATAAAAAAAGTTTTCCTGTGTACAATAAGGTTTAACTATTTATTAACAGGTACGAATCACACACGGTATCACAACGGATCCAACTGGGTGTGCGAGTGGAGGTGTGTTGCACCATCAACCTTCCCAACGTAACATAACCTATTTTGTCGAGAAAATAATTTGTTTGAAAGTCATCTTTTCCAATTTAATGTCCATAAATGGCTCTGAAATTTATTACCCTTCTTTCTTTTGCTTAGAACCCTTTTTCACAAGTAAAGCTTAGTTTGACAAAGTATTTTAACTTTTTTTAACTTTCTTTCACTTCTCCAAATGCAAAGTTCACTTTGACAAATTTTCACTACACGACGAAATAATTTTACAAAACGAATAAGAAAAATCTACATTTTTGGCACATCCAAGTCTGTACTCACCTCCATTATTTTTTCCCTGCTCTTCAAGAAACTCAGAACTTTGCATAAAAATTATATGCTTGACCGATAGGGGTCTTACTAAGAATTGTCTTTATAATTATTTTTCTTACATCTCATAATCCCGTTTTATATTTGGGATTTATTTCATAGTTTCTGGGAGTTGTTTCATTAGGAGTTCTATAATCTTTTCAAATGAAGTTCGTTAGTATTTGAAAATTAATACTTATTTCGCTTCTGGCTTTGCAATTTTTTTTCCATTAAATTGTCTTAGAATTTTTGGATTTGCTTAGATATTTTTTGTCAGCTTTTTGAACTATAAATTTGTAATTAAATTTAATAACATCTTGCAAAAAAAGAAAATCCAAAATCCGCTATTTCCCTACAATATAGATTTTTTCAATTTATTTAAAACATCCGTTTCTATTTTTCTCTCAAGTTACTGATGACGATGGTGATGAGTAAAGTGCTTCTATAGTTACCATAATGAAATAATGAACACAGAAAAAAAACGAGAATAATGATGATACAAACAGCGACAAGAACTAAAAGACAACCTGGAAATTTCGCGGCAAAGAAGTCAGTCAAAATGTTGTAAACTGAAACTAAAATGTAATTCAAGTAAAGTTTTTAGTTCATGCATAGTCGTTGTTAAAATGCATACATACATGTGTATGCATGTATGTATATGTACTTTTATTCTTTAGATGAACATGCACTTTATGCGCATCTAAACATTTTATAGTCCTTTTCATTTTCCCTTACAAAAAAAAAAAAAAAAAAAAAAAAAAAATATGTACAATGATGAAGAGGGTTGAGACTTGAAAATATAGCTGAGAGAGAAAAGTTTATTACAGCCCAGTTTAAAATAATTTTACGATAGTCGCTGTCTATGTTTAAGTGAATGTTTTTCATCACAAAATTAGTTGGCCTTTTTTCGCAGAGGGAAGGTATGCTAATTATTTATATGGAGTATTTAAAAGTAAAAAGTCAATAAGAATTTGGGTTCATTTACGAGTATTTATGTTGAAAGCAAAAATAATTTTTTGTATTTTATTACTGTCGTCAATACAGATAAAATTAATATGAAAAATTTTATTATATCAATTAAAATTTTGTAATATCAATTAAAATTTTAATTAAATTTTCACCTGTAAATAAGGCCCAAGGAAATAACGCCCAAACAAAAAAGTCCCGCTAAAATTAAAGAATTTTTAATTGGGCTTTATTTCACTTATTTTAGGCTTTATTTTATCTTGAGTTTGTTTGGGCTTTATATCAGTTTTTTTAGCTTTATTTCATCTTGAGTTTAGTTTAATTTGGCTTTTTTAATTGGGCTTTATTTCATTTATATTGGGTGTTTTATCATAAATAGCATTATTTCCTTGGGCCTTATTTCATGGTGACTAAATAATTTGATACTATCAATTAAGTTTTTCCACTCGAATTAATTAAAACAATTAAATTCTTAATTGAAAATATTAATTTCTGAATTTCTCTCCTGTGGACCTAAATAAAGAGTCTTTCGATACGACATTTCAATGTGATGTGATTTTGAAGCGAAATCATCAAATGTTTGCTTTGGGCAAATAATTTAGCCCGATAGTGAACTTTCTCATGTAGTTACCGAATTCTAAATAAAAAATGGAATTGTATGGAAAATATGGCAGAATACAACTTCTTGAATGTAAAAAATACACAATGCCGAAGTAAGGAACAGAAATGATAACTGCATTAGTGTTAGATGGGGACAGCATAAATGTTATTTTACCAGAAGAGTCGTAAAGCAACTCTGGGCGAGTCAACATCACGCGTCGTTGTCAATTATTTCTTAAATGCAACCAGGCCACTGTTGTTTATTGTCCTTTGAAAGTTTTGCGTCTCACTCGCACTGGTTGACTGATCTGCCACGGATTACCGTATAATCTTGCGGTTCTTTTGTGGAATTTCCTTAACAACCACGTCGCTACTTCCTATGTGAAGGCATAGGTCGTGTACAGTCAGTCACAAAAACATTTTTAAGAATACTGTTAATAACATCATGGACATATGGTCTTAGTCACCCGACCATTTTTGTGCAACCATATTCTGCAAATTTACTTTGTAGAATATGTACTATAAATAAATAAATAAAATAAATATTTTACCAGAAAGTAACATCTTGCAGTATGGTGTATGGGCATTTTCAAGGGAAATTCCACTTTTATTGTCACGTGCAACAGCAATCATTTAAGCTTATATTTCAGAAGAATGTGACTCGATTTTTCTTAAAGCTTTACCTAATCTAGAAAAAAACTTTCGGTTTATTTGAAAAAAAAAACATACTTCTTTGGTATTGCTCGCAACAAAAGGTTGACATTGATGTGGAAGTGCTTATATACAAATAGTACTGGGACGATATTTGAACAGAAGAATATGTTTTTATGCGCCTTCAAAATAGGAGGAGGTTATAAATTCCTCTTTATTTTTTGATGTTTCTTACTTCATAACTCAGAACCTTTTAGACAGCTTTTATAAATTCTTATTTTGTCGAGGAGTGTAAAGCTTCCATTGGGTCCTCTTATTAAAAAGTGTGCGGGAATTTGTTCATTAATTTTTTTATGATTCAATCCAAAAGCTCAAAAAATTTAAATGATTTTTACGAAACTTAGCACACCCCTGAGCACCAAAAAGACTCAATCTTTCATTTTAAAAAATGTTTAAGTACACGCCTATTAAATTTTAATATTATATTTCACGCGGTTCTACTTAAAGGAGTTTTACGAAATTTGGCACACGCTCTGAACTCTAAAAACACTCAATCTTGCATTTTAAAAAGTGGGCGGCAACACGCCCATTAAAATTTTAATTACATTTCACATGCTTTTACTCAACCAATTTTGATTGACACTAAAGGCAACATATGTAAAAATGTTTTAATTAACTGAATCTATTTTTTTTTTAATTTTAGTGCTTATTTTTGAAATTAGTTAATTTTTTTAAGTTTTATGTGAACGCCATTTTTCCATACTGGCATTTGACGTCGAAGCATTTCATATTTGAACACAAGTACCTTAAGAACTTTAAAATCTAGAACAAAGATGAAAATAAAGTGAGTACAACAAGCTAATCGTATCGGTACCTTCAGCGGTTAGAGACCTTAGCTCAGTTTAATAAATCTTATATGAATGACAAAATATGTGAAAATTGGTATCATTTTCATTAAAAAAATAAAAACCCACAAAAGTTTAAAATTTACATAGTTTTACAATTTGCAAAAAAAGTCCTAGATAGATTTTATGTTTGGTTTTGATTAGGCTAAAGTTCGTATCGCTCTTTAAGCCAGATTAACAGTTAATGTATATTTTTGCTTTATATACTCAGTTTTCAGTGCAAATTAATTGATTTTTACCTACAAATATCCAAAAGTTAATACAATACCCAACCCTTTTCGAACTTTAATTTATTAAAAATTAAAGCAAGAATCATCCTTGTCTTCGCAGCTCCTTATAAACTATTTCAGGCTTATGTATATGAAAATGTTAAATTCAAGCAATCAAACAGTAACTGAATAAAAATATATTTTAAAATTCAATTTAATTTAAAAAAAGTGTGATTTTTGCTTGTTTTTTGTTTGAAAAAACTTTTCCTAACCAAAGAATAAAAAATATCTACATATATTTGTGATTTGATTAGGCTAAAGTTTGTATCGCTTTGTTAGCCAAATTACATGTGATAATTATTAATGAACAAATAACACTAAAGTTAATTGTAAATATTCTGGCCAACACTAGCAGAATGGAACAACTAGCTGTTTTCGAATGTCACTGCACCTTCATCAAGCTACGGTCACACTTGTCAAACATTTGCCCAAAAAAGCGTAACCAACAAAAACTAATGAAAAAAGTTTTGATCCAGACACTGGTTTATCATATTAAACAATTTTAAACACAACTAATGGACAATGTCATAGAATCCAACAATATTGGCTACTCTTTAACTTGAAAAACTGTTGTCTGAATTGAAAGATTTTTCATTAGCATTTAGTGGTTACGCTTTTATGGGCAAATATTTGACAAGTGTGACCGTAGCTTCATCAGCATTCTTTGTGTTTGGTTCACTGTGTACAGGATCAGTTGATAGTTTTCTGTGCAAATAGAATATGTGAATTGTTTTGATTCATTGTATTACAATTTGCTGAAAGCTTTTTTGTAATGAAATTAATTCAATTTTAAATACAATACTTTCATGTATATCTATTTACCTTCCCATGATATTTATTACAGGATACTTTCCTCTTTTGTTTAGTTGTGGTTGTTTTTTAAATCATCGTTTGGGTTTGTTGGCTTTATTTGGACGTTTTATTATTTATTTTTTTTTTTTTTTGTTAAATGTTAACTGTGAAATGTATGTCAGACCAAATGGCAGCGCGGTACGGAAGCATAACAAATTTAGTCAAGAGTTAGCTGGTCAGTCATTAAGTACATACATTAATACACACATATCGCTCCTTTATTGCAACATAGTCATAACTAAAAATATTTTATTTTCTCAAGACCTGAAAGTATTTTGTTTGAAATTTTTACACAAGATCAAATAAAATACAACGAATTTTTCAGCAATAAAAGTCGTCTTAAGATCTAATTTGGAAAAAGTACAATTTTACCTCAAATTATCTCCTCCATAAAGAATTAGTAGTAAATTTTTAACAAGTTTTTTGTAGCAAAAAAAAAAAAAAAATTAAAAAAATTCACAACCTTCACATTACTCACTGTATCCAAGTTTTAAGAGCCACATTGTTTTAGTGACCATTGAAAAATATCTACTCGTACATATCGTCCCTTTATTGCAATATAGTCATATCTCAAAAAATAAATTTTTAATAATGAAATAATATTATTAAAAATTTATTTTTTGAGATATGACTATATTGCAATAAAGGGACGATATGTACGAGTAGATATTTTTCAATGGTCACTAAAACAATGTGGCTCTTAAAACTTGGATACAGTGAGTAATGTGAAGGTTGTGAATTTTTTTAATTTTTTTTTTTTTTTTGCTACAAAAAACTTGTTAAAAATTTACTACTAATTCTTTATGGAGGAGATAATTTGAGGTAAAATTGTACTTTTTCCAAATTAGATCTTAAGACGACTTTTATTGCTATCGTTGCTTATTTTTTTTCTTCAAGCATTATAATAAGATTTTCTTTGGAAAAACTGTAATGAAATTTTAATTGAATAAAAACCTAATAAAAATTTTATTTAATTAATTTTCTCTTATTATTACATTGTTGGATTTGTGTTTTATATTCTTATATTAACGTAAAAAAATTAAATGAAAAATAAACCATCACTTTCAACAAAGAATCTTAACTAAAGCAGCATCCAACAACGGAGTTTAGTAAAGAACGAATAGTAGAGAATTCTCTACACACAAAAAAAATTTCAATGTAAAATCACCATGCAAAAAGTTTAATTCAAATTCATTCAAATCACATTTAATTTACAAGAAATAAGTAAACTAAATGATCAATGAAATAATATTGAATTACAATTTTATTCATGATGGTACATATTTAGTGTGTATCTAAGGAAAAAGTAAAGTTGTTGTGGCTGTAGCGGTAAGCACGTTGACTACCATGCGATGCGTTCCGAGTTCAAATCTTGGCCGGGGAAGCCAATTTATGTACAAAAAAGCATTTTTATGATGACTATACCAAACACACGTGAGTTAAATAGTTAGTAAAATTCAATTATTACATTAAATTAAATTCATCTTGTGTCAACTTGAAATAACTTTGATTCAAAATGATTCTTCATTTTGATTTTATCAGTACGCAAATGTTAAATCAAGGTACAATAAAATTATTTCACAAGGACTAATTTTCTTTGGAAATTACTATAAATCATGTTAGATTAACATGAAACACATATGAAGCAAAATCACTGCCGAAAAATATTAGAATGACTTTGTTTACGTAGATTTAAGTTAAAAAATTTTCTGTGTGTACTCGTGCTCATTCTCATCTTTAAATGCCACTAAAAGCCATTTAATTTACTTTTTTCTCTCATCCTTTTTTACACTTTTTCAATTTTTATCTAATGCCGTTAGTGTAACCCCAAGTCGTAACACTTTTCTATTTTGGCAGGCTATTTGAAAGTGTGTGTGTGTGTTTGTGTGTGGGTGTTTGTGTGCGAGTGGCATGTATTACGTGTCACTTACAACAAACACCGCAAAAATGTCCTCCTGATGCGACTGAAGTTTAAAACTCAAGGCATTAAAAAGAAACTGCGAAGCTCTTACAACTGGCCTGACTCCTTCTGTGCAGTGGGAGGGAGTCTACGAGTTCAACCGAAAGGCTATAAAACAGTTTAATTTTAAACGTTTAATAATGTTTAAAAAAGATTTACACGTTATTGTGTGGTTAACTTGCAAAGAAAAGAGTTTAGTACACATCAATATATAAACATAATCCTTTAGTTGAAAATTTTTCTCAAATGAGAAAAATTTTACAGGAGAAAGAAGACAAAGTAAAAGGGTTTTTTTTAGAAACTATTTCATCGACACTTTGACCACACACTTAAACCAAAGATAAAATGGAAATAGATTTGTTTGTTCGAAGCACACAATTTAGAGAAACTAATCACTTAATAATGAAATAAGGATTGACTAAGTTTGAAATATCTTTTTTTTTTTTTTAACTTGAATTTGGTTAAACTTCGTTAAGCGAAAAGAATTTATAAAAAAAGGTTAAGTTCAAAAGCTGGCGTTTTTTCTCTTTCTGATTAAATAAAATAAATTAAGCAGTTGGTGGACTTCAAATAAATTTCGCAGATTAATTTTAACAATTTTGTTAACAGTTTTACTTAACGTAAGTTAATATTGGAATTTTAAATAATAAAATTATGTTTCATTAATAAAACAATTCGCAAATTTTTTTTATGTTTTTATGTGCAAATTGTTCTTGTTATTTATATGTGCAAACTATTTTTCTGCATAAAATATCTAATTTGAAGTAATTTTGAAGTTCATATTGTTGCTAAAAAACAATTTTTATAGTTAAATTCACCAAGCTAAATTCTTCGGCTTATCATCTGAGACGATATTTCACTTCAAACTGGGCTTTGTTTTTTTTTTATCAATACAACAAATTCTGTTACTCAGAAATATAATATTTTTAGGCTAAATTAAAAGAAAGAAAATTAATCTAACCAATTTTAGTTGTTGTTTTACTGTAAAAAGTTTTCTTGGAGCTACACTCTTTATTGCGCAATACAGGAGTTGGGGCGTGATTTTCGTAACAAAAGTAATCGACAGTTTTACAGTTATAAACTTATTTTTGTTTTGGTTTTGTTGTACTTAAAAAGAGAGTACGCAGATAAACGAAATGAAATCGGCCATGTTCTGTAAACCGAATCCGAGTAAATTTCTCGCTTTCCAAAAATAAATAATGGCCCCACTGATGTGTTTTAAATAGGGTATTCATTTAATCGGTATTTTGCTTTAATCGGTTAATCGCGCGATTAATTAATCGAGGTTTTGGCTTAATCGGTTAATAATCGGTTAATTTCGATATTATCCCGTTAACCGATTAATAAAGTTTTTTCATAAATCAAGTAATTTGAACAAGTAAAAGTGCATACATTATTTATTAATTTGAGTTTATTAGTAAAACAAAAAATACACAAAAGAATTCTTAAACTAAGTCAACCAAAAAATCATATATGTATGCATATGAATATTAGTACTTCAATAGTTTAAAAAGATCTTCTAACACAATTTTTAAGAAAAATAGTTTGGTTTAAGTTTTATGGATTTAAGTGAATTGGTTTTGATTAAACTTGACTTGGAAAAATCCTTTTACTTATCGAAGACCTTGAGTAAATCGAAAGCAATCCATAAGACAAAATATCTAGTTTCTCAGTCCTTTTTCTGGATTTCTCTAAACATATAAAATCCTTCATTTCGCCAATAGAGTTCTGTTTTATATTCTTTTTCCAGAATCTTAACACTAGTTGTTTCAGTTAATTTTGTTAGAACATTTCCTGTATTACTATCAATATTTTTTGCTGTTGGCCTGTCCTTCCTTATCTGACTCAGCGACGAACATTCTGCAGAAAGTTTATTTCTGAATTTCTTAGTTTTTGTTTTTGCACCTTAAAACACTGTTGCTAGATGATAATATTTCAAAGAGTAGATATAAAATAATTGAATTCGTCTCTTATTAAACGTAATACTTAGTTAACAACAACAGTAATATTAGCTTTTAATTTTTTTTTTAATTATTAAACAAAAGGTTCAATTAGAGTAACAGAATAATTACTAAACCATTCTATAGCCACGTCGAAAGATTTTGAAGTTTTACTTAAGTTAGAATCACTGAATATACTTCTCTGTTTGTATGAAAAATAATTTCTACCTTTTACATTTTTTTTTTTTTTTTTTTGTATTTTTACCTTTTGTATAAGAGACAAAAGAAATAATTAGTTACTCAAAAAGTACTTAATATAGTACAAAATATTTAAAAATTTGTTACTTCGGTTAATCGGCTGAAATTAACCGATTTAACCGTTAATCGAAAAAAGGCAACTTTTAATTAACCGATCAGCTAATCGGGTAGTAATTAACCGATTAACGGTTAACCGATTGAATACCCTAGCTTTAAATCACACATAAATCAAAATCTAAAAAATAGAAAACTACAAAAAAGTCTGAAATAAATTCGCTATTAGTAGATTTAATTTTTTTTAGTCGTGCGTTTTTAAATCGAATGGTTTACAGAACGGTCATTCATTTCATGTCTCATTTTTTTTCGTTTCTTTCTTTGAAGTGACTGAATATTTTTTTGTGTTTATAATTTTTTAGTAGATATAATTGTAATTTCCTGATTTTTATTTTTTCGAGAAGAAATAAAAATTAATTTCTGACTTTCCACAGCCGAAAAAAATTGTTGCACTGTTTTTATCACTTTCATGATATGGGTATTATATCACAGGCATTTTCGGTATTTTGCTATGGAAAGAACATGGTGAAATCAAAAATTGATTTTTATTTCTGCTCGAAAAGAAAATAAAAATCTGGAAATAATTTTTTTCTTGATCGAAAAAATAAAAATTAGAAAATAGTAATTATTTCCGCTGAAATATATTAAAATAAAAAATAACACTTATTTCTGCTTAAAAAAATTAAAATAAAAAATTCTAAAATCATTTGAGTTTTAAAAAATCTAATTGAAAATCATTAAAATTGTGTAATTGATCACGTTGTCCGATGTTTCTTTGTTCTCGATTTTTTTTTTCTTTAAAAATTCAAGAATAATTTTTATTTTCTGTCCTTGACTTGAACATAGCTTAACCTAAGAAGGGCTCAACAGATCTGAAGCAAATTAGCCGTATTTTAAAAATAATGACATCACTTAGCTGTCGTAAGATAGTGAATCTACTCGATTCGGAAGATTTCGTAAATTTTCGAGAATAAAATTTTCACAAAACTGTTTTTCTAATAAATTTTAAATTACTGTTCAGCTTTTATTGTCTAAATGGCACATAGAAGTCTACTTACGAATTACATGAACAGAAACGAAATGCATATAGAACTTGCTTAATAGCCTTTGCACACTCACTCACATCTTTGGGGAATGCGTGGAATATGTTGAAAATTGAAAAAACCTCTTCACATTACAACATCTTTCATCTGTCATGTATTATAATACTATTTTTACGAGTTTGAGCAATTAAAAATTAAATAATAAAATGGGATTTTTAAGATTCAGCAGAAATTTATTTAATTGCTGCTCTCCAGGAGCAGAAACAATTAATGCTACAATATTCATAATTAGTAGAAATTATGCTAGCGGACGATGATGACGAACAAGTGTTAAATAATTTATGCTCAATTATAGACATTTGCAGCTCCTTTTTTATAATTTATTTCGATGTGGAAAAATATATACAAGACTTTATTATACACATTTGCACATATATACATATATAATAAAATCTTGGAGTAGTTACGAATCTTTCTGTGGGAAGGATATTACAAAAGGTAGCCCTGAATATATGTATGTACATATGTACATGCATATGTAGATATACATACATACATATGTATGTCTTTATACATGTTTATACCCTGCAGGAGAACGAACTGGTGTCCAACTAGTATTTTAGTAGTACAGAAATCACCACCACTAGTTCCCAACTGTAACCCTTCCTATACTATCTTAATGCTCAAATTAGTATTGAGTGTGTTTAGAAAACTACTAGTACCATTGTTACTAGTTTAGGACTAGTTTATTACCAGTTCTTTTGTAAGGAAAAATTCTATAAAATTGGTGGTTTTATTCCTTTGTTACCCAGTGACAACGCTAGTTAAAATTTGCAATTATTTATCAAAATTCAGAAATACAAAAGGGTAATTATAATTATTTAATTATAATTATTTTTAGATCAAGCTAAAATTTTAGTAATTATGTGATACCAATTTTCATACAGTGCAAGAGCTCTGTTAGACAGTTAAAATTTATTTTGCAATGTGGTGCCTTGGAACTACTTCATATACTAGTACTCATCAGCACTGGTAATTTTACAGAACAACTTTAACCCATTTTGCACTAGTTCTTGCTATTCTAGTAATTATACTAGGAGCTTTTAGACAATTATCGCCTATTCTCCTGCAGGGTAGTATGTATGCATGAATGTATATAGTTGTATACATGATATAAATATAGAAGGTACTTCCATTCTCTCTTTGTTTTTAAAAATAAGTATTTTTGAAGTTTGTTTTTTGAGAGAAATAAAGAAAAATGTTCCCATATAATAAAAAAGTTAAGTCTTCCCCTAGAAATTTTTTTTTACAAAAATGTGTAATTATCTTAACAAAACTTTGGGAATAAATAAAGTTGTATACATAACTACATATCTGTGAAGTTTAAAAAGTGATTATGTAATAACTTATCTCATATTTTTAAGTTTTCTGCTTAATACAAATCTTTTAACTATATTTTTATCTAAATTTGGCATTGAGAAGCCAAATTGATTGATGATTCGGATTATTTGACAACGCATTTTCATTAAGTTTAACAAATATTAATTGATAGTGCATTCTGTTTAATCTACATAATATGTTTGTTGTTGATTGTAAAATCATTTTCTAAAAAAATTGATTTAATAACCGGTCAGATCTTTTGGCAAGTCTATTTCACAGATCTTATAGGCTCTTAGCCACTGTTGGCGAACACCAGGAAATAAAGGGAATTTAAAAAATGCTGCACTCTTATTTCTTTACATATGCCCTAATTTAGTAAGATTTAGGACGTTTTTTTGTTTGAAAATAATTTTCTTGTTTTTGAATTCTCTAAATTATTTTCTTCAAAAATGGTTGTTGTCTTTCATAACGAAAAATTTAAATATTATTACCATGTTTTTAAAACATAAAAATAATATTAAATTATTATACAAAAGTTTGAAAAATATATGAAAAAATATGTGTTGGATATAATGTTTTGAACAAAATCATAAAGCAAATACACGAACCTTCTAGCATAGACAATAAATAAAAATTGTATTAAAGAATCTGCGGCTTTTTTTCGTCCATAGACAAGACGATGCAATCGTCGAACATTATTGGGCATTATTGTTTAATTTATACATTATGTATTTTATAAAAACAATTTTTAAATAACTTTTGAATAAAAATTTCAAACAAACAGGAAACAGAGGGGGAAATATTAAATTAATACGGTAGCATGATTTTACCGGAAACTTCCAAATACTTATACTTTTCAGATGGTGAATCTCAAGAAAAAAATGCGAGAATGGAAGTACCTTCTATATTTATATCATGGTTGTATACATTTTTTCTGGTGATGACACTAAAATCATCGAAAGATGTTGAATGGAACAAAGTGAGAGAGGAACATCTTTTGAAGATGTTGAAAGATGTTGAATATCTAGCCCTGTATAATTCTTATGGGAAGATGTTATCATCTTGTCAAATTGATGAAAGATGAAAGATGTGAGTAAGTGTGAAAAGGCTATAAGCCTGGTACTCTGTTTGAAGTTGTGAAAAAATTTCCGTAACATTGTGTCGCGTGAAAAATTTGACATGTACTAAATGTATCTAAAACTCGCGTTTTTTCTTTCTAAATTTATGTTTGAATGTATGCAACATTGTTAATATTTGCGAAAAAAAGTACTGCTCATGTTGTTTCGAAGCTGAAACTAAAATGATGCCAGATTCTTTTTGCATGGAAAAACGTGCTGCCAGATAGCTTTTACGTGTTTTTCGCAATAAGAACGGAGAACTATTTTTAAGAATTTATTTTGCAAATATTTCACATCAAATACTTTTATATGTAGTTTAATAGCATTTCGCACGAAGTTATGAACAGAGTACCAGGCTTTAGCCAAAAACAAAAAAAAACTGAAATTCCAAGTAATTACTAATAGAAATTTGTTAAATAAAACGGACCTCAAGCCGATTGTATACACACGAAATTGTCTGCTAAAACTGAAGTCAAGAAAGAAAAATTTCTAAAAAACTATTTTTAAAGTAATTTTGAAACTGCTTTCGTTAAGCTGGCCACCACTAAGCTGCTTTAATTTTCAATATATTTTTTTTCGCACCTCAATTATCTTCTTTTGTTGTCTTCTGATTTTATTATGACTTTTTATTACATATTTGCTTTTTCCTTTTGTGTGAGCGTTCAATTGCAACTTAACGAGAATAACAAATAAATAAAACTTACCTGGCAGCAACAGGTGTTATAATCCATAAATAACCGTTTGTGTTGCGTTCGAGGGATGAACAGGCGTATTGGCGTCTATAGGTGGTGAAGTCATCCATCGTTATGGTTGGTTTGAAATCACAGTGTTGCTGCTGTTGCTGATGTTGTTGTTGTTGTTGCTGCTGCCTTATATGTTTTTGTTGCTGTTGTTGCTGTTGTTGAACAACATTCAATTTAGTAAGATTTGTGCATGATGTATTATACATGCCTAGATTTAGATCACTACCCATGGAAATGGTACGTTCGAATGTGCCTCCCTCAATGCCATTCGAATTCGACTTGGTGGCAGTTAAAGAGTCAATTGTATAACCAGTTGCTGGTATGCTGCCGGAGATTGTGTTTATAACACCGAACATAGTGGATTCATTATAATTGTTTTTATTATTGCTGTTATTGTGATTATTGCTGTTATTGTTGTTGTTGTTGTTATTGTTGTTGCTGGAGTTATGCTGCTGTTTGCGTGTGTCAACACCAGTGATTGTGGTGTCGTTGGCCATCGCCAGTGATGAGGTTGAAATAGCTGATGCTGTATTTCTGGGCAACGTTGCATAGGGCGATTGTCGTTGTGAGTGTGCTTGTGCAGTGGGTTGACATTGTGGCCGCTCTATGGATGCATGCGTTGTAAGTTTATGATGATGTTGTTGTTGCTGTTGTTTTTGTAAACTATTAGGACTTTGCATTATAAAGTTAAAATCATTTTTTGTTTTTTCCTGTTGTCGAGATATGCTTGTTTTTAATATTGTTGTTGACGTTGCTGATGCTGTTATTGCTGTATGTGGAGAAGTTAGTGAATTATGTATGGATTGACTTAAAGTTGTGGATGTTTGAGTTGTTTGCGTAGAAATGGAAGATTTTACTAATGCTTGTTGTTGTCCACTAATGTAGCCATTTAGTTGTAGCTGTTGTTGTTGCTATTCCCTTAACTGTCCTTTGGGTAAATTAGCATTTGTGCCAGAAGTAATTTTAATATCACAACTACCAGCAGTTTTGCAATCTGTGTCAACACTATTATGCGTGGAGGATGCTCCACGAAAAACGTTTGGCACTGTTAGATAATCGCGCATAATTTACTTAATTTTTGTTTTATCTTTTTCCACACTAAATTTTCTACTCTACTCGTGAAACACACACATACAACTTCCGACCACTATCGCGACAACGGGACTAAAAGTCTAATATTTCAAAAAACAAAACTTAAAAAGAGATAGAAAAAAATTAGCAACAACGTAAAAAAACTAAGTCAAACAGAAAGAAATTTGGAGCATAAAACTTTTAGGTTGGTTTTATGCTATTGTTTTTTCTATTAACCGACAAGTTCTAACAGACTGACACACGCATTTACTCACTCACTCTCGCCTCAAATTACGCACACATACACATACACAACGAAATTGAAAACAAAAACTTTTAGATTATGCAAAGCGCCGCAATGTATGTTGTGTTTTTGTAATTATAAACTTTTTTTACAAACATTATTATTTTAATTTTGTTTTGGCGTGCAATTTTATTTTTTTTCTCTCCTTACTTATTTTTTGCTTGTTTCGAAAATGTGCGAGAGTTGATTTAATTGCAGGAGTTTTATCAAATTTAATTATTATACAATTTTTTTTTTTTTGGAGAAGTGATTTATTATGCCATGAGTTTTAGAAAATAAGTACATTTACATTGTTTTCAATGGCTGAGCAGTTAGTGGAGCACAGTTAGTGATATAACATTTCAAAGGCTGTAGTTTTCTCTTAAGGTGTTTGTTATTATAACAAAGATTTGGTTAACTTAAATCCTACCTAGGGTTTATTTCACCAACTTATTTAAATGTCAATTCATATTTAAAAGTATTTTTTCACAAAAAAAAAATAAATAAAAATTAAATATGAATTGATATTTAAATAGCATTGGTGAAATATGCTCTTAATTTTATAAATGCGAAAGTTTCTATGTAGGTTTGTGAAAAAACCACTGAAGGGATTTTATCTGCATTCGGTTCACATACTGGTTATACTGATTGAATTATAGGCTGCTTTTTGTCGCAAAAATTACACGATTGAACCCATGAAGGGCCTGTAAAGTTCTTGAAAATTCTAATCAGGACATATTTTTTGCTAACGGAATGAAAGATTCTTGACCAAAAAGTTTTAAGATTTTTTTTGCATAAATTAACCCATTACTGGCGAGTAATATAATACAAAATAGTTTTATAATATCATGTATTTTTGGTAACAGGATGATTAAAATCCATTAGAAAAAAGTTTACTAGCCAATACTCATACTAATATTATAAATGTAAAATTTTATATGTTTGTGAGTTTAAATATTTATTCCATTTCAATGCGAAAGCGGCTTAATGAATTTGGATGAAATTTTTTTAAAGGATAGAATATACTATGAATATTAGGGATTTAAAAAAAATTGGTAAAATTTTGACTTTTGAAACTTTTTCTGTTTTTTTTCTAAACTTGATATAAATACAGTTTATGTGACAATTGCAGTTTCTTTCTGGATGCAAACGAAGTCAAGTAAAAATGCTAGTTTTATATAAATTAAATACATATTTTGTTTCAAACATTGCGCATTTCCACCGAAAGGTTCATCGACTCAAAAAAAAAATTAAAAATTCTTGAAAACACTTTATCATCATATTTTCACATATAAACCATAAAGTAGTCAATAAAACGCAACTTCTTCATAGTTCAATTTATCTTTTGTCCACCCAAACGCCTAAAAATAGAGATGAGCGATATTTCTTGTTGACAAAAAAAAAAATCGTAAAATCTAGTTAAATCGCAATTTCAATGTGTCTGTGCATTTTTTACGACAATATTCAATATTTGGAAAGAGTTCATTACTGATTGTCTATTTTCGTTATTTTTTCTTTTAGTGTTTCTCGAAGTAATCTAACTCTGCCACAAATAAAATATTTTTAAAGCAAAAGCTCTCAAGCGTTGTAAGCAGTGATCACGGTCGCTATTTAAAAGATCAGTTAAATAACATTCACTAGAAACAAGGTTAATAAGAAATTAGTGGATCTCTCATATCAAGCGATATTTCGTGAAATAATTGAGTAAGTTATGCCGTGAATCGTCGCGCTCATCAATTAATGAAAGCAGTTTTATGTGAAAAATAAAAATCTCCCTTATTCTATTTGGCGTCAGCAACATCGTAGTCAATTTTGAAATAACATCAATACAACACAACATCAATGCTAACTTTGTATTCCCTAACAGTGTTATGACGAAGTTGCCTGTTTATCGATAAATACAATACACATATCTAATATTTGAGTCAGCTGATTCATTTTGTTTACTATTTTTAGTAAAAGTGTTTTTGAATAAGTAAAAGCTTTGTCAATAAATTAAAATAAAATGTTTTTCTTTTCTATTGTGACGATGAAAATAAAAAAATTTATTAGTGAATATAAGATTTCTCAGACAAAAGTCATGCATTTGCCAGCTAGCCAAGGAAAAGTTTTCACACTGAAAGTTAAAACCTGGTTTTAACGTTAAAACCACAAACAGCTGATTTTGCTTTCACACTGCAAGTTTGTTAAATTCAGGTTTTAACTCACAGGCTGTGTAATAACTTTGCTCAAAATAAAATAAATCTCCTGCCGAAATGCGTGTATTTGTTGTTGTTGCTGTTCAACTATTTTTGTTTGTATGAAAAACTGAGATATTTCACAATGCGCTCTAATATGGAAATTTTTTATATTTTTTATATTTTGTAAATAATTTTATTTTTAATTATAGAATTTCTTATACAGAATGAAGAAGTGCTTGGATATATTGTTAATAATATAAAAATGCACAAATACATTATAAGATAAACCTTTTTATAGGCAGATGAATGTCAGTCATATTGTCTATTTTCACTTTCCAAAGTTCAATCTAAAATATTTTCTTTCTTTTACCTCCAAAAAAAATCTTTTTTTCCATAATTTTTTGATTTTTGTTGCTGCTGTATCCATTTTTAAGTTGAAAATTTTTAAAGCGCCATCTATTGTTATTCACTGGCATAACATTATCAGCTGCTGTCGGTCATTTCAACTTGGCAGCACTGAATTTATCATAGCGAAAGCAAGGTTGCATTTCATAAAACCAACTTAAAACCAATTCAAAAATGGTTTTAATTTGTATGGTAAAACCAGGTTTTAACAGTTGGTTTTAACGTTAAAACCAACTTTTATTAAAACCATGTCAGTGTGAAAATACTAATAAATTCTGTCATGTTCTTGGGAAATAATAAGTAATGTTCATCTTTTTAATATTTTTTAAAGTTATTTTCGGCTGAACAAAACATCATTTAGGCATGCATTGGATACAGTAGAGTATAATTTTTTAAACAAAAGGGATCAGATCCACATTTATTGGAGATTGGAGCTTCCTCCAAAGGGGGTCAGTGCTAATTGTTTATAACCACGCCTGCAGTTGCTTCACACGCAGCACTGTTTGCAACATTTTTTTAATTTAAGCCTCAACTCCCTCCAGATCTGTAAAAATAATTTTACGATGCAGTATACTTTCCCAACACACTATTTACCTTACATTTTGCCATCCACCACTAGTTTTAATTGGAAGGAAGGAATTTAGTGCAGTCGCAACACTTTGCCCCTGTACCTTGAAATATTTAGGAAAACTACCCCTGAGGAATCCTCTAGCAAAAGAAGGACTTTTTTTCAACTCTTCCACAAGCTTTTCAAATTGGTTGGGGTTGGTAATTTTAATTTTGTCCAAATTATATTTTTCACTTTTTTTAAGAAATTTTTTCAAATAAATATGAACATTTTTATATCTACTTTGGTATTTCTTATATTTCACTTTTTTACCATTTTAATTATTTTTCAAATTCGTTGAGGCATCCACACAACAGAACACGACATCAAAAACACTGACGACAAAATGAACGGCTACATCAACATCAATTTTGCTTACAAAATACCAAACATATGTTGACAGTCATCGATAAATGGCAATACTATCTAAAGGAAAAAAAATATTAAAAACCACTTCGTATTATGTTGCCGACGTCAAATAGAATAACTCAGCGAAAAATTTCAAAAAAGGTAATCGAGTTTGGAATTAAGCATTTTTGGTGGAAGCTTTTACTTACTGGATTACCAACTTAATGATTTTAACAAGGCGTGAGACTAAAATAATCGATTCTTGAGAAGTACTTACATTTTTTTTATTTGTCAACATTTCACGTAATCTATTTCGTCTAAAAAAATCATTTAGCAACTTGTACGTAATTTTAATTTTAATAAATTAGAGCGTGTAGCGTTGCGTTAGCAGCAGGGTACGTATTTTCAGTACATATAAATTATATTTTATATGTTTAAATGTACTGCTAAAACGTGCCTTGCTGCTTACCTTACACAACGCTTGACGCTCTAATTAAGGCTTGCATCTAAAGTAGGTCTAATAAACTAATTCGTGGTGAGAAGTCTTAAAATCGTTTGAGTTTGTTTAAATCAAATGTTTAAATTGTAAAAATTCTCGGCTGTCTATTTATAATAAAAACAACAACAAATTTTGGGTGCTTTGTTTTTTTTTTCAATATAAATAGGCAGACGAGAATTTTTACATGTATTCTATGAACTGGCAGTTAATTATTATTTTTTTATTTTTTCTAATAATTTAGTTAGGAAATAAATATATTTTTGTTTTCAATACAAACATCGTCAGCTTAAACGAAAACTCACGTAACTAACAAAGAGTTCAAAACAGTTTTTATTTACTAAGTTCATGTTGTATTTTATTACATTATTTTTTCAAGTTTTAAGCTTAATTTAAAAAAATTTGCAACATTACAAAAAATAAATCGTTAAACCCAACTACTATAAGGTAAACAATTTAATTAAGCTTTTCCTATAATCTTATTTGTATTTAACTCGTTTCAAAATGAATTAAACGTTCTTAAACAACAACAAAAATGTTTTTTTCAATAATTTTTTTTATTCTGTAAAATTTTAGAAAATGTGTTTGCGTAGTTTTTCGTTTACACAGAAAAAACTAAATTTCGTTTTCAGTAACCAAATTCATTGAATTAGTAAATTATTTGTGTGAATGCGGACCTACAAAGAAATTTGTAGATTCTGATAACAATTTTGTAAAAATTTAAATAAAACAAATTTTTATTTTTAGTTAACTTATTATGGCATTAAAGAAAAAAGTTAACTGAAACTCAAAATATTTTCAGTCAAATTTATTAATAGGAACAGAAAAACATTTTTGCAGATTTTTTTTGTATTATTCAGCAATTTTTTTTTATAATTTACAAACACATTCACTAAAATTTTTCGTATTATCAGAAAATAAATTATCTGAATCAATGAAAATTCTTACCAAATTAAAAAAAAAAATTAGTAAAAGTTTTATTAGCAACAAATAACTGAATTAAATAAAAGGTTCAACTATTTCTTTTACTTTCAAAAATTGGCATGTTTTTATGGTTAAGCATTTCGTTCCCGCTTTGGAACTCGTCAGTAGACTTCAACCCAAAAATTTTTTGAATTTAGCTGACAAACTCCGTATGTTTATAAAGGGTGTTTTTTTTAGAGGTATAGAGCTTCGAATTGAAATAAAACACAAGAAAATCATTTTAATGTCCATCAATTTGGCTTTATTGGAAGGATAATTTTATGCCATTAATGTTTAAATATGATTTCGGGCATGTGGCCGCCTCGGCTGGCTCGAATAAAGCCAATTCTACAGGTCCAATTTTCAACCACTTTTTCGAGCATATGGGGCCGTATGTTGGCAATAACGCCACGAATGTTGGCTTCCAAGTCCCCTAACGTTTCTGGTTTGTTGGCGTAGACGAGCGACTTCACATATCCCCAAAGAAAATAATCCAATGGTGTCAAATCACACGATCTTGGTGGCCAATTGACAGGTCCATTCCGCGAAATTATGCGCTCATCGAATGTTTCCTTTAATAAATCGATTGTGACGTGCGCTGTGTGGCATGTAGCGCCGTCTTGTTGGAACCACAACTCATACACATTCATGCCATCCAATTCGGGAACAAAATAGTCGGTTAGTCGGCTCCAATTGCTGTGCACGGTGGCGAATCGATTCATTCGGGTCCTCTTCAACACTTTGCTCTACAGCGGCAATTGTTTCTTCGGTGCGCACTGTTCGACGTCTCTGCGGATGCGTATTATCACATAGAGTAAACGTAGTGCGAAAACGATCCATGGTTAACCGAATTAATTGCTCTGATGGACGATTATGTCGACCATAAAATGGACGGAGCTTGCGGTAAACTTCGCGAACTGAACCATTATTTTCGAAATAAATTTGCACGATTTGCAAGCGTTGTTCTTTTGTCAACCTATTCATGATGAAATGGCAAACCAAACTAAATATTAATCACTTGACAGCTGACAAACTGGCCGCCAGTTAAAAAAGTGATGCCAACTTAAAGTTCTATACCTCAATAAAAAACACCCTTTAGTAAGACTTTTAATACTATATTGAGAATCACAATATACAAACATAATAAGTTTGAAAACTGCAAACAAAAATCTTAAAAAAATAATAAAATGTTTTTTATATCTATAAAATAATTTAGAAAATTAATTTAATCAATTAAAAGAAAAATTAAGATGAAAACCTAATTATTTTTAAAAAATTTTACTAAGTTTATTTATCTTAAAATCAATAATATTTATTAAAATTTTTAATTTTTACTAAAATAAAATATTTAGTTAAATTTTTATTTTAATTTTTTAAAAAAAAATTTTTTTTAAATAAGATTTAAAAAAAAATTAAAAAAATCAGACAAATTGTTTTTACAGTATATAGAAATAAATTTAACTGAAAAAATTAAAAAAAAATCAGACACATTTTTTATAGTATGTAAAAATAAATTTAACTGAAAATAACAAATTTAAATATAAAAAAATAAATCTAAAAATTTTTTTTACAAATTTTACTTTATATAGATAATTTTTTTTCTATACAGTTTTTTTTAACATAAAATAAAATTGGAACTAATAATTTACTGGAACAGTAAAAAATATTTACTGAAACTTAATTATATTTCAAAACACACGTTTGTTTGAAAATTTTTTGGGAATACTTTTTTCTGTGTACGAGACACATTTTTTATGAAAATTTCGTTTTTTTTATTTTGATAAATTAACTATATTTTAATTACTTTTTTTGATATCATATTAATTTCGTAATTAAAAACTAATTATTATTATTGAAAATTTATATCACCTAATATCTTTATTTATAAATTTTATTTTTATTTTTCTGAAAAATTATTTATTATTATCAAGCAATAATATTTTTTTTACTTTTAACGCGTTTGAATAACAATTTTTATTTATTTATATATATATATATATATATATATATATATATATATATATATATATATTCCTTATTATCAGATTTTTTTTATGATTTACTTTAATACGCTAGTTCAATTCTTTTTTATATCCAAATACTATTTAGCTATATTTAAAGTGCAACTTGTTTTATTTCTTTAGAGTTATAAGTTTTTATTTCTTTAGAGTTATAAGTTTTGATTTTATTTTATGGTAATCCTTTTTTATGTAAAATCCTTTAAGAAATGTTTTTTGTTTCTTTAAAACTTGCGCGTATTAAACCGTAACGTTCAAAAGATTACATTTAACTGATTTCAAAACAATTTGCAGTGACATACCTTTGGCTAAGTTTTACATAAACGCCGACACAATGACGAAGAAACTTTGTCAAGTTACAAACTTCATAATCATGATTGAGTTGCAACATTTTAGGCAAGCAGCCAACTGCAACATGCTGGAAAATAAAAACATGCTACGTACATCTTAAATCCTTTAAGTCCTTATCGAACAAAACACAACATGTAGCACAAGACATGACAGCGCAAAAAAAACAATTTCATTCAAATCATGTGTTTATCAATGTTGAAAACATTAAAAAGGGATAATGATGATGATGTTGTTGTTATGCTTGTGTGTGTGTGTGTGTGTGTGTATGTTTGAGTGTGTGTAAATATATTTGGCGGTTTCCTTGTGGCAGACATTTTTACTAATTTAAATAATTTTTGTGTCGTTTGTTTTCATTTTATTCCATTTTCATGGTTGTCGTGTAGTTGCATAGATGCACCACTAATGGGATTTATTCCACAATTGTACGAGTTTTGGTAAAATTTTGATTGGAATGGTTTTCATAACAGCTTTTTTTAACTTCTCTTACTTCTAACTTTTACAAAAAAAAACTATATGCATTTGTTTAAATTTAAAAAAAGTACTGATGCAATCTAGGCAAGAATTAAAATAAAAACTTACTGGATCATTTATTTTTAGCTGTATTTAAAATATAACTACTCAACTTTTTTATTTTTTGAACTTTTCAAACAAAGTGCCCCAATAAATTGTCTAGTACACAGAAAAAAATGATTTGTAAATACAATTAATTTTTTCGTTAAATCAATTAAATAATTAATTGATTTGGAACCTAAAACAAATTTTGTAAATGCAATCAACGAAATTGTAAGTTAAGGGAAAATCTGAAAAATATTTTCAATTAAATATATCAACAAATAGTTTGTTGAAATTTATTTATTTTTTCAACATTTATTTTTGTTAGATTCCAAAGTTGTTTCAATTAAAGTTCTTGTTATATTAACAATGCGAATTATTGAATTTCCGTAAAAATTTTGATTATAATAATCGTTATATTAAAAATGTTTATTTATACACAATCACAATACTCGAAACGATTTTTTGCTTGTCGGCGAAAAACACTGAATGTCTTTGAGCGGAGTTGAACCGGCAACCTCAGGATTAATAAACTGACTTACTTACCTCTCAGATAAAGAGCAACACTTTATTAGATACGAAAATAATGAATACACACAAAACATGATTTTTTGTTTTTTCTACTTGTGCGCATTCCGTTATGATATAATTTAACAAATAATTTTGTTGAGTAATTTAATTGACTACAAAAATTTAAATTTATTATATCAACAATGACAATTGTTAAATTTTAAATTATATATTAACAATTTGTTTTGTTGGTTGCAATTTGATGATATTTGCTTCTCTGTGGATCATCAAGGTAAATTAAAATCCATTTTTTGTTTCTTTAAGCACATATGACGAAGGATAAATATTGCAAATGAGATGAAGAAATGTTGATCATAATTTTAGTACAACTTGGTCAAAATTTACTTATCACAGAGACAACGGCACAATTTAAAAATTTTCACAACGCAACGCCAACACTGGTATGAACGTGCGCGTCTTTGAGTATCGATGTTTGAGAGAGTGGCTGCGTGCTGTTGTTTATCTTCACATCTTTAAAAGTTTAAGCACGTTCGCTCTGTGTTACACAAATTGTTTGTTTGTTTATATGCTTGGTTTATAACATTTGGTGCGTCAGTGTGTGTGTTTCGTTCTCTAGTTTCTTCAATATTGGGGCAGGTCGTGACATTATTTTTAACCATTTAACGCTTTTCTTCTCTGTTTAATGTAAAAAAAATTGATTATTATCCTTAAAAATAAATGAATGTAATGTTTAGTTTTTGCTTACAAGCTTATATATTTTGTATTAAATAAAAGTGAGAAGCATTGTAACTATCACTTCGTGAATTGCTTGAACTCTTTAAATTAGCTAGACCTTTAGACCAAATTTAGTAAGGTAATGCAATGCAATCTAATGGAAGAATTTCCATTTTGGATTTAAAAAAAATCTCTTTGTTTAAATTTATAATGATAATTATCATTGTATACAACAGCACATGACAATAATAATTCATTTAAAAAAATCAACAAAAAACTTACTTTTTCCGATAAATCTGGAACAGAATGCCTATAGAAATGTCCAATAGAAATCATTCAAATGCATGGCGTTTTATTGTAAGAAATACGAGGATATAAATATTTGATTGACATTTGAACAATTAAATTTAACCCATTTTTAACCAAAGTTTCAAAATATATTTCACATAAATATTTTAGAAGATATTTATACATTTTTATTCTAAATATATAAATCCAAATATCAAATTTTTATATGAAAAAAAAAATTAAGATTCCATAAAAATTAAAATTTTGTAACATATATGTATCTAACATCGGTAAATAAAGGATTAAACATGTTACAAATATAAGCTCTTGCCATATTAAAAAAAATAGGAATTTTCTTTTTCAACAACAAAAGCTTTTTAAATCTCATTTTTTTAATTTTGGTAATAATGCTATAAATTTTGAAATAAAAAAGCTTTGATATTAAAATAGAAATTCTAGAATAGGTATTTCAAATATCTGTGACAAGAAATATGTGACTAGAAATAATTGAATTATAGTTATCATGAATTCGAGAATAGCACCGTAAGTAGTAAATAAATAAATTTATTAATTAATTTTTTTAATTTTTATTAAATTAATTTATTGATTTTTTTAAAATATTTTTTTAGTCCCTGTATTATTAATGGGGACTGTACTTAATGTGTTTAAGAAACGTTGGAAGTACTCCTGGATACACACTTATAGCTCTTCGCAATAAAATAATTTTCTCGAGAAAAAAAATCATAAAAAATTATAAAAATCAAATTATTTAAAAAAAATATAAAAAAATATAATTATATTGGTTTTTAAAATATAAATTTATTTATATCAATCAAGACGTATGTAAACAGATAGTAGCGCTATTTCACCTTATAATTTTTTTAATTTTGCTTTTTTATGGGCCCCCAAAGATTTGGGGCTTCGGTGTCATTTTTGCATTTTCTCAGGCTCATATCTTACAAACCGTTCGGAATTTCGATTTATTCTGTGAGACAAAATTGTAGCTCTTGTCATAGAGAAAAAAAGCTTTTGAACATATAAAATCAGAAAAACTTCATCTTCAAGATCAAATTCGTAAAATATTAAAAAAAAAATAGATTTTTTACCTTTTTCCCAATTTTCAGGTGCATAGGTAGCAAATCGTTCAAAATTTAACAAAATATCTCAATAAATAACTTTTTAGATTAAATGAAATTCCTAGAAATGATTATTAACACCGTTTAGGTAACGCTTAGAGGTAGCCCCAAAAGTGCAAAATTTGCCGAAAATTTTGTAATATACAGGCATGTTCTCACACTCGTAACTCGTATAATATTTGCGATTATGACTTGAACTCGCAAGATAAGTGTTCTGTAAATCGCAAACGCCAGAATTTTGGCGAGTTGAACTCGCAAGGGTATACTGAAGTGAACTGATGAAATTACAATAAACTGAACTTTAAACAAACAATAAAATGATAAATATATTAAATTAAATATGTTTTCTTTTTATTTGTATCAAAACTAGACGATTTTGCTGACAATTTTAATAAAATATATTAAATTTAAAAAAAGCTTTTTTGTTTTGCTAATTTTTCCTCTCCATTGTTTCCTTATACTCTGACGATTTGAGCATAAATCAATATGACAAGTCGCAAGCAAAACGCATGAGTTACAGAACATGTAGAAACAAGTTTAGCGATTTGCAACTCACATGCGATTTGAAAACCTTGCGAGTGTGAGAACATACCTGATAATTTGTGGGAAATTTTTCACTTTTGCGGCCAACTTTGAGGGCGGATGCACCCCTTAAAACACAACTTATCGCTATGAAATTTTTTGGTATTTTTTTTTGGTACATAAAAATGAACTGATTTTTCTTTATTTTTTTTAAAGAGAAGTAACACTCAGGCAATTAATGCCTACTACTATTGTTAATAGGTGTTACCTTCTTTTGGAAAGGCATAGTGATAGAAGACAACAACTCTGCTTTTTTTGCACTCTTTTTAATAATGCAGTGTTGCAGCGCCTTCTGGTGTCAAATGAGGCGTATTAAATTTTTGAAGCTGTGTTTACTACCCATTTTATTGGTTATTTTACTTCGCCGATGATTCCGACGAAAGGGGCGCTTTGATGTTTTTGGAGGAGAGAAAGAAACAAAATAACGGCCACTGTAATATTCATACATATGTACATCGTAGAACATATTTTAATGGTCTCGCTTACGTTAGTGCTTCCTGGAAGGAATGCATTGCTTCTAATAGCCCCCAGCAAAAATTTTAAAAAAAGGTAATCGAGTTTAGAATTAAGTATTTTTGGTGGAAGCTGTTCCTTTCTGGATTACCAACTTAATGATTTTAACAAGGCGTGAGACTAAAACAATCGATTCTTGAGAAGTATTTACCTTTTTTAATTGGAAACTTGTTCACGTAATCTATTTAATCTAAAAAAATCATTCTCTTCATTTAGCAAATCATACATAATTTTTATACATTTTAGGTAATGAGATTTGTAAGCGAGTAATGAGATTTGGCAATCAGAAAAGTAAGTCATTATATGGCAAGTAGTTCTGATGGTAATGTGTAATTTTTTGCTGGGCTTTTAGTGCTTCTAAAAGGTGAATTTTTTTTTCTGGGAATGGCCTTCCTTCATATGTATTTTATGTTAATTCAACAGGATTAACAGTAATCTTCAAAGAAAATGTTTCCTTTTAAAACAACCTTACTTCATGTTAATTAAACATTCTAGTACTGTTAAATCAAAGTGAAGAATCATGTGGAATCAAATTAATACAAGTTGAATCAACATGAATTTAATTTAATGTATTAGTCATTTTATTTTATTAATTATTTAACTTACGTGAGTGTTTGCATTAGCACAGGCATCAGGAAAAAGTGAACTCCAACTCATTGTGTGGGTAGTCAACAAGCTTAAATATTCTTTTGATACATACTAAATAAATACATACCATCATGAATTAAATTCAACATGATTTAATTGATTACTTAACATAAAATTTATGTGAATTTAAGGTTAGATTAAACAAAACTTAAACTGTGAAGCAGTATTCCAACCTGCGACCCTTAGACTACAAGACTGCCTACTACGCAGCTATTTACACAACACAAACATCGAAACAAACAACAACGAAATACATAATAATAAACACCAATATTCTTAAACAACATATTTTGTCTAGTAAATTTAAGGGCACATTTTGTAAATTCAAACAATTTTTTCGTTTTGAAATTTCTATGGAAAAAATATTTTTTTAAACGAAATTTAGTTATTTTTCATATAAATTTTGAAACGTTTAGAAAAGAACTTTTTTTAAAAAATCTGCCTATTAGTATGATATCAGATCAATATTTTTGCATGTTGATTTTAAATTGATATTTTTTTCTGTGTGTGCTTAAATATTCTTTTTCTGGTTAATAATGCAACGAAACAAATTTAAATTTAAAATTAATTTGGGTTTGATGGCAAATGTTTGTTTTATAACTTATCCAAAGAGTAAAAAAATATTTCTATTGATTAGCTCAATAACGAAAATAATTTCATTTTGAATATTCAATAAAGTTCAACAAATATTTAATGAATAAATAATTCATGTCTTAAAACAGGACATGATAAATCAAACTTAACACAAAACAAGCACAAGTTGGTAAAATTGTGCAAATTAACAAGTATTGCCAACATAAAGAGTCAATTTGTTCATAAGTGTTGAAAAGCTATCTGTCTATGCTTTAAAATTTATTGCCTAAAGCAGCTAAGTTCCAGCCATATGCATAAAGTGCGAGCTTTTACAAAAGAGCTTTGTGTTTTCACACTGACAAGAGCATAACAGCCAATTAGATCTCAGCGACAATAAGTATTGCTGCTGACTTTGCAAAGAAACCAGAACGAATTGTTAGAGCTTTGAAAGCTGTTTAACTCGTTTGGAAATGTTAGAGTATGTGTGTTTGGACACAGCTGGACATAGCTGTACTAAACTTTTCTGTCGAATATATTTTACAATTACTTTTTCTGTGACAGGAATCAACTGGCAACCTGTAGAATTTACTAAACTTTTTATACAAAGTATAATTTTATTATACTAACGGTCTAATTATAAAAATATTTTAGGTTTATTACAGGTTTATTTGACAAATTTCCCATAGAAATATGTCAAATAAGCGCTTAATAAACCTGAAATATTCTTTATGAATAAGACAGTAAAACAATAAGCTTTCATATTTTTTGTTGTTGTTTAATGAACAAAAAATATAAATTATTAAAAAATTTTTAACTAAAACAATTTCCTATCTTTTAACAATAAATTTCTATTTTTCTATACCATAAGTGCTTTAAGTGTAAGTTCTTTTTTTATTTATTGTTATTATCTAAAACTTTGGGTTCATGAATGGAAAGTTACGAATTAGCCAGGATTTAACTCCTACTTGTTATGCATTTATGCCATCAAAAAAAAAACACTATTGCAATGTTATATTGTGTACTTATCTTCTTGTTAAAAAGGGAAAATATATAAAATAAGAAAGCTTTTCGCAATACTGTTAAATATTATAGAATTAAAGCCTAAGTGCATGTGCTAAGAAGCTTTATGTTAAACCTAAAAAAGCTTAACAAGTTTTATAACATATTTTTAAGATGTTTTTAAACATTAACAGCTATATTAAAGCTTTATGTTCTAGGGCATTAAGAAAGCTTTTGAAGCTTTGAAAACTCTTGCCAAAAGAGGGCACTCTTTACAACCAGCTCTATAATATATTTTTAGGAGTTTTCAAACATTAACAGTTATATTAAATCTTTCAAAGCTTTCATATAAAACTTATTGCTGAAAGAGGGCACTTTTTGAAACCTGTATTTTCAACATTAAATGTTAATACAAATAGCCATGAATTTGAATATGTTAATGCTGAAAGCTTTTCCTCTTTTTTCCCCCATTACTATAGTTTACTATTGTCTGACCGTGCGGCGTGCCGCGGCGTTTTTGTGTGCTTAATACTGCAGTATGACTTTTGTTTAATTTAAACAATAACAAAAAATTTAGTTTAGTAGGTTAAATTTAAACTCTTTTTTTGAACTTTTACTTTTGGTTTTTGTGTGTAAAGTTTATGAAAAAGAATTTATTTTGAACAAAAGCCCCACTACTCAAATAATTAGATTGCTTTTATTTTCCATAACCAAAGGGCAACCGGCAAATGGTTGTTCTAATTTAAATTTTTTTTCATGCAACAATGATACTCACGTGGTGACAGGCATATAATTCCAAATGAGAAGTCAACTAATGTTGTTTTTTTTATGTTGTTGTCAGTGATTGTTTTAATTTTATTTATAAATTTTTTTTCTGCTTTAATGGCTTATTTATTTCGTTTACTATTGATTTTTTATTTATAAGGATATTTAATTAAATTTAAATTTATATACAATACATTATTTTTTTTATTTAATTTCAATTGGGATTCGTTACACTTACATATGTGAGATTTCGGGGAAGTAGAAGTAAAGGAGTTTTTGTTCGTATCATAAAAATTTTTTTGTTCGCTGTTGGTAGTATATATTTTTTTATTTAACTATATAAAGAACTATACATATATATTATACATTTATGTAATTTTTTTGCTTCTTTTGTTCATTGGTTAGTTTTTTGTTAATAAAAATTTTAAACTAAAATTAACCTTTAAAAATTTGTTAGTTAGGCTTTTTTTGGATATCTATATGTAAAATATTTTTGTTTTAAATAAAATATTTTCAATAATATACATACATTTCTTTTAATTTTTTTTTTCATATATTTCAACCATTGTAGTTGTAGTTTCCATACATGGATGGTTGAGTTGGATAGCTCTTGGCACCACTGGCAGAAGCTGAAGCATATTGATTAGAGCTCGATGATTTGGAAGAAGGATTTTCACTGAACAAACCACCAAAGTTACGCGAAGATAGTATATCACCCAAGCCACCAGAACTACCATGATTAGAGTTAGCTGAACCACCGGCATTGCTTAAGAGGCCGCCGAGAAAACTGCTGGCACTATTACCACCACCACCGCTGTTGCCGCCACTACCACCAGCACGGGACAAAACACTGCTCAAAAAGTCGCTGGCACTGCTGCCGCCACTACTGCTGCCACTGCCACCACTATTGCCACCTTTAGATAACACATTGCTTAACAAGCCACCTAGAATGTTGCTGCCACTACCGCCGCCTGAAGCAGAACCGCCGCCATAACCACCGCTAGGCTGATAACCACCACTTGGCTGAGGTGCCGGTGTATTGCCACCACCGCGCAATGAATTGGCTATTTGGCCTGCAATTATACCGGAAACAGCTTGACTTACAGCCGGATTTGAAAAGAAATTGGAAAAAAAGCCACCGCCACTTTCTTTTTCTTTAGGTTTTGAGGGCGCGTATCCACCACCACCACCATTGTTGCCACCACCACCATAACCAGGAGCCGGAGGTGTATAGCCCGGTCTGGGTTGATAACCGCCAGCACCACCACCACCACCTTGATAGCCAGGTGGCGCATAGCCACCAGGATTATAACCGCCTGGTTGATAGCCACCACTATAAGGATTATAGCCACCACCCATTACACCGCCATGACCACTATCACTGGGTAAACTGGGATACAAACTGTGGCCGCCAGCCGAAAAACCTCCACCATATCCACCACTACTGCCTCCGCCACCGGCACCACCGCTACTACCGGGCAAGGGTGCACTGGGTACTGGTGGTGCACTAGCAGCATGGGAATTGTGCGTATTACCGCCACTTACTGTCAATTGTTGTGTGCAGTGTCATGTAAATATATGTATTTGGTAAAGCAGGCATGGGCATTTGTGTGTTTTGTTTTTTGTGTGCGTATTTGAAACACAATATATTGCAAAAAGCCAAAGCGTAGCACGTACGTACAGTGAGTGTTGAAATTAAATTAAAAGCCACACATACGCAGTTTAAAATAAATTATAGGCAAACACATAAGAAAGCAAAAGGAAACAAAAATACAAAAAAAGGCATCAATTAATCAAATGAATGAAATATATAAAAATGATACATTTACATTAAAACACTTTAATAATTAATTATTTGATAAAGACATAAAAAATTATAAACATATGTACAGTAAAGTACTTAATAAATTAGTTTTTTTTAATAAAGACATAGACTTCCTATTTTATAAAACATTTACAAGCACAGTTTTTGACTGTTTAGAGTTGAGTTTTGAAAGTTTTTTATTTTCTTCTTTTCTTTAAAAAAAAAATAAATAAACACAAGCTTTTTAACTTAACACATTATTATATATTCGCCTTAAAACCAAACACTTGGGGCCTTATTCAATAAAACGCAATAATTAACATTAACAAAATTTCATCAACTTAAAATCAATAAAAAATCATACTGAGTCAATAAATAAACATTAACGAAAGTCTAGTAATGTAATGTTGAACATTTTGTATTTCAATCCCCATATTGGGGGATTGATCAAGACAACAGTAAATATTGTCACTTGTCTACTCTTTGTCGGCAACAATTGCCTCTTATTGACAATCTCTTACTATTATCTTAGGCTTTGTGTAAAGTAGACTAGACAAGTGACAATTTTTACTGTCGTCTTGATGTGACGTCGACGACGCCATTCGCATTAAAGGGAAATATGTAACAATTTTAGTTTAAAGTTGCCCTATTTTAATAATTTTAATATGGAAACAATATAGAATAAATTAAAAATATTTTTCGATATTGAATTAAAATTGAATTCTTTTGGAACAATGTTGTCGTTTTACTAATATCATACGGTTTAGATATTCAATATTTTTTAATTTAAATATCAACTTAATTAATAAATTAATGAAACAAAGCTCTTAAAATAATATGTTTTCACTTTAAAACAACATTGATTTGATGCAATTCATGCAATAAATAGAGCTTACATTAATTAAAAGTTGAAAATGCCTGATTTAATGTACTTCATTATAATTTTTACAATATATTGATAATTATTGTATCAAAATGACGCATTCTTATTTTAAAGTAGCAGCTTCTCAATGAGTGTAAAAAATTTCTCAAAGCTAAGTGTAGTGTGTATACAACAACACACTTAGTGCCAATTTCACCAACTTATTTAAATATCAATTCATATTTAAAAGTAATATTTCCATACGAAAATTAATGCAAATCGACATTTAAATATGAATTGATGTTTAAATAGAGTTCGTGAAATTGGCCCTTAACATTAACAGCAATTGTTAATTTTAAATCATTTTTTAAGGAAAACAATTGAAAGCCATTTCATCTGCTTGAATCACAAATAACATATTAAATAGTCAAAGCTATATACATGAACTTTGCACAAAAAATTTTGAAATAAATGCAAAGAATACACATTTAATGTATAATATTCGCTTTAGCAATAGATGTGTTTATGGTGTAAATTGTTTTTTGGAAGAAAAATATTAGTGACCTTTTTACAAGTTATAATGAAAGAATTAGAGGAACTTTGACTGGAAGTTAAACTGAACATTGTATGATTAATTTTCAACTGACACCATTTAATAAAACATAACCCTTCTTCGCAGTCGGGTAAAACAGTAGCTTTTTAATTTCACTTATAAAATTTTTTCAAATATTATTTTCCGGCAAGCAAAAAGACGTTTGTAAACACTGCAAAAATTTGGTCACCGTAAAATTTATTCCTCATTTACTCTATAGGAAATAAGTACGTATGATTAACGTTTTTTTTTATCAATATTACTCATACGCACTCATTTCCAAAGAGTTAAGTGGCGAGTAGATTTGACATCACGAACAATACGAGCAGTGATGCCAACTTTTATGGCTCTAAAAGCACATTAAAATTTAAAAAAAGGCACAAAAAGCGTAATCTTGAGATCTAAAAAGCGTAAAAAGCACTACCGTGAAGAAGAGTGAAGATCCAAACGAGTGAAATTTAATAATGTTTACTAACGTCTAATATTATTCTCTGTTTAATGAAATATATCAGACGATAAAGGTATTCTTTACACTGAAAAAATAAATACACCATGTTTTTATTAAAGTAATTTTAAAAAATGCACAAATTTCTTTAAAGCACTACTTAGTGATTTTTCTTAGTTTGGCGCTAACGCTCAAAATTTGGTGTTTTAAGTCTTCAAAAAGCACTAAAAATAGTGCCAAAAGCACCAAGTTGGCATCGCTGTTTACGAGTATTTGAGGTTATTTTTCTCATTATTTAAAACAATACATATGGAAATTTTTAGCATCATACAATTTTTTTTCTTAATTTTTGTCATGTGTAGAAAATTAAAATTAATTTTGGTAAAATTATTACAATTTTGAAATACTCATAAAAAATTAAAAAAAATTTTTTTTTTTAAATTTCAGTTTGGTATAATTTTTGAGCAAATTAATAAAAATATTCGAAAATTTTTAAATTATCAATTGAATCTTCTACAGTGACTACATTACTCAAATACCGGTGGATAATTTGGCTTCAGATATAAATCAAATATTTCAAATATTTCAGGAGAAAAAAAATATATATATATTTCAAAATTTTTAAAGAAGTTTTTTAAAAAATTAACCACCTATTTTTTACTAAAAAAGTAATATTTTGCACAATTTGTAAAAATCTTACTTTTGTTTTAACTATATGATTATAAAGAACCACTTTTTTAATTACTGTTTTGTTTTCTGTTTGTAAAATTTTATTATAAATGCTAATTTTTAATTATTTTCTGAAATATTATTTAAAATACTATTGAAAAACGAAATTAGGTCAATCTCAAAAATTTCAATTTTTTTATCGAAATGCAAAGATCTTTAAACCCACATAAGGTATATTTATAATGCTTTATCCATTACTATTTGCTTTTCAAAAGACCAAACAAATTTAAAATTGATTGAAATGTGTAAAATCTATAGGCTTCAAAAAGTTTCCATACCCTGTACTCGTACTTCAGATTATATTAATACAGAGTGTTTAGAAAATACATTTTCAAAGAGGTAAGGTCCTTTTCTATTTTTTATCGGACCACTAGTTCACAAGATACTATATACTTATTATCACTTTTTTGGCTTAGAAACCACTGCTCAAAAGCATGTTTTCCGTGGGTCAATTAATCACCCTTATTCCAGTTGTCGAAATCGTTATTACTTTAACAAATAACAAAAAATTGGGGCTGTTGGTACCTGTTGTCATAAACTACTGACTACTCTTGGCAGGTTTATGCTATTTTCTATACGTTAGGGATCGGAGCACAAAATTCTTCTCGAGAGCAACTAAATAAGCTAAAATTTTTTGGTATTGTGTTAAAGTGACATCGATGTCGAGAACTGGAATAAGGGTATATATATCCACAACTAAAATAGTGAGAGTTACTAAATTGGCTTAAAAAGCGATACGAACTATAGCCTGTTCAAATCATAAATATACACTCAAAAAAAAACTAACTAATGTGTACTTTCCATAATGCAAGCAAGTGACTTGTCTAGAAAAAATATATGAAAAGCACTAAAATTTTTGAGTGATTCCTATACAAATTTTCTAGACAAGTCGCTTGCTTGCATTGTGGAAACTACACATAAAACTTTGGAAAATTTTCTAAAAAGAGTTGTCGTATGGCGATAAAGCTGTTTTTATTCGAAACCAGTAAAACATTTACTAAATTTCTAGTGCATTGATGAACTAGTTTATAGTAACTATATTTTTATATGTAAGTAAAATTTTTCTAAAATTAAGTAAAATTTTCCCATAAAATTCGGAGCTTTGCAAAAAAATTTTTTCATCTTTGATCTCAAATTTAGTAAATTTTTCATTTTCTTTTGTCTTAAATTCTGGTCCTATTTTTGTTTTGAATTAAATTCTATACCACATGGTATGTTTTTATTTATATATTCATATTATATTCTTACAGCCTTATTTATAAAAATTATTAAAGCTTTATAAAGACTTTTTAAGAAAATTTTTTATGAAAATTTGTTTTAAAAAACTTTTTTAATGCCTTAATAAGTTTTATAAATAAGGCTGTTAATTAATTCACCATACATACATATTAATTCCTTGAGAGGAGGCAAGTATTGAACCAACAACCTTGTGGCTGATAGGCAAGCACTCTAACCAATTGCCTAACAAGCAGCCTGAATAAGCATTGAAATTTTTGTATTTTAAAATTTTATTTATTTTCAAAAAAAATTATTTTAAGTTCAAATATTCCTCGGATATATGACAAATGTACTTAGATTTTTTGCTTAATGCAAATAAAAAATATATTCAATAATTTAAAGAAAAAATAATTAAAACTGGTAAATATATTTCTAAAATTTAGAATACCTTTTTATATCTTTCAAGTAAGTCAAATTTTATGAACTAATCGGGAGTAAGTCATTTCCTCAAATTTATTTTTTGATTTAAAGTGAGATTGACTAGTTATTAGTGTACAATTTCCCTAAACTTTTAAACCATTTTCCAATTTTTGATAAATATTTCCTTTAAGCTAGTAAGCTTGTCCTTGAATGTGGGAATTTTTGTGTGTATTTTTATGAACTACTTTTGAGAATATAAACTTTTTATTTTTAACACATATTTAGTAATTTTCACTAGATTTTTGTAAAAATTTACTTAAACTTAGAAAAAATTACTTACCCCCTGTTTGTGTAAAACGTTTGAGTTTAAAATCTTGGCGTTTTTGTAATAGACTAAAGGAAACTTGTACAACTTTTATTTAATCTATTACAGAAACGCCAAGATTTCTAACTCAAACGTCTTACACAAAGAGGGGGTTAAACTTAGAATTTTTTTTACTTTAATTTAGAAAAAAATTTCCTTAATAATAGTATATGTCTTTTTTTTTGAGTGTAGAAATAAATGAAGTTCGAAAAATAATAATTAAATTAACTAAAAATTAATAGTCATTGGCTTGTGGCAAAAATTAAATAAATATACTTAATAGTAACAAACCGAAAAAGTTTGCCTTAAGTAGAGCAAAAATAAGCAAATTAACTAACATATGTATAATTAGTAAAGGACAAACGACAATGGTAAGACTGTTGTAAATTTAGAGATGGTAAAATTAAGCTTTCATTACAAAAAAGTTTTCAGCAAATTGAAATAAGATGAATCAAAACAATTCACGTATTCCATTTGCAATAATGGCTAAGTATATAAAACAGAAATATACATCAACTGACACCACACACAGTGGCCTTCGAAAATGGCTGGCTGTTCCGTACAACTATGTGTTGTCAGAATATCTACAACTAACATTGGTGTTATTTGTTCATTACCAGGGAAACCGCAAATATGCAATTGCATGTTTTTTCTCATGTGGCATATAAATGCGGATATAAGATATTTATCTGTTTCAGAACCTTTTTTTTGATTTATGGCATCGATTTGTTAGAGCATATTTTTGCATATTTTACCCTCTAAAGTATGTTTTTGCATATTTCAGTCGTACATGCATATTTTTAGCATATTTTCTAATTTTTAGAGCATAATTTACGCTTTAAGGGCATATTTTGATACTTTTATTTTATTTCAATATTAAGCCAAAATTTTTTATTTTATTTTTCGCCATCTAAACCTCATATTCAATGTTCCATGTAGTTTATATTTTTTTCTTATATATTAAGCAGTTATAACGGACGTTATTTGTGACGGGCTCTACCCTGAGTAGATATTCAAGGAAAATTTTCAATGTAAAAAGTTCATTTAGATGTGACAGGCAACGATTTTTATTTGAAAATCTAGGGTAATAATATTTGGTTATTTATTGCAATAAAAATTATAACTAACATGCTTATCTTATTTAACCAAAATACAGTTCTAAGGTTTTAATTCTGATATCGAGATCTCTTTTGAAATCGAATTAAATTTTTACGGGAGTATCAAAAAAAATTAATTTATTATTTGCTTTGGTCAAAATTTGTATGGCAGTTTTGCTTTAACGTACTTTTGAAACCCAAATTATTTTTTAAATTTGTTATTGTCTCCTTTTTTGTTCATTTTATTTTTGTCTTATTGTATATGCAAATTTTGTAGAATTTTGAATTAAAAATATATTTTCATTTACAAATAAACAAGTTTATTTTATATTTAAGAGCATATTTTTTGAGTTTTTAGAGCATTTTTTCAAGTTTTTAGTGCATATTGAATGCGCATAAAACACTTTTTTAACAGCATATTTCTGGTTTCCCAGTTCATTACTAATTATCACATGTAATTTGGATTAAAAAGCGATACGAACTTTAACCTGTTCAAATCATAAATATACACAGAGAAGACAGATTCGTTGTTACAACCGAATTTGTTGCCAATTGAATTTTGGCGGTTGCAGCAACTACCATAGAATTCTGCTATAGCGACTGAAATTTTCTTGTGGTACCACTATATTTTAATTATAACCCTAAACCCAATACTTGCAGAAACAGAAAAATTTTGTTGACAGTATGGAATTTGAAATAAATGTTGTTCTTGCTACCCAAAATTTGGTTAATATAATTAAAGCAATATCATAACTGGTGCCTGTAAAAGAAAAATTGGCCTTCCTTGCTGAATTAAAAATTAACAATAAACGCAAATAAAAATACACAATTTAAGAAATTTATTATTTGACATATTGTCATAAGTTTATTTTAATTGAAATTTATTTTCTAATGGTGAAGCATGTCTATATACATTTCTTCAACCACACATTTTTAAAAGCCACAAACCTGTTATCTTATGCAGAGACTTTCAAAAACCATTTGAGAATTCACAAATCATAATATCTTTGAAAGTCACAAAAGTTAATTTTTTAATTTGCTGCTATAAACTATGATAGTAAACACGCCCTCTAGTTAGTTGCAGCAACTGATTGAAAGTTTTTATTTTAATTTTAATATAGAACGACAATTTTTTAGTTGCTAATACCAAAAATTGGTAGTAAAATCCAATTTGTAATATTTTCTTCGGTTGGCTTAACCAATCAGTTAATTAGTCATGACAAAAGCATACTCTCGGTTAATGCAATCAATTTAAGTATTGTCACAACATATATTTGTTACAATTATAACCTTATGGCAATGAACATGGATTGTTTTTTGGATTAACAGAAAATTGATAGCGTGAACTGAAATATAGTTAATGCAAATGATATTTTATTGGACTAACCGTTTTCCAACCAATCTTTTTTCTGGGTGTAGTTACTAAATTTTTAAATGGCTGGCTTTTAGAACAAACTTAATGTTACAACAAAATCTTGGAGGTATAGTAGAGTAGGGGCGGGAAGTGTAGCACCATTCAAAGGAATTATTATTTTGCCTTTACTATATTCAGAACTAAAATAATGAAGCACACACACTGCATGTTCCACCAAAATATTGTATGTATAGGAGGGCGAAACTGGTACCTTCCATACATTAATTATTAATTAAATGTTACATAATTTTTTTTAAATAAGTAGGAACAAAATGAATATAAACGTTGCTTTACCAAGAAAATATTGCTATCAAATACTAGCTAATTTTAAGAACGATTTCTGAAGTTTCGTTATATTTTTTACAATGCGAAATACATAAGTAAGTATTTCATTAGCAGTGAAAAGCTAAAAAAAACTTTCAAAACTCAACTCTTTGTTAACTTTTCAATTATTTCTTCAACTACAAGTTATTTTTGCCTTACTAGATTTAAGTCTTGTTGTTATTAATGAATTATTTAAAGTTTTTCTTTTCCTAGAAACTAATAGTTTTTTTTTCAAGGTTTTTTAATTTGTAATACGAATTGTGGTAATTTCAAATACTGTTGAATTTATCTTTTTTTTGTCTATAATATTTGTTTGTGATTAAAATTATTTTTTAAGTTAAAACTAGAAAAAAACTTGTAGTTTTTTTTTTTTTGTTATAAAATAATCAAGTCTTGTTAATTTGCTTTTTTTTTGTGCATAAACACACAATGCAAATGGTTTTAATAATTATTTACAATAAATTTTCTAAGATTATTTTAATTGATTTTAATAGGCTACTGGTATCAATATATTTTATAACTACAAATATAATAAAATTGTAAAATATGATTAAAGGAAATATTAATAAAAATAAAAGTGAACACATTGGTTATTTATTTTGGTTAAAATGTTGTTTTTGTTGTTGTTAATATTTTTTATTAGCAGTTTTTGTTTGTTAATTAACCCTGTTAATGTTAAAATGTATTCAGTGGCATTTTATTTGTTGCTGTTACCCTTTTGTTATTTTGTTGTTGTTGCTGTTAGTAACATTTTTATATGCTTTTCGTTATTGTTGTTATTGTTTAAATGTTTGTATGTTTCTCTCTTTAGCTAATTGTTTTTTTATTATATATAATTTTAATTAGTTATTTTTATGATAAAATTGTTATAAATTAATTTAAATGCTATTTTGTTTTTATACATACTAATTTGTTATTTACTCACATTTTAAAATTAAAAGTATGTGTTTAAATGAAATGAATAATGTGGTATTAAATTCATTGTGAACGGACGGATATTTACAAAATTATTATTATTACATAAATATTGCTGGAGATAAGTAAGAATGTGAAAAAAATTAAATACAACTTTTTATAAATTCAGCAAAAATTAAAGTTTATTTAATTCAAAAATAGTTTTAGTAAAAGAAATATAAATTTAAATTTATTTTAGAGAATTTTAATGAAAATAAAACAAAGAAACATGTTAAGTTTTATTATTTTTATCGCACAACAAAATTCGTTTAGGAATTTATATCAGCAACGACAAAGTTATAACTAATATTAATTTAATTAACTATTATTTTTAATATAAATTGCAGAATAAATATCTATTTGAGCTTTAGAAATTTTCGCAAACACTTCTTTAAAGTTTATAATTTTTTTTCTTCAATAATCTGCCAAATATTTGATTGGCTTCTCCAGTATAATATTATAACACCTCAAACTCAAATAAATATTTATTAAATAAAATTAAAAAATTAAGAATGTGTATCAGATATTTAATAAATCATAAAAAAATATATTATTTTTAATTAAAATGTACAAAAGATGTTTTAGTTTTTCCTAAAGTCAAAGTAATCATTCATTAATATTATTCTCTTACTGTATATTCAATAGCAAGGTTGTCTGGAAATAATATAATTTAATTTCTCTTCTCTAATGCATAAACCCTACGAATTTTTTAATTTTATATGAAAAAATAAATACATTTTATATTTGGGGGGATTCAAACGATAGTGTTAAAGTCATAACGTCATAATGTTCTAAACTTTTAAACTAGTTTAAAATACGACTGCTGTGAGCAACCCCTCATATTTTAGTTATTTAGTTGAAACATTAACAATATGATACAAAACAATTAAGAAAAAATATTACAAAAATTAAATAATATTTCGTACGAATATGCAAAATTATGAGAAATTTATTTAACTGCTTCTATCTGTTTCCGAAAATTATTTGCGAATTTTTGCAATATGTAAAACAAAATTTTTTCGAGCATTTGACCTTTTAAAATTTTAAGGCTTTGAAATTTGTTTGCAAATTTTCTTAAGTTTTGCGCTCAGGTAAATTTTGATAAACCTTATTGCTCTTTTAAGAAATTAGGATTGATTCAAGCCACATCATTGTCTGATTAAAGTATTTTTGTTGCTGCAGTTTTTGTCTTTTTTACACATGTGGCGACTTTTATTTTATATCACAAATTTGCTGTCATTTTGGTATTAGCAAGCTTTTGCAAATTTTAATTTTCGCGAATTTTTCCGATTTTTTTGGAATTTCTTATATCTTTAGGTATTTATGTGTTATAATTATTAGGGCTTGCCTTTTTACAATTTTACCAATTTTTAATAAATCTATCTATTTGAGCGAATTTTCATAATTTTATCAATTTTCTGCGATTTTTTGTATTTGTAAGTAATTTTGGAGCTTGTTTGCAATTTTGCGATTTGTTGCAAATTTTTGCAATAAAAGTGATTGTTCCCAATTCTTTGTTTTTTTTTTTGAACAGTTTTAAACTTTTTTTTAATAAGTATCAGACTTTAATATATTTTTGATGTTACCAAGTTTTTGCGAATTTTCGTAATTGCGGATTTTTAAAAGTTTTTTGCATTCCTTACATTTTGAAAATTTTTTTAAATAAATTTTTGGTTGTTTTTCAATGCAAAAATTATTCGCGAATTTTAGCAAATTTTTTGCACTTGAGATAATTTTTGATTCATAAAATCTACTGAGTTTGCTCGTTTACAGTTTTTGAGGCTTTGGAAATTTTTTGAAGATATTCGCACTTTTGCAAGTTTTCGCGATTTATATGATGTAAGTCCATACTCGAGTTATTACTTTTTTTGTGGTCTATATAATCAGCTTTGGGAGATTGTTTCCATTATTTTAATCCCTTGCGAATTTTTATATTTTTTGCAATATATAATGATTTCAGTAGTAATTTTCTAAAGAAAAACGCCACGTATTTAAATGTAAATGGACATTTTGTCGAAAAAGAAAAGTAAAAAGCAAAATAATTAGTTATGAAAGTAACAAATACATAGAGTGAAGAATTGTATTAATATAGTACTCCTTTTATATGAAAGAAAATAAAAATAATTTTAAACTGATTTAAAATGTTAGGACTTTATGACTTTATGACACTTAGGACACCCTTGTGAATACCCCAATTGATTATGTCGCTTTTTTATTGCAACGTAGAGTCATACCTCAATACAGCTAGTTTTACTAAAAATACGATTAAAATTTTCATTACACGTGACACTCGTAATTAGGCTTAATATTTTTCTTAATAACGAATGATTACTTTGAGTATAAGTGTTGACAATTAATTGTATAAAAATTAAAAACATTAAAAAAATTTTACAACATGTTTATGAGGACTAAATCAAATATGACTTAAAGATGACTGACTGACTTTATAGCTTGACTTTAATATATCGCGCCATAAACGCCAAAATAGCTTAAGCGACATAATTTTCGAACTGCAATTTTTGACCAAAATTTATTATTTGCGATTGTAAATAGTCGATTTTCGTAAAAAAATAAAGTCTGAAATATGTGTCGCTTATGTTATTTTAGCGGTTATGGCTCGATATGTTTATACATAGTTTAAGGGTGTGCTAAGCACAATAATGTAACATGTTGAATTAAAAAAAAACTTAATGCTGATATTCATAATAGATTATAAAAATATGAATTTTGTGTGAGAAAACCGGTTTATAAAATGATTTAACTTTATTAATAGTAACAATTGCTTACACAAAAAACAACATTTAGCCAACTCACAAAGTGTTTTATTGAATCATATTTGTTGTATTGCATAAAATTTTATGACTGTCATAAAAATTTTGCAAATCAGGCATGTTCTGAAAATATAATTTTTTTAAATCACATTTGATTTTAAAAGTAATAATGATCATACAGATATTTTTTCTCTCTTTTTTTTATTTTTTCTATTGTATAAAGCATCAAATATCATTTCTGAAATAAATTTATCATATATGATTTTAAAAAACGTCTGTAGGACCATTATTACTTTTAAATGCCTGAATATTCCTTTTTATAAATATATTATATGAGAATACAGCTGTGTTAACTAAAATTTTTCAATGTGTTAACTAAACTTTAGTTGCCTTGGAAACTGGCAACTTAGCTCCAACTAAAATTAGTATTATATCTGGCAACTTTCTCTAAATGCCTATGCCTACATATGTATAAAACAAATAACTGCTAAAATAATTAAAAGTGCTTCAAAAAGATTACTTAAAAGCATGCCAGCCATACACGACATATTTTTTACATCTGACATATCAAAATTTCTTACTGCAAACTGCGTACATGTCATGTGTTACATTTAAAACATTGCTTCAGTAGAATTCAGATACAAGGTTTTCTGACAAAATTTCAATTAGAGCGTGCTCTATTTGCTCCTAATCAACCTTCTGACATCAGCTGTTTTATTATGAAAAACATCTCATCAGAAATCAATGCCGTGATGAAAGAGGCAGCGGCGGTCGACTGTTGACGGAAGCATTAACCGGCTGAAGTTTATATATTACAACAACGATATACATATGTAGAATTTTCGAATTATTTAATATCAATTATGTATATCCAATATAAAAAACATTGCATTATTTTATCAAGGCATAACCACAAAAAAATTTAAGCGACATACTTTTGACGAAAATCGACTGTCGCAGATCGTAAATAATCGATTTTCGTAAAAAAAAATTAAGTTCGAAAATTATATCGCTTAAGCTTTTTGTGCCGGTTATGGCACGATATGCTTACTTGGTATCTTCGAAATGGCTGAGCTATTTTACGATACCAACATCGTTTTGTGCAAAACCTGCACAAATCATATATTCAAAAAAAAAAAAAAAAAAAAAAACAGACTTTCGTCAGGGGCAATTAATATGAGCGTTATTAATTTTGACCCACATGTAGAATTACATATGAGTTGAAAATAAGACGTGCCAGATATGTGTGTGGCAGGCGTATTTTATCATGAGCTTTTTATTTTAGTGAAATTATTTTCTGATGAATAGCTTCCATGGACGGTGCTTAAAGGACAATTCAAATGCTTTAGCGTTCCCTCCTCTATTTTTAATTAAATGTTGCAGTTTAAATTAATGTTTAACTAACAATTTCTTTTTAAGCTTTAAAGCTTAATTTTATTATTATTAGAGGAGTACTTTCGAATGTGGAAATCACACATTTTAAAATCGCACTTTCCAGCACACCGCCTTATATAAATTATTCCTATTTTGGAAAGGAAAGCAAATGCTTTAAGGCTAAAAAGGAAATTGTTAGTTAAAAATTAATCTAGGCTGTAACATTTAATTACTTTCAGTGGAGGTGAGGAAATATAAAGGGTTTGAATTGTCGCTTTAGTGACATCTAATAGAGGCCCTTAGTAAAAAAATACTTTCACTGGACTTGTCATCTCTATCATAATAAATTTCTTAAGCACTTAAATATTTTTTTTTGGCAGTTATATTTCTTATGTTTTGTTTGCGATATTTTGTTGAATTCGCCATTTTTGGCTTTAAAAACTTTCCAGCCACTAAACATTTATAGTTGTCAATGTTATTGCAATTTGCGTTCATTTTCACAATGTACAATTAAAAGCTAACAGGGACCTTAATGGCAAATTTTGTATGAAGAACTTGCAGTTTAAGTTTACGTTAACTCTTAATCATACATTGTGAAAATGAACGTTAGCTACTTAAATTAAGAGCTGTTAGTTGCCAGTTGCTACACGTGATACAATTTTTGCAACTGGCAACGCATTAAAAGTTTAGTTGCCATCCATACTCGATCTATATTAGTCAGCTGTGTTTTACTTGCAAACTTGATTCACGGCAAGCTTTATCCGAGGCACTATTGCTCACACAAAGCTTCTACGAGTATAATTTTACTTCTTTTTCTAACTTTTGATAATTTCTTTAAATATAATTTCTATATAAGAAATACCGAAGCATGTATAGCCGTTCTATATTTTTTCTGTAATTTGTATATAAGATTTATGAAAACATTATATATGGCAACACAAAAAATAGGCCATTCACAAAGCTGCTATTTGGTCTTATATATTATATTACTATGTATTATTTATTACTTGTCACTTTAGAAGACTTTGTGATTGGCTAAATACTCGTAAGTTCGTTTAGTCGATTTATGTGGAAAAAGAAATTAATTTTGCATTAAATTGCTGTTTTCAACATAGGAGACAATTCGGTTCGTTGTCTGTAAACATAAGGTTACTAGCTCAAAATTTAACACATAGAAAAATGCAATTCAGGTTTACATATATTATGAAATGCCATCAATAATATTAAAATTATTACAAATTATTTTGCTTGTTTAATGTATTAAAATAATTGTTTGCATTTGTGCCTTAAGTTTTAATAAGGAAAATCTTTTTACATTTTTCTGTTAATTTTTTTTTATAAAAAATAAAGTTTACAATGATTTTTTGTTTTTAATTCGTTGTTCTAAAGTAATTGTTGATAACTTCTCTTCGTTAAAAAAAAGAAAACCTTAAGTTGCTTTTATATTGTTTTACATTAATTCATTTACAAATGTTTCGTTTTTTTTTTAATTACATTATTTCTTGTTTGTATTTTATTGCAAGTTTTAGCTAATTTTTTGTTATTCTTTATAACAAATCAAATTTTTAAATTTTACAATAATTTTTTTAGTAGTTAGTTTGAGTTTTGGCATTCATTTTTAATTATTTTTTTTTTTTTGTAGTTTTATAGATTAATTTGTTTGATTGTTTTTATCTTTATTGTTTTATATTTTTTTTCTAATTATTTAAGAAACTGATTTTGTCTGTGTGTGAATATTTTATGGAGTGAAATATTTTTTTTTTGAATTTACTTCAAATGGCTTAAAAATTTTTCAGTGCTATTTTCCTCTTGAAAAAAATGAGGAGGTTATCACTTCTTCGTCTGTATTTTTTTTTTTATGTGATTGTGGCATATTTTTTCTGTGCTTAAATGACCGGAAAACATTTTTTAATAATTAGCAAAAAAAAAAACTTGACTGTCATAATGCAAATCTAGTCCTTCGTTCCTGGTCGATTTTATGTTTTATAAATTTTACACCCTAACGAGTTGAAAGACTTATTCATACAAAGGGAAAATATTTGCATGCTGGGGCATGAGTTTTTATTTTATTTTTTTTTTTTTACTTTATTTGCACTTTTTGTGCTGCAGTTGAGGAGTTTGTGTATTAAAAACGTAACAGAAGAGGTATAAGGAAATGAAACAAAGTGCATTCCAAATTTTGTCTTTATTATCTCTTTGTTAAAGTTATACTAATGAAGAAGTTCATAGAACAAATGACAAATGAATATTTTTTTTTAATAAAACTGTTAGTAATGAATATAAACAAAACATAAAACTATCATGGAACGGAATTAATTTTTAGAGTATATGAAAGAAGTTATATGTTAATAAAGGCTGACTTACGAAAAAGTATCGATCAAAGTTTATATATTAGATAAGTTACACGAATTTTCAAGACCTTAGGGATTTTTCAAATGCTTTAACACAGCGAAATCTTCTAAAACAAACGCTAAAAAACAATGTTTGCAAGTACTTTGAAATGAATTAGTTACTAACTAAAGCTTTGAAAGCTTCACCAAAAAATTTGTTCTGCCATTTCAAATTATTTTTTCAGAAATCAGTTTCTTAAACAATTTTTGTTATTTTTTTCTTAATTTTCTATTTAGTTTTGCAAAAAAAACAATATTTTTATACCTGTAGTGTTTTTTTTTTTAATAAATTTACTTTGTTTTTTGTTACTCTTAAGACAATATTTTAGCGAAATTAAACAATTTGAGGAAAAAAAAATTAAAAATGCATTAAAATCAAACTGAAAGAAATAAAATATTACGTGCTGAATTGCAAGAACTTCTGCATCAAGACAATAATGCCGCCGGCAAAAGCCAGTGACAATTTCACAGTGAACATTTGAGAGCGCCCAGCTGAGTTTGGATGTGTTTGAGTCTGACGATTGTAGGGGTTTTGATTTTGATATTGTGGCGGAGGCTTATTGTACATATTTGGACTGGGATAGCCGCCTGGATAGGGAGCCAAACCACCACCACTTCCACCCAAAATGCCAGCACTGCCGCCGGGTGGTCCGCCAGTACCACCGGGCGAACTGTAGAAGGGTTGTTGACCAAATACGAACGGTGGATTGTATGGATTCACCGGCTGTAGACCTTGGGGAACGCCTGGATTGAGTACGCTACCTGGATGATTAGGTTGGGGAAATTGTTGAAAGGCCGGAGCTAGAGTGGGTGAATTATAAGGGAAGATAGGCAGGTTGGGTAAGACGGGTATTGACTGCGGTGCACCAAACACGTAATGGGGATCAATGATGGACGGATTGCCACCATTCTGACCATTAGCATTTGAGGCGCCGTTGCCACCATTGTGACCATTATTGTTATTGTGATTGCTATAACCACCGTTATTATTGTTATTGTGATTCTTATTCATATAACCGTTAACGGTTTGATAACCATTATTGCCCATCGCTGATGAGCCGGGCTTAGCGCCACCGTTACCATTGTGATTAATGTATGTGTGAGTGGGATTTGAGGAGGATGATGAACCAGATGAGAAAATGTTTAATTCTGGTCCAGGTTGTAAACTGGATCCTGCGTGTACACACACACACACATAAATATGTAGAGGTTAGTGCGTTAGGTATGTTAAAAGGAAAAGTGACACATAGAGCGAAATATAAAAACAAAATGGAAGAAAAAGAGAGCAGAGACAAAAATATGAATGTTGCCATTAGTATGATGAAGTTTGATTCATTTTGTTTAAGTAAGTATATTTTGTAGAGTTAATATTTTGTTAAAATACTTTTTCTTAACATCTTGTTGTAATCTACGCAATGAGAAAAAATGACCAACTACATTTAAAACAAAAACATGCTGTGGAGGTGGGGGAAGAGCCTTAAGTCTAAAAGCCGGGGATTTTTTTTATTATCTCTATAGGTATATTCAAAAATTAAACAATTTAACGAACAAACAAGCTACTTTGATGATTAATGAGTTTGAAATATAAAAAAAGCTGGTTATAAAATAAAGATTAACTGGCATAATCATAAAAAATATTTTAGTTTTGTTCGACAAATTTCCCATAGTAAGACGTCAAATAAGCCCTTAATAAACCTTAAATATTTTTTTATGAATACGGCGGTAATAGTTTAATGTAAAAAATTGTTTAAATTAAAATTTTAAAATGTGTTGCCTTGTTTAATTATTTAAAGTGTTTTCTTTAGTTAAATATTATTATTTTGCAACAGCGTTATATTGTTGTTGTTGACAATGTGTTTTAAGCTTGATTTGTGTTTTGTAGTGTTTGGATTTATCAATTGTGTTTTGTTTTTCAAACTATCATTAGATAATAGTAAATGATGCATTTAATAAGCTGTGAATGCGAGTATTAAATAAATGCGGTTGCTGCTTTTTTAAATTTTTTGTTATCGTTTTATACCAAATGCATGTGTGTGAAAATTTGCCATCTGATCTATTTAATATTGTTGGTACTTCAATGAAATGTAATGCTTGTAGTTTTGGTGTGTGACACTGAGTTTGTTTTCTTTAATAGTTGAGAGTTAGAAGCCTGATATTTTTAAATACTCTTTGATAGTAAATAGAAATAAATTTGAAGTGTACATTTTTATACTTTTTTTTAGAAACAAAAGATATTTCGTCAAGTTAAATAAAATAAATCATATTAAAATATCTTAAAAAAATATATATAAAATTATATATAAAAATTAAGCTCCTAATGTATGAAATAAAACCATAACTAAAAATATTACTAAACAATTTATTTTTATTTAAAGTCTACTTTAACCCTATCAAAATCTTCTAACCTATTTTAATTATCCTTTTTGGTACCCAAAAACATATTTTAAGAGCTGTTTTTTTTTAATCAATTTATGAATGCACTTGGTAATTCTGTGTTCGATATGCTATAGAAATAGGAAATATCTTTGTATTGACAATTGGTGGTAAGCTTGAGTAAGTAGATTTATTTATGACTTTCTAATTCAATTCTATAAGAGAACAGGAGTATTCTAGAGTTCTAGTTTTTAATGTAAACTAAACCATTCTCTAAAATTTCTTAATATTTAATAGTTTCTTCCATGTACACCCAAAGCAGATAAGAATACCAACCATGTTCAAGGACTAAGGAACCTTTGGTGTTTGACTATACAAAGTGAGTGCAACATATGATTTTTCTTTATACGATACATTTAATAATTACTTTTTTTTATAAAGAGAAGTCACACTCAGGCAATTAATGCCTACTACTATTACTAGGTGTTACCTTCTTTCGGAAAGGGATAGTGATAGAAGACAGGTGGTGAAAGAAGAGATAGAAGAAAGCTTCATTCTTTTTACAACTCAGCTTTTTGCACGCATTTTTTTGTAGTAATGCAGTATTGCAGCGCCTTATGGTGTCAAATGAGGCGTATTAAGTGTTGAAGCTGTGTTTAGTAGCCATTTTATTGGTTATTTTACTTCGCCGATGATTCTGCTACACAATACCGACGAAGGAGGGCGCTCTGATGTTACATTAGGATTAGCATCTGTTGAAGTCGGTATAGTTCAGTGACCAGTGACTATGCCTTCATCACTTGAACTTTCCTACAACAACTGATACAAAGGGACACTAATGCACATCAGAAAAATGCGTGGTGTTGTTATTTAATGACTGTCGGATACAGGGATTGAACCCAGGATATTCGGTTTTGTAGTCAACGTGCTAACTACTTCAGCCAACGCCACCCTTATTAAAATAGAAAGAATTATAATTTTTTTTTTTTTAAGGAGAAATAACACTTTTGCCTTTAAAATGCCTACCAGCATGCATATTTTTAGCCTTCCATACACCAAAGGTGAAAAAGAATCCTATTCTTTTACGATGTCCGTTCGTTCGCTTGTCTGCCCATGTGTGTTTTTCACAGGCTATTTTCTCGGGAACCAGAAGCGTTAAAGACCCGGAATTTTTACAGAATATGTATAGCTTTGGCTGCCATATGACAGTTAAAAATTAAAGGTTATTCTAAAGCGAACAACGAAAAGTGTTGAAATCCTATTGTATTATATAGACAATTGTATATGTATAGACACTTGAAAGTTTCAAAGTTGGTGTATTTTTATGCAGACTACACCTTTTAAAACTGAAATTTAAAATATCAAAATTATATTTGACTCTATCGGCTAATGTAATTTGGTCATATAATATTGACAACTTTGCTGTATCTTTGAAATCGTAAAAGGTAAACGTCTTGAAATTTTCAATAGCACTAAAACTAAAAAGTCTCAAAACAAAAAAAAGTTTTTAAAAAATCCCAAAATAAAATTGCTAAATTGAAAAAAATCACTAAAATTAAAGCATCACCAGAAATAAAAATCGCCAAAATGCAAAAAAAAAATCACGAAAATTAAAATGGTAGCCAAAGAACTGGAAACAATTCTCAAAAATCGAAAAAAATCGTTGAAACGTAAAAAACCAAAATAATCGCCAACCGAAAAAAACGCCAAGACTAAAAATATCGTTAAATGCAAAAAAAAAACATTTGTTGTAAGAAAAAATTCGTCAAAAGCTGAACAAATCGCCAAAACGAAAACACGCCTATACTAAACAAAATTATCACAAAGAAAAGAAATCGCTTAAACTAAATGTATAATTTGTAAAACTTTCTTTTCTCTTTCGAATACACCGAAAAAATCACCAAGAGGAAACAAGCGCTGAAAAATCGCTTAAACTTACTATAAGTATTGCAAAAGAAAACGCCAAAAACCGATAAAAATCGTCAAAACAAAAAAAAAAATAAACACCAAAATTTAATATATCTCAGAATATCAAAATATTTATTGTAAGAAAAAAAAAATCGCCAAAACGAAAAACACACCAATACTAAAAAATCACCAAAACGAAAAAAGCCCCAACACTAAAAAAATCGCTAAAACTAAAAATATTTATTGTAAAAATAACGAAACGAAAAATCGCCAAAAAAAAACAAACAATGAAAAAATCGCCCAAAACCGATAAAAATCGTCAAAACGAAAGAAAAGCGCCGAAACAAAAAATATCCCAGAATACTCAAAATATTTATTATAAGAAAAAATCGCCAAAACGAAACAATCGCTGAAAAAATTAACTGAAACTTTAAATAAGTATTGTAAATAAATCGCCAAAATCCGATAAGTATCGTTAAAACGAAAAAAAGCTATAAAACCAAAATTATCGCAGAATACTAAAAATATTTTTTGTAAGAAAAAAAAAAAACACAAAAAACTGACAAAAGCCCCAACACTAAAAAAATCGCTTAAACTTAATATATTAATTGTAAAAAAAAATCTACAAACCCCGAAAAAATCGCCAATACGAAACAATTACTGAAACTTTAAATAAGTATCGTAAAAAGTAGTTGCCAAAACCCGATAAAAGTCGTTAAAATGAAAAAAGTCGTTAAAATGAAAAAAGCGCCAAAACTAAATATATCGTATATAGAATACCAAAAATATTTACTATAATAAAAAAAATTTTTTTTAAACTGAAACTGTCACCAAAACGAAGCAGTTAAAAAAAATCGCTAAAACTAAAAATATTGATTGTAATCAAGGAACGAAAAAATCGCCAAAAGAAACGACCACTGGAAAAAAAATTTCTGAAACTTAAAATAAGTATTGTAAAAAAACATAATCGCCAAATTCCGATAAAAATCGTCAAAATGAAAATAAGCGCCAAAACTTTAAATACCCCAGAGTACTTAACCTATTTATTGTTAGAAAAAAATCGCCAAAAACTGAAAAAACTCGCCAAAACGAAAAAACGCCAATACTGGAAAATCACCAAAAAGAAAAAAGCGCCCAATCTTCAAAAATCTCTTAAACTAAAATGTGTTTATTGTAAAAAAACAACAAAGAATTGCCAAAACCGATAAAAACCGCCAAAATGAGAAAAGCGTCAATACCAAAAAACAATCAGAAACCGAAAAAATTACCAAAAACAATCGATATTACTAAAAATTTCGTCAAAAAATTAAAAGGTGTCAACACTAAAATAATCGTTAAAAATCAAAACCGAAAATCGCCAAAAAGAAACAAGCGCCGTAGGTGCGAGTCAAGGTCGCACTAATAAATTTATTTGGTACTTGTTTACAAAAGATGCGAGTATATAGCTAATATTTTTCTCTAAACGCACAATGTGGATACACTGTAAAAAAAATCACTCCATTCGAAGAAAATAATATAAAGTACGTTTAAATATAAAAAAATGGAGAAACAAAATAAATAAATAAATAAGAAGAAGAGGGTTGTATTGTCACACCTGATTAGGGCTATGCTGGTTAGATATGTAAAGAAAATTGTATGTGTATATAATTAACAATGCAATATAATTATATTATATGATGATGTCAAATTCATCGCAAATATTTCAAAACGTTTGCATTAAGTTCCCATTGTTTTTTTTCTAACTGCATACGATTAAATTAATGTATTGTTTGTGCTCATCAAACGTTTTGTTTCGTTTGTTTTCTTATTCTGCTTTTAAGTAGAGCTGCAAAACTATCGATAGTACTATCGATAGTATCGATAGTTTTGTTGTAAATGAAATATCGATAGTTTTTTCCACTATCGATACTATCGGTAAAAAAACAAGTAATTAAAAGAGTAAAAATAATCGAAGTCAGTAAACAGTAGCCGGCAGCTTTGAAGCAAATTATCTATCGTTGATTTAAGCTTTTGTACAGCGATGCAAAAGTTGGTACAATTGTATAATTTTGGCGCTATTTGAATGCCAAAAGTACCGTAGCACCGCAATGACCCATTTAGCACTACTGGAATCTCTTTATATTTATTACATGCCAAAAATAGCATTAAAATATATTAACGCCCTTATGCAAAAAATAATGCGTGCTTGAAGTATACATTAAAAAAAATTTCCATAGAAAAACTGGTTTTAACGTTCACTTATTTTTTTTTTGCACAAGGGAGTAAATCTTTAGCTCGAAGGTATTAGAAAATTATGTAAATCAAACGATGTTTTCCGGTACTTAAAGAATTGCTGGATGAATGCTATTTATTCCAAGTTCATCTGCAAATGTGGAAATTTTATTTTCGTACCAAAGGGAGAAGCCGACTATTTGCACCGACTGTGAACAATCGAATAAAAAATAGGTTATAAACGTAGTAGGTATATCGTAAATGTTACTTTTATATTCAGATCCCAGCAACTAATATTCTTTGTGATCCTTCTGGCGTTTTGTTAATTGATTTTTAGTTAATTTAAAAGTACAAGTATTAAAAAAATATAAATAAAGAATTAGGTACAATCGTACTGAAAAAAATTAAATTTTTTTTAAAGTTAGTACAATTTGTAAATATGACATCGCATCCCTGCTTCTGTATACACAAGTACTTAAATACATATGTATGTATATGAATTTATTTATAAATCCAAGTGTTATTCGACAAATAGTAGTCACAAGTATCTTAATAAATTCAACATCGTCGACACAAAGATAAATTTTGGTGGTACTGATATCGCGACGGCCGCCAATCGTCTCTGATTTATTTTGACATACCCTAGCGTGTTTCCCTACAAAATTTTTTTTAATTGTACCTACATACCTACATATCCAGCCTAATCTTCGATGTAATCGTATGCGATAAAAATTAAATTTTTAGAAGAAGGTTAAAATTGTCGCTTACGATAAAACTTTACAGTTAGTGTCTTAAAAGTTATCAACAATTTTCGTATTTTGATAATTCTAAACCATGGGTAGGCCCATAAAATTATAAGTTCAATAAAAAAGTATATTTTCGATAATGTGCCGCTTACGATCAAATCGAAGAAAAGGCTTGATATATTTTTATATACTAATGAAAATGTTGAGGACTCTGGATTTTTTTTCGAATCAAATGTAGTTTATGTGGCAACTTTTATAAAACTATTCGATACTATCGATAGTATCGATAGTTTTACATAAAACTATCGAAACTATCGAGTGGAGCGACTATCGATAGTTTTGCAGCTCTACTTTTAAGTAGTTACAAAAAAAAAAAAAAACAAAACAAAAATAAATTTATAACTGCAATAGTGTCGATTGTTTTTGTTAGGAAAATGACGTACTGGCTCCTGTGTCTGGAATAAAGAGCCATAGCTCTATTAAACGCAAACATAACAGATCAAAACTTTTTGCAAGTATCTAAATGAAAACCGTAGCTCCTGATTTAATTTAAATATCCGAAAAGGGTCAACACTTCATATACGTTGAAGGGTTAATTTATTAGGAGTTCCCAATTGAATTAAAAAGGTGGATTGTGCGATTGAAGTCTTTCTCAAGGAGCTGAACAGTGCATACTATAAACATGGAATAAAAGCTATTGAATATCGCTGAGAACACTATATAAAGCTAATGAATTATTTTTTTTTATTATTATGTCCACTAATTTTGGTACCGTTGGGTAGGAATATTAATTTCCAGAGTGTTACTTCTTTTTTAAGAGTAATTAAATTTATTGATTCAGTTCGAAAATTAAAAGCAAGCCGTTGAATAAATTCAAATACGTATAAAAAAATATCGCCTGGCACCAAACATGTTTAAAAGATAATTATATTTTATCGAAAATGTTTATCTACAATGCTAATATTAAATCATGTTCAATGATATCGCGACATGTCAATAGAATTTTTATTGATATTATTATAAAAAAGACATCAGCCTTTAAAACTCTTTAACTCTTTAATAATATCGGTGGAAAATAGCAAAAAGTGCTTAAGTCGTGATAAACTAATTGAAGGTGGCGTTGCACAGTGGGATGAATGATAGAGAAAGTGGCGATTAATTCATAGAAGTCGTAATTTTAAAGTGTTGTTATTTCTTATTGATGAATATTAATAAATACATAAAAAACCAGCATTTCAAAAAATTTTTTTGAAAAAAAAATATTTAACCTTTAATGGGCTTTTTTGTATTTTGGAGAAAATGGTCTTATTTGACTATTTTTGCTGTAACTTTGGAAAGAAAAAAGATAAATTAGTAAATTAAATTGTAAATTAGAGCATACTTTATGTGCCTTTGAAAAAAATGTTTTTTTTTTTTTTTTTTTAAATAGAAAAAATAAATATTTAATATGTATTTTTCACATTGATTTTTAGCAACTGGAATTCTCTCACAAAAACCTTCATAAATCAAAAATCGCACAAATGCGCAAATACATAGGTATTCTGCGATTAGTTAGCTAAAATCTTATATATTAAGAGCATAAAAGCATTTTTCGCTGCACTCATCCGCAAAGTTGTTGAAACTCAATGTATATATCAAAAATACCACATTTTAAGAGCAATTTAATTTTCTTTTTTTTTAATATTTCTAAAACATTTATCTAAACAAAAAATATTTTTTTTAAATGCTCATATACCTGAAGTTGACGGTTCCATTATAAAACTTTTACTTACAGAAGTCTTAACAAAAACTATAATCACTTGAAATATGAAAATTTTCTGTTTTAATCAATATGCGCAAAAATAACTAAAATTATTGAATTTGAACACACACTGCAAATAAAAAGTGAACTACCAAGAACTTTTTTTTGCAGTTGGTGATGTAGAATTTTATCTACTTTCATATGGTACCAAATACGGTTGTGAAAGTTAAAGTTCATCTTTTGAATTAATCGCCACTTGTAAAGGGTTTCACCCCACAGTGCGTTGGCTGAAGTAGTTAGCACGTTGACTACAAAACCAAAGGTACTGGGGTTCAATCCCTCTATCCAATGTATCCAACAGTCATTAAATAACAAAACAACACCACGAATTTTTCCGATGTGCATTAGTGTCCCTTTATGTCAGTTGTTGTAGGAAAGTTCAAGTGATGAAGGCATAGTCACTGGTCACTGAACTATACCGACTTCAGCAGATACTAATCTTAATGCAACATCAGAGCGCCCTTACTCGTTGTGTAGCAGAATCATTATTAATACGCCTCACACCAGAGGCACTGCAACGCTGTTTTATTTAAAAAAAAAACCTGCAAAAAGCAGAGTTGCAAAAGAATGACGCTTTTCTCTGTTTCTTCCTTCGTCGCCTGTCTTATGTATGACTATCCCTTTCCTAAAGAAGGTAACACTTAGTAATAGTAGTAAGCATGAAAAAAATAAATTAATGGCAGTCCTATAATCTTCATATTCAAAAGTACTCCCGGTAAAACTTTCAATTATTTAACTGCAAAATTATATATAAATAAATTTCCAAAAATCGACTTTAAAGTCGAAAAGTTTTGGTCTCCTACAAAACAGTTGAATATGACTTAAGCACTATTCCCTTGTTATTAATTTTAATAACAATAGTGCACTTCACATTGAATTTATTATAAATTTATTTGGGCGCAATGGGAAATTTTTCAACATATACTGAAATATTTTAAAATTTTTAAGCAGCCAACTGTATTGAAAATTTTTCTATTTTATCAAGTAAACAACTAAGAAATTCAAAGTGAACTGCGCCAATATTTTCTTAGGTTTTTAGAGCATTTTCTAATAAATACCTACAACTAAACAGTTTATTTCATCAACTTTAATCACTAACTTTCTGCACTTTTCCTCCTCCTTATTTAGCTAATTTTAATTTTATTTAAAAAAAATCTTAAAAGAACACATAAAATAAAACATTTAAAACACTTATAACGTAAAACTTAAACAAAAAATAAACAAATAATAAAAATAAAGTAAACACTTAAAAAATAAAAGATAAAAAAAAATAATCACCTGAAGGATGGACCGACGACGATGAAGAAGAGGTACTGACGCCAGACTTCCTTCTGCAAGTGGGATAGCTGCCGCAGTCTTTGCCATCGCGTTGACTATAACTGCACGAATCAGTGCTAATGACACACTCCTCACTGGGCAAACAGCCAATGTCATTGCAGCCACGCCCATACTCTAATGCAGTGTTTACGTTTCAGTTATTATAACAACAACAACAACAACAACAGAATATTATATTCAACATTTTGTTGCAATGATGTTGAGGCAGTAGAATTGAATGGCAAGATGTTATGATTGTATTAGTTGTTTGTATTGGGAAATATTTGGTGTTTTAGTTTATTATATTATGTTTTTTTTTAATTTTTGGTAAAAATATATTTTTGTATACAATTAATTTTTTGTTTGTTTATATTTTAATGGCAACACAATATTAGTGGGGAGCGATTTTTTTATTTAATTTTTTGTTTTTTTTTTTTTTTTTTTTTTTTTTTTTTTTGTAAATTAAAAAGTTTTTTTTTTTGGTGTGGGGAAGAATAAAAAAAATAAAGGTAACAATATTAAAATAAAATTGAAAATAATAATTTTATTACATTAATAATGAGGTTTGAGAATTGATGATGATTTTTGTAGGACATTAAATTTAACGAACAACATTTAGGGGGAAAAAAGTTTTGTGTTGATAGTTTTTTTTTATTAGATTTTTTGTAATATCTAAGAAAAGAAATTTAATAAAAACAAGTGCTTAATAATTTTGAAAGTTAAGGTAAGAAAGATCTTGGTACTAAAAATAAACAAAAATTTAAGTAATCGAGGATAAAGAAAATTAAAAAAAAAAATACATATGTATGTATGTATAAGAAAACATATCCTAAGCAAAATTTTAAAGCTTATAGGAAGTTTACAAACGAAAAGCTTTTCAATCGGGAATATTCTGTTTTCCACGTGAAATTAACAAATGCGGAATTGTCATAGAATTGTTGTGGGAAATATATATTTACAACAAAACAATGCTGTGACAATTCCGCACAATTTAATTTCAAGTACATAGACAACAAAACATTCCCGAATGTTTTACCGCACTCACAGGAAACTCATTTTTGAATTGATGATGTAATCAATCAGACTAAAATTATAATTTTTTTATTTTTTTAAACAAAGTCAACTCCCAGGGTCTATGGAGGGAATAGAACCCACGACCTCTGAAATGAGGGGCTAGCATCGCTATCACTCAGCCATAGGGTCACCCGATGACCGACATCATAACACAATTTCGTAACTTTTGAAGTATCACGTGTGACATGCCAAACGCAAAATCAATGGTATGACATATTTTCCACAATATTTTAGATAAAATAGTTATAAAAGAAATTCATGAATGATGTCTTAATGTTTACAATTTGAGTTTTAATATAACTTTAATTTAAACATAATATTTATGTGCAGTTTTTCCACCAGTCAGGTAGACTCGTCCAGAAAATGTGCATGAAAATTACTCAAAAACTGAGTGCTTTCCACATAAATTTTATACTCAAGTTTACCGTCTGAGTTGTAAAAACAGGGAGCTAGTTTCATTTAAATTTGTCATCAAAGTTTTAAACAAATACCTATTTATTTTGATGACCTCGATAAATCTTAATTTTTGGAAGAGATACAAATATTGGATAAGGACATTATGATGAAAAATAAAATTAGTTTTTAACATGAACTTAAAGCCTAAACTCTAACCCCTATATTTATAAAAAAATAAAATAAAATGAATTTGAAATTCATTTTAGGAAAATTTTGTATGGAAAATTTTAAATAAAACACATTTCAAATTCGTTTCAAATTTTATGAATATGGGGGTAAATATTTTAAATATCTAAGCACAAGGATTTCAATTTATTAAATTTGAAAAAATCTGAATTGGCTGAAACGATTACTTAAATTTTTGTTCAAAGAAATTCTAGTTAAAACAAAAAATATAAAAAACGAGCTGAAAAAAATTTCATTTAAATCACAAATAGACAACTACAAATTGATCTTTCGAAAATAAAATAAATATATTTGAGGTTTAAAGCAAAAGTCTTGAAACCCAACGAAAGAATAATTTAAAACCAAACAAAAAAAAAATGTTTTAAAATTCACAACAATAACTTCAACACGTTGAGTTTTTTTTTCTTCTGTAACAAATTTAAGGGAATTAAGAAAACTTAACTACAGGGTGGCCCAAATAAGACCAGCTGATGTGAAAAACAAATAAATTTTTTTTATTTTTTAACATAATTTATTTTTTTTTTTGCATAATATAACTGAACTCTTGGAAATTTAAAATGAATACGTACAGTCCACAACAACGCATTAAAATTATCGATTTTTATTATTCTTCTCAACGATGAATTGTTCTGACGCAGCGAAATTATCGCCGTTTTTTTTTAACGTAAGATCAGCGCCCACATCTTCCATGATTACAAGTTTAGTTCGCCGTTTTGAGGAACTGGGTTCAGTTGCCGACCGTCCAGGAAGAGGTGCTCAACGTGGAAGCTGTGCGGCAGAGTGTTGCAAATGATCCATATGTCTCAACTCGTCGCCGTTCCGGCCAATTGGGTATACCCAGAACAACATTACAGAGAATTTTAAAGTTGGATCTTAAGATGTATCCATACAAAGTTCCAATTATGCAACAGCTAGGCAAACTATGGACATTTTTGGTGAACGCATAATTTCAAGAAATTCAGATTTCCTTTGGCCTCCTCGTTCACCAGATTTAACTGCGCCCAATTTTTTTTTATGGGGATATTTAAAAGACAAAGTGTATGTTAACAAACCACAGACACTTGGACAGCTCAAGCAGAATATTCGAGACGAAATACGGCGACTGCACCCAGAAACATTACGCCGTATAATGCAAAATGCGCTAAAAAGAGCCAATGCCTGTATCGAGCAAAATGGCGGTCATTTGTCTGATGTCATATTTCACACATACTCACGTTAAATTTTCATAAAATGTATTTAATATATAAAAATAAATCATTTAAAAAAACCGCTATTAAAAGAGTTACACGTGTTTAACATCACTAGGTTTCATTTGGGCCACCCTGTATAAGAAAAGCCAACTAAACAAGTAAAATATGTTTAATTTATTCTTTTTCTATTTCTTTGCTTTTCTTATAGTTAGTTTGTGTGTTTTTTAAAGGAAGTAAAAAAATAATGATTTTTTAATGTTTTTTTGCAGTTATTTTGTTTGTGCTCATGTTTGCCCTTTAGCTACATACTTGAATAACAGTTGACGCTGCTGACAGCACATAACAGTAAAGTACCGCAGGCTAACAAGCCTACGCCTCCCATTTTCTTTAACATGTTGCAGACGTTTTTCTGAAGTTGTTCCCCGTTTGGATAGTTTTTATATTTTTTTTCCTTCCTTTCCTTGTTTTCTTGGCTTAAGTTGCTGTTGTTGTTAGCTGCTGTTTCCTGGAGTTATTACTGCGGTTTAGCCGAATAAACTCGTCAAGAAAAAAAAACCACAGCAACTTTAAAGAAAGTTATCTCTGCAAATACAAGAAGAATAGAAAGAAAAATGAATTAAATTAAGAAAACATGCAAGAAATTGTTTAAAATATTCCTACACACACTCAGCTGTTTTGCTTAGAAAGAGATTTTTAACAACAAAAAAAAAATCGTAATTTGTTATTCTGTTCGCAAGGGTTTGCCAAAAAAGGACGAAATTTTATTTTAAACACGACAGCTTTAATTCTTTTTTTTTTGAGGTTGATATTCAGATTTCCATTTTCTTTTGCACACAAAATAATAATTTATGTTTTTGATATGCAGTATAATGAATTATTTTAGACAAGCAGTTTTACTAGCGAAAATAAATAAATAAAAATAAATCTCCTAAAAAGTTTAGAACATTTTGAGATTAAGTGAATGACACTAAATAAATGGCTGAGCACTTTGAGAACAACTGGCTTGGTTTAACGGGCCAAAACTAAAATAAAATTTTAAATAAAAAAAAATAATAAAATTAGTTTACGAAGGTGTGCTGAAAAATGGGCAAATTTAAAGGTACTGTGCTATTGATTAAACGATTTTGTACATTGCAGAAATTATTTAAGGCATCCAAGATGCAAACAAACATAAAAATTTTAAAGGAGTCATTTTTAGATTTTAATTGAACTATAGTGAATTTTTAATCAGAAATAATTTTTAGTCAGGCTTAAGTTCAGTAATTTCAATTCTTTTTATTGAATGAAATATTTTTATTAATTAATGTGAGTTTCTAAAGAAGAGACGAAAAATTAAATTAGACTTTTAAGCTGGGTGAAATACCGATATTTTTCTGTGCAGCAATGCACTTCATCAGCACCCTAGTCTATCTATCTACTTGGGTAGAGATTGTTATTAACATCAGCTATTTAACGTAAATTCTAATGAAACGGAATGTGAGAAATGATTGTTGTGTACAATTATTGATTTACCTTTGGTAAATACATATGTAAGTATCACTATTTATTTCCCCTGTTTTTCCATATTTTAATTTTTCTTTTTAGGTTAGCACGAAGTTATATTACTCTACTCACGTATGTTTAACTATTCTTGCTTATCTTTTACGATCATCAGATTAATTATTTTTACTTATTCGATGTACCGTCGGTACATGTATGTAAGTATTATAGTAGTGGATATTATGTTACTTTGTTTTTGCTTCTACCGTTTATTTGGTATTCCAACATTTGTGATTGCCAAGTGAACAGTGATTGCCAAGTGAACATATTTTTGTCACGTGCCCATGATGAATTAAATGAGTCATTTTTAGATTTTAATTGAACTACAAAGAATTCTTAATCAGAAATAATTTTTAGTCAGGCTTAAGTTCAGTAATTTCAATTCTTTTTATTGAATGAAATATTTTTATTAATTAATGTAAGTTTCTAAAGAAGAGAAGAAAAATTAAATTAGACTTTTAAGCTGGGGGAAATACCGATATTTCTCTGTGCAGCAACGCACTTCATATACTTTTAATTTTTTTTTTGGAATTGATAAAATTTTTATTTATTAGAAATACATTGAAATTGATTATTGAGGGGTTTAGCTGGATCCTATGGGCATTTAACTGTTGCTCATGAGGATCGGGTGCAGTCAAGTTAATAACACTGCTCGAAATCGAAACTTTTTTTTTGTAACAAGCGGCGGACCTAGTGGGTAAACCTAACTCGAGTACGCTAAATCGATTGGTGCTAATAATTTTTTTAGGTTAGCTCTTGTTTAAAAAATAATTAAGATTGAAAACTTGGTTAAAAGCACCTAAAAATCACTATTTTTCCTAGTTTTCTACCATTTATTAACCTTTATGTCGATATATATCGCCTGAAAAGACATGTATTGATGAACTTGCGTCCTGAGAAAACTTTTCAGAAATATAATTTAAAAAATTTTAAACCTAAACAATTTTGTTTTTGGTTTTTTGTGTAAATTTTATTGGGACAATTTTTTTCAAAAATTTCTTCAGGACTCATATTCATCCATAATACGTTCTTTTAATTGATATAAAAATTTATGAATTATAGAAAACTGGAAAAAATTTTGATTTTTAGGTGCTTTTAACCGAGTTTTCATTCTAATTATTTCTTAAAAAGGAGCTAACCTAAAAAAATTATTAGCACCATTGGACTCAGAGTACTCGAATTTGATTTACCCACCAGGTCCCCGCTTGTTAAAATTTTGAACTAGCACAGTGTATTGGTTTTTATACCCTTTATCAAAAAATGGTAAAAGGGTATATATAGGTTTGTCATTCCGTTTGTAATTTCCAGAATATTAATAAGCGAGCCATAAAGTATATATATTCTGGATCCTTATGCATAGGGAAGACGAATAAGCGATGTCCGTCTGTCCGTCTGTCTGTCTGTCTGTACGTGAAATCGGTTTACCGAAGCTCCCAGAAAAGCTAGAGACTTCGTTCTTGGACTGGTGGGTCAGAAATGGTCGAAATAAGATTGGTATTGAAAATCAGCAAAATCGAGCAAACGGTTTCAGAGCTGGGAAACTTAAACTTCATTTTGCCATACAAAATAACTACTGAAAAGTAGTTTTTATTATTTTTTTTATTAAATAAACTTATTTTATACTTCAAAATGAATAAAATTGGTATTTCACTTTAAAAAAAATTAAAAGGACGTTTCCAGGGTTGGAAAACTTTGATTTTTTTTCTTTACAAAAGTAACTTACTAAAACAAATTTTTCCTTTTCTACAAATTATACATATATTATGTTCTTAAAGTGCATGTATTGATGTAAGAAATCAGAAAATCAAGAAAGATGATTCCAGGGTTGGAAAACCTTCAATTTTTGTGATATATAAAATTAACTAATTTTTTATTTATTTTTATTAAATAAACTTATTTTATACTTCACCACGAATAAAATTTGTATTTCAAATAAAAACAAAATTTAAAACTTAAAAAGACGTTTCCAGGGCTGGAAAACTTTATTTTTTTTTTCTTATATAAAAGTAACTTATTAAAACAAATTTTTCCTTTTCTTTATAAATTAAACATATCTTACATTCTTAAAAGAAAAGGATTGGTGTAAGAAATCAGAAAAATCAAAAAGGATGATTCCAGGGTTGGGAAAGTGGAACTTTTTGTGATATAAAAAATTAACTACCGAAAACTAATTTTTATTTATTTTTATTAAATAAGATTATTTTATACTTCAGTATGAATAAACTTGGTATTTCAAATTAAAAATTTAACTTCAAAAAATTAAAAAGATGTTTCCAGGGTTGGAAAACTTTAACTTTTTTTATACAAAAGTAAATTATTAAATAAGATTATTTTATACTTCAGTATGAATAAAATTGGTATTTCAAATTAAAAATTAAACTTCAAAAAATTAAAAAGACGTTTCCAGGGTTGGAAAGCCTTAACTTTTGTTCTTATACAAAAGTAACTTACTAGAACAAATTTTTCCTTTTATTTACAAATTAAACATATCTTATGTTCTTAAAAAAAAGAGATTGGTGTAAGAATTCAGAAAAATCAAAAAGGATGCTTTCAGGGTTGAGAAACTTGCACTTTTTGTGATATATTAAAGTAACTAAGTCTAATTAATTTTTATCTTTTCCTTTATAAATTATACATATTTTACGTTTTGGAATAAAAAGTTTGGTTTGAAAAATTATAAAAATAAAAATCACATCTCCAGAGTTGGAAACTTTGAACTTTTTTTCTAGATATTAAAGTAACTAAATAAAATATTTTTTTTGGAATTCCCTTTTTTTATCACTTAACACACTTTCCATATTTTTTTAAGAACTACTATATTGACAGAAGGAATGAGATAAATCTAATTTGATGATTCTAGGGTTTGAAAATTAATTTTTTTTGCACATAAAAGTAACTAGGTCAAATTACTTTATGTATGTGCTTATGTGTGTATCTCTATACTACATAAACGCACTTTGGTAAAGGGTATATAAGATTCGGCACAGGCGAATATAGCACTCTCACTTGTTCTTATTTTTTTTATAGGAATTGTTACAATTTAAGTTTAGCATTTGTTAACGCAGTAGTAGACATTCATTTAAGGCCGAGTTACATATAAGGCCCAGACACATAGATTCCGTCATACAATACAATGCCAATTATGCAACAACGGAAAAAGTTGGCGCAATTAATACTTTATTGACGGAAACATTTGCAGAGCTTCAATACGTTACTTCTTCATTTTAACTTGCTCAATTTCCGTACTGTGCGTCGTCAGAAATTTACTAAATGTGATAGGGGTCATAAGAAATCTTGTATTTCGTCTTAGCTGTCAGTTGAAAAAGGCCAAACCTTTAGAGAGCCAAAAAGAAAAAAAAAAAGAACGTAAATAATGGGTCGTTAAATACAATACCCTTCAACGCCTAGCGCAAAAGCATTAAATATGTTTAAAAAAAAATACAACGAAATGTAACAGAATAATTTTGTCCAACCTTTAAGCTTTCTTAGACAGTTTGCGTTATTTGGATGCTTTGGTAGCCTAGTGAGTAGTGTGGAGGTTATGGGTTCGATTCCCACCATAGACTCTCATCTGTTTCACTATAACGAGTGAAGGTATTTGTTACTATTCTCGTTTAAATTAAGTTATGATATAACTTTGAATTGTATTTGCAACATTTAATAAATAAATTAATAAATTTGCATTATTTATTATATAACTTTTACTTTTGCTTTATTTATTTTCTGCTTTTTTATAATTTTTAAATAATTAATTATCGATAAATAAATAGAAATTTATGCAAATTCTCTACACAACTAAGTAAAAAATATTTATGAAATATAATTTATTGCTTAATGCGTATTTAATATTCATTAATGTAACATTTTAATGAAGGTATATTATGCATATGCGAAAGAGTTATGGTGGAATTTTAAAAACAAAACAAACATTTGTACAAGAGTATGATGCTTGAGAGTATATACATAATTATCTATTCAGCAATTTCAACGGCCATGAGACTTGGTTTACACACGCACAACAATTTTTATTGAGTAACTTTTGAGTTGGCTGGCGAAACAGTTGAAATTTTTAATTTCAATAATATTTGTCATTAACTTGAATATTGTACTTATCAATTCTGCGCATTTTAAAATATCATTTAATGCACTGCTGACCAGAGAAGCGCTAGAGTGCCGAACATCAATCGGCTTTTTGTACAAATGACTGCACATACGCTTATACATTACTCTCAGTTTTCTCTCTGTGGGCAGCATTGATTTAATTTCATTTGTTTGTGTTGGTGTTTTCCTTGCTTGTCGATTGACTCAACGTGGTCATGTGCTGATGTTGTTGTTTTTTTTTTTTTTTTTGTTTGCCCGAGTTATATACGTGTGAATTCCGACAAGAAACCGAAAAACATCGTGGCTTGTTTTTTTTTACTCAACAAAGTTATTTTTAGATTATATCAACGCAATGCGCACATGTAGAAGAAACATTAGTAATTATGTTTTGCGTGTATACATTATTTGCGTCACCAATAAAGATTTGCTCTTTAGCTGAGTGGTAAGTACGTTAATCTAGTATTAGTCAAGAGATTGCCGGTTCGACTCATCATCCGAAACACATTAAATTTTAATCGCAGCCAAGCAAAAACAAACAAAAAGTGGTTGAAATGAAAAATGTGACATACACATAAACAACACAACACAATAACAATTATCACTGAAAATAAAATTTCACTCAACAACTTTTTTCATTGATTCATTAAATTTCTTTATTGAAAAATTACAAATTATTAATAAGATATTGTATTAATTCAAATATTCGTATTATCGAAAAAATAATACTATTCGTTTACAATTTTTGTTATTGATATAGCGGATTTTTTTATCACAGGAAATTCGAAAATTAAAATAATTGAATACCGGGATTTTTGTTATCAAAAATTAAACTTATTTTTTTCTGTGTATGTAACGACTATATAAACTATTAAATCAAAAATCAAACGTTCGCAATCTATAAAACATATCATTTTTGTTATATTTACTCAATTCACAATTCATATTCACTCGATAAAATCAGTCGTACTGCGTAGGACAAGTAGAATACTCATCCCAACATGCGCATATATTCTAATTTGAAACAAAGTCTCTCAAAACAAAAACATTTTAGAAATAATTTATTTTTTAGTGATATTTTGATTGATATTTTTTTTTCAAATCGATGGCTTAATATAAAAAGGGCGAATCTCGATTTTTTCGAAATCGCGTTTTTAACGTTTTCTATACCATTTAAAAAAAAAAACAAAAGAATATATGCTTCTGCTATGGCATCAACGGTTTGTTTGATGCGATGCATGCACCATACGATGTAAATGAATGGCGTTTGTTCATAGATAGTTCAAAATACAGCCTGAAAGCCGCTCTGATACACAATGTATGCAATGTATACAATGCAGTACAAACGAAGGAATGTTACGATACAATATGTAAAATTTTGACCAAGATAAAATATAAAGGTCATCAAGGGAAAATTTGTGGTGATTTGAAGGCTTGAAATAAATTTCAATTCAATTTTAAAGAATAAATCATTTATATACTATTCCAAAAGGTTATTGGTCTCTTGATGTGGATGCAAGATTGTTTTACCAAATTTTGCTGTTTTTTGCGTCTGTGGGATAGCCGTGCAACTGACCAACATTATGTGAAAAAAGATTGGCCAAGCCGTATTAATTATGAAGCAGGAAAACAAAAACCTCTCTTCTATACCACTTGTAAAGCCACAAAATATTTTCTTGCCACCTCTCCACATAAAGCTTGGTCTTATCAAAAGCGCTAGACCGTGAAGGACCGTCTTTTGGCTACTTGACCAAACTATTTCCCAAATTATCGTACGCCAAAATCAAAGAAGGAATATTTGTCGGACCTGATAATCGAAAATCAATGGCCGACAGAAACTTTACAAAATGTTTAACGCCCAATGAATCAGCAGTATGGATATCATTTCAAGATGTTGTTCACAACTTTTTCGGTAACCGCAAATCCCCGGATTTGAAGCAGATAATCGACAATTTTTTTCAAAATTATTACAAGATTTCCTGCATTCCCATCTCGAATTTTTTCCTGAAAACTTGGGTGATACAAACGACGAGCAAGGAGAGCGACTACACCAAGATTTGGCGAAAATCGAAACCAAGGATTTTGGCACAACGGCATGATGAGCGACTACTATTGGACCCTAATGCGTGAAGCGGATCCCAAACAGTACAAACGACTCAGTTCAACTGCTCCTCAGTTTTAATTTAACACTTTTTAATGAATAAATGAAGACAAATTGTCAAAAATTAAAAAAAAAATTGTTTATTTAATATCTCGAAAATTAGAAAATATATATAAACCGGAGTGCAGATTCGGATTTAGCGCCTCAAATAACCTAAGAAACGGCTTTGCTTAGATCCAAAACCCCAAAACCGTGTACACCCAGAAAAAAGATTGGTTGGAAAACGGTTAGTCCAATAAAATATCATTTGCATTAACTATATTTCAGTTCACGCTATCAATTTTCTGTTAATCCAAAAAACAATCCATGTTCATTGCCATAAGGTTATAATTGTAATAAATATATGTTGTGACAATACTTAAGTTGATTGCATCAACCGAGCGTGTGCTTTTGTCATGACTAATTAACTGATTGGTTAAGCCAACCAAATAAAATATTACAAATTGGATTTTACTACCAACTTTTGGTATTAGCAACTAAAATATAATTATAGCAGCGAATTAAAAAATTAACGTTTGTGACTTTCAAAGATATTATGATTTGTGAATTCTCAAATGTTTTTGAAAGCCTGTGCATAAGATAACAGGTTTGTGGCTTTTCAAAATGTGTGGTTGAAGAAATGTATATAGACATGCTTCACCATTAGAAAATAAATTTCAATTAAAATAAACTTATGACAATATTACCTGATTTACATTAAGCATTTTTTCCATGAAATTAGTTGCATGAAAATTTTTTTATTTGGCAATAGGAGGCTTGGACGAGCAAGTCATATCAAAAAGTTGCCAAAAATGCATCAGAGATTCATTCTACGTCCTTTTTTATATAAAATTATCTTCTATAGCGCTGTAATTAGCAAATAGGAAAGGTTTCGTGCAACAAAATTCATGAAATTTCATGAAAAAATGCTTAATGTAAATTAGGTATATGTCAAATAATAAATTTCTTAAATTGTATATTTTTATTTGCGTTTATTGTTTATTTTTATTTCAGCAAGGAAGGCCAATTTTTCTTTTACAGGTACCAATTATGATATTGTTTTAATTATATTAACCAAATTTTCGGTAGCAAGAATAACATTTATTTCAAATTCCATACTGTCAACCAATTTTTTCTATTGCTGCATCTATTGGGTTGAGGGTTATAATTAAAATATAGTGGTACCACAAAAGAAAATTTCAGTCGCTATAGCAGAATTCTATGATAGTTGCTGCAACCACCAAAATTCAATTGGCAACAAATTCGGTTGTCACAACGAATCTGTTTTCTCTGTGTATACTTGTGTTATTAATGAACAAATAACACCAAAGTTAATTGTAAATATTGTGACAAACGCGTAGTAGAATGGAACAACCAGCTGTTCTCGATGGACACTACACCTCCATCACCAGATTTATTTTGTGCTTGGCCCACTGTGTGTGGTGTCAGTTGATGTAGATTTCTGCTTTATAAACTCACGACTTTATTGCAAATGGAATATGTGAATTGTTTTGATTCATCGTATTATAATTTGCTGAAAGCTTTTTTTTTAATGAAAGCTCAATCTTAACATGTCTAAATTTACAAGACTGTTGTAAATTATCATTATCATTTGTTCTTTACTAATTATGCACATGCATAACATGTAAGTAAATTTACTTATTTTTGTTCTACTTAAGACAAACTTTTTTGGCTTTTTACTATTAAGTTAATTTATTTTTAGTTTTTGTCACAAGCAAAAAAAAAATAATATTTTTATTCTCCAAAGCGTTTATATAACAAATTTTTTATGGAAATCTGTTTTATAAATATTTTATAATTAAAAAATTATTTTTAATAATAAAGCTGAAATTATTATAATATACTACAAAAACGTTATTTTTATTTTTAGATTTAATCTGTTAAAAAAAATTTTTATTTGTCCAACTTAAAATTAACATTTTCCTTTTAGTAAGACTTTCTTGACCTTCAACAAAGTGCTACAAATCCACCTTTTAAGCTAAAATGTCTGTATGCTACCGTTTATTTATTTACCTTTTCTCTTTTCTTTGAAAACAAAAGTTAAAACTCCTTGACAATATATTTATTTTGCTGCTCTAAAGAAGAATTTACAGGCAGCACCTGTAAAAAGTAACAGGCTGCAACTAGTTTCGCATTAAAAAGAAACTATAGCACAAAAAAAACTATTTAATGGAAATTTATTTAAGTTTAACTGCGAAAGCAACTTTTATAACAAACTATGAGGGAAAAAAGTTGTAAGCTGCAACTGTTGTAAGCATGTAGCAAATGACAAGTGTTTGTTGCATAAGATGTTTGTTAAGTTTTAGCAAGTTTAGTGGAAATAAAGGAAAAAATTTTGCTGACAACTTTCTCACAGGAATACAAAATATTTGACAGTACATACTTGATTTTCTTTGCTTTAAAAAAGATTCATAGATTTCACCGTCTTTGCCCAACATTTTAAATGTACAATGTTTTCATATTTGAAAAAATTCCCCACATCTTGGTCGACTACATATTTACTTGCTCAAAAAAAGAAAAAAAGAAAAAACTATTACCAAAATAATAATAATAATACTTTTTGGGAAATGTGGTTAGTAGAATACAAAAGAATAACACAGAAAATTCTCACATGTCCACAACAATAGTTGGTCTGACATAAGCAATACATCATTTTGGTTTTTAACAGGGAAGAAGGATTAAACTATTTTTAGCACATAACAACTACAACTTCAGTGAATGCATGACACAGCATGCATAAATGATTATTTCTAAACATGGCGATATTACCTCAATCGTTTGTAGTTAAGGGTTTACAAATCACATGAGAACTCTACACGGGCTACACAGCAAACAAAGAGAGCGAGACATAGCAAAAGAAATATACTACTAGCAACTGAAAAGGATATGCAATGCAAAGTTGCACTATGGGATTAAAACAAATAAAAGGTCATAAAATATTAATACCAGGTATTTGCCTTGTTTGCATTAGTCTAATCCTGTGTCGGTTGTTGTCGGAAAATTCAAAAATTCAATGCGCATCCTTCACATTACAAATGCTACAAAGCTGATATAAACAAAAAAAAACCCCCAGCAAAAGCGTCAAAAAAAAAATCCGGCACGATCTTGATGACCAGTTCACATAACATCTGCGTTAGAACCCGCACTCTGATATTACTTAAAACTATAAATAATTGTTGAATCTGATTAAAAAATTATAAATTGAATTTTGATTTAAAAACGCTCGAATCAAACCAATATTAATATCCATAGCTGTTTTAAAAAATGTTTGCCCCACTGTACTTTCAACGTTGATATGTGTGAGTAAAAAAGTTTGCAACACTCGAAAACCTTTTGACAACAGACTGTTACTAAAAACAATCAATTAAACTGATAAAGGGAAACTATGAAAAAGAAAAAAAAGAAACCATAGAAGTACGAGTATGAATATGACATCTGACTATTTGCTTGAACAGTTTTTAGAGCTAAATTTTGCTGATTTACAAATGCCAAATACACCATTTCAAAGGAACAAACTAAAATTATATTGGCAATAAGGGTCAGTTGTCATCAGCAGACAATTTCAGAAATTGATAACAGCACGAAAAAAAATTCATTTCAATTATAGTTGTTTGATAAGACATTGAATTGTCAATAAATATTTGTTAAGTAAAAAAATACGTTTTGTATAAAGTCTTTGGATATATACAAGTAGTATATCCTTAAAGAATATAACTCAAGCAACAGCATTGGGATATTTCGAAAGCTACTTTTTGTCACATATGAGTAGTTCATAAGTAAGGCTTCTGGGTCAAATAGTGTCACTGCTGACATATATTATGCTGCACAAATATCACATGTCCAAAAAACAGCACAAAATGATAAAATAAAAAAAAAAACTACAGCTATATATGATGAGTACCAACGAAAGCAAAAAAAATGCTTAAAAATTTATAAATTTAACAAATAGAAAAGGAAAAAGTACGAGTAACTTTCAGGCTTACATGATTTTTCGTTCATAAAAACAAAAGTGCAAATATAAGACTAAAAAAAATATTTAGTATTCCAGTCGGTACATCAGAAAGCGCTTATCATTTTTTGTTTAAAATATCCTGCATGAAAGTCACAGTGAGAGAAAATATGAAATAAATGCTGATTTGGTGTGAATGCAGTTTGTTACTTTTGAGAGTTACTGCAGTTGCAAAATTGTAAAACTAATATGAAAGAATTGCAAGCAGCTTTAAAAAAAAGGAAACATTACATTTTAAGGCAAAAAAGTTATAATTTTTCTGTTAAAAATTGCAAACATTGTTTCTGTTCTGCCTGTAAAGCACGTATAATTCAAGAAACTCATGGCAACATTTCCTACATGCAACTTATTGTAAATAACAAAATCATAATGATAACTGTGCCATTCATTATGAAAGTGGTCTAAGTCTTATGAATTTTTTCTTTGAAATATTAAATAAATCTTTAAAAAACTTCAACATATATTAAATAAATTTATATAAATACTACAACAACTCTTTATTAAAATTTTGTATAATTTAAAAAAATTGTCTTATTTGTTCAAATATAATCTACTAATTATCTCGACCAAGGAATTATATGACTTAGACCCCTTTCATAATTAACGACACATTTATGCCTTTACAAATAAATAAAAATTTATTTTGAAAGAACGAATAAATCACGAAATAAAATTCATTATTAAGACGACTAAAATTGGATCGGTGTTGCAAAAAAAAAATAGTTTTCACAATTTTATCCGACGTCAGACCAATAAAATTATACTAACTGCCACATTCGTTTAAAATCACCATTCACCAATCAACAATTGTTCCAAAATACATACATACATACACACACACACACACACACACATACACACACACACACACACACACATATATATATATATATATATATACACATATATATATATATATATATATATACATATATATATATATATATATATATATATATATATATATATATATAATTCTGCTGTACGTGTGTATGTCACTGAACTCCTCCTAAACGGCTGGCTTGATTTGAATGAATTTTTTTTGTTTGCCTTTAGGTGGCGCTCTGGATGGTTAAGATTCATAAATCAGCCCAGCAGATGGCGCTGCAGTCGGCATCTATTTTATCTATCTATACTGCAATTAAACAGCTGGGAAAAAATTAAGAAAGTTGCGCGGAAGAGGGTAAAACGGAAAATTTTTTGCTATTGATATTTTTTCTATATTTGATAAGATTGGTTGAAATTCGGTTTAAAGTGTACTCCGCTTTTTTTTTTTTTTTGATTCGAACGAAGCCGCAAGAAAATTGTAGTATGTATATATTAAGAGCATTCAAATCAAAATTTGCACTGTTGGTGGAAACGAAAATTGCAACGTTCTCAAAAAAAATTATCCGGGTGTGAGTGAGTGAAAAATTTTCATACAAAGTGGGTAAAAACTACTAATTAGTATGAAAGTCAAAATTTGCACATTTTTAAAATTCGTAAAATTTTTGTTTCGCTTCCCCAGCTTTCATACATTTTCATAAATCCGAAAAAAACTCAAACCCTTTAAATGCAAATAAATGGCAACTCTATTAAACAGCTGTTTTGTTAACAAAAGAAAACAAAACATAAAACATACAACAATAATTGTGAGTATATGAAATACCGAATTATATTTATTTGACATAAAATCTTTATTTATTTAATTTGAAAATTTCACTTGTTTTTATGATTAAGCAATTGTCTATGCATTTCGTTCCCACTTTTGGAACTCGTCAGCAGACTTCAATACAAAATATTTTTGAATTTAGCTAAAAAAAATTCGTATATTTACAGTAAGCCTCTTAATGACTTATTAAGAATCACAATATACAAACATAATAAGTTTGAAAGCCGTTAACAAAAATCGTTGCTTGTTTTGTAAAGATTGATCACTTTATATTAAACAGGAGAAGCTTTCGGGTTAGTTTTAAATTTTTGGCGCCACTAATTATATCAAACAAAACTAGTCAACTAAATATTTTTTTTATTTTCATTCATACCCTTGTTAATCACGTAGGATTTTTAAAGACAAAAATAAAACATATCGCTCATTTACTTCAATAGTGGCACAACTCAAAAAAACCAGTTTTGCAGAAAACGCGTTTTAAGTTTTTATTTTGCATACAACTCAATGGAGAAATGAAAAAAAATTCTTCTCTCAGGAGGTGATGGTACAAGCTATTTATATGAAATTTTTACACAAGATAAAATACAAAATGCCGCATCTTTCTGCATTATTAACTCAAAAAACTCATTTTTTGAGTTATGCCACTATTGAAGCAAATGAGCGATATGTAAACGTATGCATACACATATTCATAAGTCAAGAAGTCCTTATATACGTTCGGAAATTACAAAGTTTTTGTATCTTGCTTCATTGTTGTCAATAGACCCCTGCACAAAAACATTTAGAAGTACTTTCAAGACAGGAAGTATTTTTTCAATGTTTTACTACAGCGAAATCTTCTAAAGCAAACGCTAAAAAACAATGTTTGCAGTTTCAGTTATTGCAGGTACAGGAGTAAAGAAGAAAATACTTCGTGACAGAAGAATTGGTGATGCTTCCTTTTTCATACGCATGGGTGCATATACAAATGTCATGCATGTACATTCGCATGCATTGACATTAGTTGTGTGCGCCTGCTTTAAAAAACCACCCTGAAACACCCAGCGGGAGCTAGAAAGAGTAGGGATGCCTTCTAGGAGGCCTCTGTACACCTTATTTTGGATGTAGAAGGCCTGCTCGCTCCATTCCATACTCATATCTTTTTTACAGGCGTTGTCATTGCGGAGCAGGCCTTCTGTTCTTGCTTCTTTCGCCAGAGATTCTGGAAGGCCTTCAAACTAATAGATTTTGTTTTTGCTTTGGTAAAAACACAAAACAAAACATGTAATTCCTTCTCTTCTCCCTTCTCATAGAAGCGAGTGTGGAATGTGTATCGTATATTTTATGCGAGAGTCCTTTAATAAGGCCTGCGCCAAGAAGGTCTTCTGAGTTTTACCGCTGGGCATCTACATCTTACACACACACTCTAAAAATAACAAGCATATACGCATCAACATTATATATTTATTTTGAGTGTTTGTTGCGAACAAGAAGTATTCGCGTCATCGCTTCAAAACACTCATATACACGAACATCAATATATCCATAGTGATTCGCTTATTAAACGACATCATTTATTATTGGTTAAGTATAATACATGCCACAAGAATACTTTTAAAAAACAAGTCATATTTACATTTCAAGACTGTTTACGCAGCCCTCTAATTGTCAACACAAAAATTAGTTCAATTTAAATTTTTAATGCCGACTTTAAAGGTTTAAAAAAAAGTGTAATGTCACTGTTATCATGTTATCATGCTAAGGACAATAGCTTTCCTTAGCTTAGGCTTTACTAATACGATTGCCATCAAGTTGGTCTTACTCTTGTTCATAAAACTACTGCCATTTTTGATTTAAACTTTGGGCATTAGATACTTTGAAAGGCTAAAGTTGATCTCAGCTTCTAAGACTTGTAACATACTGCATTCTATGGTTTCAGCCTAAAAGGAAATTTTCTCTGGAAGAGTACGCATATTGTTGATTTCCAGTTTATTGTTTTCTGACACTCGTAACACAAGAGGTGGTATCACATCATTCTACAAGGCCCTAGTAATACTAAAACAGGTCGATATACATTCAAACATACATATTATGCAACAGTAACACTTATTTTGTATAACATACGAGGGCAGTAGTTAAATTTTTTTATGAGATATGCCCAACACGAGGTCTATGCCACTCACTTTGCTTTCAAAACTAAGGATTTTTGACGTTCGATTATTTAGCAGATGTAAAAAAAGCGTTGCCACATAATAAAAAATTGGTATCTTCCTCTAGATTTTTTATTCTTTATTTTTTCGAAAAAAAATGAAATAGATTTTATGTGTTATTATATTCTTTATTTGGTTTGACGAACGCATAGTAAATTATTTTAACATAAAATGTTTTTTCACTCTATCAAACTTTTACGATTTTTTTAAAATTAATTTTACCAACTCTGTGGTAAGTCCTATTTCCGTAAAAATATTTGGGGTATTCAAACGGTAGTGTTAAAGTCATAACGTCATAATGTTCTAAACTTTTAAACTAGTTTAAAATACCACTGCTGTGAGCAACCCCTCATATTTTAGTTATTTAGTTGAAACATAAACAATATGATACAAAACAAATGAGAAAAAATATTACAAAAATTAAATAATATTTGGTACGAATATGCAAAATTATGAGAAATTTATTTAACGGCTTCTATCGGTTTCCGAAAATTATTTGCGAATTTTTGCAATATGTAAAACAAAATTTTTTCGAGCATTTGACCTTTTAAAATTTTAAGGCTTTGAAATTTATTTGCAAATTTTCTTAAGTTTTGCGATCAGGTTATTTTTGATAAAACTTATTGCTCTTGTGTGTACTTTTAACAAATTAGGATTCAATCAAGCCACATCATTGTCTGATTGAAGTATTTTTGTTGTTGCATTTTTTGCCTTTTTTACACATTTGGCGACTTTTATTTTTATCACACTTTGCTATCATTTTGGTATTAGCAATTTTTTTTGCAAATTTTCATTTTCGCGAATTTTTCCGATTTTTTCAGAATTTCTTATATCTTTAGGTATTTATGTGTTATAATTATTAGGGCTTGCCTTTTTACCATTTTACCGATTTTTAATACTACTATCTATTTGTGCGAATTTTCATAATTTTGCCATTTTTCTGCCATGTTTGGAATTTCTTAGATCTTTAGGTATTTGTAAGTAATTTTGGAGCTTGATTGCAATTTTGCGATTTGCTGCAAATTTTTGCAATAAAAATGATTGTTCCCAATTCTTTGTTTTTTTTTAACAGTTTTAAACTTTTTTTAATAAGTATCAGACTTTAATATATTTTTGATGTTACCAAGTTTTTGCGAATTTTCGTAATTGCGGATTTTTAAAAGTTGTTTGCATTCCTTATAATTAAATTATTTTTTTTTAAATAAATTTTATGTTTTTTTCAATTAGAAAATTATTCGCGAATATTCGCAAATTTTTTGCACGTGAGATAATTTTTGATTCATAAAATCTACTGAGTTTGCTCGTTTACAGTTTTTGAGGCTTTGGAAATTTTTTGAAGATATTCGCATTTTTGCAAGTTTTCGCGATTGATATGCTGTAAGTCTACTCGAGTTATTACTTTTTTTGCGGTCTATACAATCAGCTTTGGGAGATTGTTTCCATTATTTTAATCCCTTGCGAATTTTTATATTTTTTGCAATATATAATGATTTGAGTAGAAATTTGCTAAAGAAAAATGCCACGTACTTAAACGTAGCTGGACATTTTGGCGAAAAAGAAAAGTAAAAAGCAAAATAATTAGTTATGACAGTAACAAATACATAGAGTGAAGAATTGTATTAATATAGTACTCCTTTTATATGAAAGAAAATAAAAATAATTTTAAAATAGTTTAAAATGTTAGGACTTTACGACTTTATGACACTTAGGACACCCTTGTGAATACCATAATTAATTAATTTTTGAAGTTATTAACTTAACAGAAAATAAAATTTATTCTGTATATCTACTGTTATTCTTATTTTTATATTATGGGATGGATAGTAATATCATATTGAGCAAACTTTGTTATATATTTTTAAGATCTTTGTCATTCGGTCCTCGTAGTTTCTTCGACATACACATTATTGCATATGCGTGTTTGCATTATTCAAAGTTGTACACTTGACAATTTTCATATGGGGTGTAAATTTATGTGCTCGTCTAGTTATACATTCTATTTTTGTTTGTTTATCTAATGCCAATGATTGCATGCATGAGTTGACTCTAAAACTACTTTTACATTTATATATACATAAATGTGTTTTAAACTTCCATACATAAGTGTGTGTGTGTGTGTGTTGAAGTGTTTACACAATGATACAATACTAATGAAAGTAGTTGTTGTAGAGCATTGTACTTTATTTTTGGAAGAGCTTATTTTCTTTTTTGTTGTTGTTGGTCTTATTATGGTGAACTCTATACATGACACTTGAGTAGTAGTAGTAGTAGTAGTAATCATTAGGGTTTTTGTTTGGTATAAATTCTATGCATTAAGTGTCATTTGAAATTCTAACAAACATGTGTCAATTAATATGCAAAAAAACACTTTTTGAAATTACAACAACTACTCAATGGTATCAAATAAGCTTTATATATAGTGCATACAGAAGGACTTGCACACAAGCTTAAACGTTTAGTATGCGTACAAACATTACAAATGAATTTAATGAATTTATACAAGAAAGCAATTTCCCTTAAATCAAAACAACAGTATAAGTTTGTTAATGCCAGAGTAGATGAAAAATAAAAAAACAATTAGTTTAGATAATTAAAATGGCAATATATTGTTAAGAATATTAAATTGGGTTTATGTCAAAAGAAGCTGAATATTTGCAATTATAATTAAGGCTTTCGTAGATTTTTTTTTTTTTATGATGTTAGTAATAAACTGTAGATGTCACTCAAAATATTTGAAAAATATACACATAAACGCGTATGTATATACACATTTTATAGTAAAATCTAAGAATACGAGGTTAATTTAAATTTTTTTTAATGATTTTGTTTCATAGGTATTTCATATTAATGCAGTTTGATTTACAGTAACCTGTAACTCTATACCATGTTGATTTAATATTCCAGTACTATTAAATCAAAATAAATCACCATGTTGAATATAAATCGTTTCGAGTTGAAACAATATGAGTTTGACACTGAAATAACACAAAGAACCGTGTTGAATCAAAGCTCTTTTCACGTGAAAAAATAATTATTTAACTTAAATACTTATGTGAGTATTGGCACATGTATAATGAAAATATTTGTGCGTTTTAAATGTTTGATTTCCTTGGCCAAGATTTGAAATCTAATTCATCAATACACTCACCACTGCAGCCACATTAACCTTAAATATTCTATAGATATTCACTAAATAAATACCACCATGAATTAAACTTAAATCCAACATGAATAAATGTGATTTCAAATCAAAATTTATTCTTGGTGATTTTACATCGGTATTGTTTTTTTTTTTTTGTAGAATTTTTGCCGAAGGGAACATGAAATATTTTTTTAATTAAATCGTTTATTTCAAAAAAAAAACAGCCAAGCGAGATATATTTATAATACGACAGCAAGTTTACAAGGAACATTTTTAATTATCTCCTAAAATTTTTAGTTTTATAGAAAAAACTCTTTGTAAACTAGCTGAACGGTCATTATACTTGCATATAATATTTAAACAAAAAATGGTTATTTTCAGTAATTTTTTATGGGAATTGTTAAAATTTAAGTTTAAAATTTTTTAAACGCACTAATAATCCCAAATTAATATTTTGCTTATTAAGTAAAATATTTTTTATTAAAAATACATTGAAATTGCTTATTGAGGGGTTTAGCTGGATCCTATGCGCATTTAACTGTTGCTAATGCAGATTATCAGGGAACCTTTACCCAAAGTTTCTTAGAACAACTAGAGTTATTATATTATAAACTTTCATTTAAACAAATGAGAAGCTTAAAACAAATAACAAAGTTGAAACAAGAACTCAATAATCAACATGTTTTTTTATTTTCTTTACTATTACTACATTGGCTGACTTTTTTCAGCTTCAAATTGTAGTTGCATTTTCTTCAATCCAAAAAGAAAATATATGTATACAAAAACAAAAAGAGCATTTCTAATCTGTTTCACAATGTCGATAAAAACATTCGATCGATTTTTTATATTGAAAACAAAAACATATTTACTATATAAATATATATAACCTTCGCACATCGGGCCGGGCATTTAATAAAATTCTTAAGAGCTGCATGTAGAAAGTTACAATACATAATAATTTAAAAATAATATATAAGTATAGTTATATATATTTTATTAGCTATGACGAGTGTTTGAAGTCCAAGGGGCAAATTACAGCAGGCATTCGATATTGATCGAAATCAAAAACTATTTCCATTTAAACTCCATTGAAATATTATGAAAATTCGATCGATATAGAATGCCGTAATTTATCTCCAAATTTTAAAGTTTGTGTCAATAAATTTGAAGGATAATGTTTTTGTTCTTAAATATTTGAAAAGGACAAGCTTCAAAAAAGTTACTGTGAAATATGGTCCAAGGAAATAAAGCCCAAACAAGAAATGAATTGAAACCCGATAAAATAAAATCCAAAAAAATAAAATAAATAAGAGCCAAGAGAAATTTTATGAAAATAAATGAAAATGATTAAACAGAATAAGTCCGTAACTTCAGGGAAAAACGCTGTCAAATAAACACAGCCCATAATAATATATATGGCAGTAACTTCAAATGGTCTTTAATTTTTGTTTTATTTTATTTTGTGATTATTTTTCTTTGTATCATTGAATACAAAATATATTAAATTTATTAAAAATATGGTAGCATTTCTGAGAGAATATTTATTTATATGTGAGAAAATAAGAAAAAACGGTGTCAAAATAAAACAACTTCTATCCCTCGACTACTTTCTGTGCTTACTTTTTTGTGTCAATTTGTATGGAAAATGTGTTTATGCCGCAATTCTGTTTGATCATAAATAAGGCCCAATTAAAAAACCAGTGAAACCAAACTCAAGATGAAATAAATCCCAAAAAAAAGTTAAATAAAGCCCAACCAAACTCAATATGAAATAAAGCCCAAAATAAATGAAATAAGACCGAATTGAAAATTCCTTAATTTTATTGGGACTTATTCCATTTTTTTATTTGGACCTTATTTCATAGCGCCGTCATAAAAGACTTTGAAAGAAAATTTGGATTGATTTATGGTTGCACCCCAAGTCCAGCATTGGTCAGTGTATTTTTTTTAATACAAAGTCATTAATGGAGAAAACAATGGCTAACTGATTTTTATAAATCTATGCACAAATATATGAAAAATAAATAAATTTCTGACAACATGTCGAATGGTGGGTGTCTTGGATGTTGGATTTATATTTTATTTTTAATTTTGCCTTATAATTACTTTTATTCTTATCCAATGGATTTCTAATTGTATAAAGGTGTAGAAAAATAAAATAGATTCAAATCGAATATAAATTATTTGCTGGGTTTTTTGTATTAGTTTCAAAGCCTACTACGCTTATTTTTCTTTTGTGATTTCAAAGAATATTATAAAATTTGTGAATTCTCAAATAGTTCTTGAAAGTCTGTGCATAAGATAAGAGGCTTGTGACTATTCAAAATGTGTGGTTGAAGTCTACTGATGATTTGTTACAGCAACAATGAAATATATAGACAACGCTGAAAGACCAGCAAATAAATTTCAAAATAAAATAAACTTCTGACAATATGTCGAATGGTGGGTTTCTTGTAAAGTTTTTACTTATAACAATTAATTAAAATATATTAAATTATTTAAAAGATCTTTCAGGTTATTTGAAAGACTTTGGGTTGAAGTCTACTGATGAGTTCCTTAAGCAGAAACGAAATACACATAAAGAAAACTAAAATGACTAATTTTAAAATTTTTTATTTCAAAAATGTATAACCAAGACCAATTTTTTATGAATTTTTAAACATAAAAATTTATAAAATAATTTAAATTTATTTGCTGGTAGTTTAGCATGTCTATATAAAAAAAAATGAGTTCACCTGGATATAAATTATTTGCTGGGTTTTGTATCAGTTTCAAAGCCTATTAATTAAAATATATTAAATTATTTAAAAGATCTTTCAGGTTATTTGCAAGACTTTGGGTTGAAGTATACTGATGAGTTCCTTAAGCAGGAACGAAATACACATAAAGAAAACTAATATGACTGATTTTAAAATTTTTTATTTAAAAAATGTATAACCAAGACCAATTTTTTATGAATTTTTAAACATAAAAATTTATAAAATAATTGAAATTTATTTGCTGGTAGTTTAGCATGTCTATATACGTATTTCATTGGCGCTTGAACCAAATCATCAGTAGACTTTAACCAGAAATTTTAAACAGTCACAAACCTCTTACTTTATGCATAGACTTCCAAAAACTATATGAGAATTCATAAAATAATAATACCACCGAAAATCACAAAAGAAAAAATAAGCTTAGTAGGCTTTGAAACTGATACAAAACCCAGCAAATAATTTATATCCAGGTGATGTCGACTGATGATTTGGTTCAAGCGCCAATGAAATACGTATATAGACGTGCTAAACTACCAGCAAATAAATTTCAATTATATTATGTACACTTCTGACAATATGTCAAATAATAAATTTTTTTTAAACATACAAATTTATGTATGTATATGAGGATGATATGAATAATAAATTTTCTATATTTTTAGTACCAAATTAATTTTATTTTTCTACATATGACAATAGGCATATCCAATACATGTGAACAAAAAATAATGAAAGAGCGTCAAGTATGTTCGCATTGACAAATTTATTCACCTTTTATCCTTTTGGAAATGAGTGCGTATGAGTAATGCTGTTAAATAATAATATTAATAACATTACTCATACGTCTTATACATATGTATATGTATGTATGTATAATAACACTTTTTAAAGTGTTTTCACACTAGAGCGTGGCACAAGCCTTAAAAAAGGCTTACAAGCACTCTCATTAATTTCAAAATGTGTGTGTATATTGCGTCGTTATTTTAAAACAAAACTTTCAAAAGAGATGTGTTTTGCTTTACGATAAGAATACTGCAGTACAGAACAAAACTGCAATAGAACAATGTTGAAGTAAAACCAAGCCTTTCAAAACAAAAATGAAATAGAACATCAAAATTCACACAGAACATTCAAAACATGCTTGTATGTTCTGATAGCAAAGACAATTTTCCATATAAAAGAAACATTGCGCTTTGTTAGGAATATGAAAGCTGAAAAGAGGTTTTATTTACTATGAAATAATATCATACATACTTATGTACATTTATATATAAAAATTTTGTTAATTTTTATTTTCAATATATGTTTACACATATACATACATAAACATACATAGTTTGCATGTTTGTGCTCGTGTTCTAGGGCACTCGTTGTTTCTGCTATGATTTAGTGTTGTTTTGTTTCATTCTCGCTTTTCGTTTTTTTGTTCTACTTGTTTTGAGAACACAAGCACTAACAAAACTGCAGAGAAAAACTATTCGAATAATGCTTGATTGATTTTAGTGAGAGTCATGTTTTGTTAGTTTTGTTTTGTTATTTATGTTTGCACTAAAACAGACTGCTTGGCAGTAGTGTGAAATAGAATACAAAACTTTTAGAACCATTTACGCAGCCCTTTATTTCACACTGACATGGTTTTAATAAAAGTTGGTTTTAACGTTAAAACCAACTGTTAAAACCTGGTTTTAAAATACAAATTGTTTTTGTTAAAACCAAATTAAAACCATTTTTGAATTGGTATTAAGTAGGTTTTATGAAATGCAACCTTGTTTTCGCTGTGACAAATTCAGTGCTACCAAGTTGAAATGACCGACAGCAGCTGATAATGTTATGCCAGTGAATAACAATAGATAGCGCTTGAAAAATGTTCAACTTAAAAATGGATACAGCAGCAACAATAATCAAAAAATTATGGGAAAAAAAGATTTTTTTGAAAGAAAAACAACGAAAATATTTTAAACTGAACTGTGGAAAGTAAAAATAGACAATATGGCTGACATTCATCTGCCTATAAAAAGGTTTATCTTATAATGTATTTGTGCATTTTTATATTATTAACAATATTTATAAGCACTTCTTCATTCTGTATAAGAAGTTCCATAATTTAAAAAAATTTTATTTGCAAAATATAAAATAATTTCCATTTTAGAGCGCATTGTGAAATATCTCAGTTTTTCATACAAACAAAAACAGTTGAACAGTATGTCCAACAAGTGTTATTAAAAAGCAGAAAAAATGCAACAACATATATACGCATTTCGGCAGGAGATTTATTTTATTTTGAGCAAAGTTATTAGACAGCCTGTGAGTTAAAACCTGAATTTAACAAACTTGCAGTGTGAAAGCATAAACAGCTGTTTGTGGTTTTAACGATAAAACCAGGTTTTAACTTTCAGTGTGAAAACACTATAAGGGTTGGATGTAGCATTAACGAAAATAATAGTCAGGACTAATTTCTTAAACAGCATTTTCAATTCTTACAAAATGAAATAATTTTAATAATTAATTGTGATTTCCTAAAGAAGACCACAAAAATTAAATTAATCTTTAGATTGTTTGCTTATATTTTAACAAAACTCTGTACTTTTACTTATTATTTTAGTTAGAAAACTTACTTTAAGTAAGAATTGGTTTTTAACATGAATACTATTTACTGGATGCTCAATACTACCTTAGGTTATAGCTTAAACTCTCATCAGAAAAAGTTTACAAGTATTTATCTATTCATCTTAAATGAACCATATATAAAAATTACAAAAAAATGTATTAAATATATATTTCACTATAAATGAGCCAACAATTTCATAAAACAATAATTTGTTACTTTAACGACTCTAATAGAAATCCTTTTAAATACTTGCGCCACATTTTTTGTCTTGCTTACTTACATGTCAAACTTTCCCCATTAAAAAAATTATTTTTAACATAATTAGCCTAAAATAACTAAAAGTAAATAAAGTAATGTACTATATGTATATAAAGAAATAAGATTGATAACTTTTTTTTTCACAGTTGTAGAATTTCCTTTTCCTGCTTAGCAAGAAAAAAAAATGTTGCAAAGACAAGGAAGTGGCAAATATAAAACTCACGAACCACACAATATGAATTATATGTTTTGTTTTATCTCTTCGGTTGCATCAAATTTCCTTAGAACATGACTTCCATGTTGTGTTCGTTATGAAGTACAATATTTTTGTTTTTCCAGATGCTTTTGTTTTCCTGACAAATTTCATTTAAAAAAAAATATACACACATACATGCACACATGTGTGTGTATGTATATATGTATATATAAATATATTTATATAATTTCCGCAACATTTAAAAACGTTAAGGTCTAGCAACAAACATCATGTAGCAGATGGCTCAGAAAGAAACACATGCAGCAGACTATACATAAATAAGAGATACGCACAGTGATTTTATGGAAATGAAGCAATCAAAATGAGTGCAAGAAGAAATACATACACTCAAAAAAAAAGACATATACTATTATTGAGGAAAAAATTTTTCTAAATTAAAGTAACAAAAATTTCTAAGTTTAAGTAATTTTTTACAAAAATCTAGTAAAAATTACTTAATATGAGTAAAAAATAAAAAGTTCATATTCTCAAAAGTAGTTCATAAAAATACACACAAAAATTCTCACATCCAAGGTCAAGTTTACTGGTTTAAAGGAAATATTTACCAAAAATTGGAAAATGGTTTAAAAGTGTAGGGAAATTGTATCCTAAAAACTAGTCAATCTCGTTATAAATCAAAAAATAAATTTTAGGACATGACTTACTCCTAATTAGTTCATCAAATTTGACTAACTTAAAAGATATAAAAAGTTATTCTAAATTTTAGAAATATATTTACCAGTTTTAAGTATTTTTTCTTTAAATTATAGAATATATATTTTGTTTGCATTAAGCAAAAATTCAAGTACATTTTTCATATATCCAAAGAATATTTGAACTTGATATCATTTTTTTTTAAAATAAATAAAATTTTAAAATACAAAAATTTCAATACTTATTCAGGCTGCCTGTTAGGCAATTGGTTAGAGTGCTTGCCTATCAGCCACAAGGTTGTTGGTTCAATACTTGCCTCCTCTCAATGAATTAATATGTATGTATGGTGAATTAATTAATAATATAATATGAAGATATAATAAAAAACATACCATGTGGTATAGAATTTAATTAAAACAAAGAAGTACCAAAATTAAAGACAAAAAAAAACTTTGAAAAATTTACTAAATTTGAAATAAAAGATGAAAAACCTTTTTTGCAATTCTCCGAATTTTATGGAGAAATTTGACTTAATTTTAGAAAAATTTTATTTAAATATAAAAATATAATTACTATAAACTAGTTCATTAATGAACTAAAAATTTAGTAAATATTTTACTGGTTTCGAGTAAAAAACAGCTTTGGCGCCATACGACAACTTTTTTTTACTCAAATTTAGAAAATTGTCCAAAGTTTTAGTTAGTTTTTTTTTTTGAGTGTACATTAAAAGAAAAATTGTAAAGAAAATTCAATACCACATAATCAGTTGTAAGCTTAAATTATTAATCACAATTATTGTCTACAAAATTTGAAATATACATATACATAAAATTTATATTATGAAGGGAAATTGAAAGCTTCTTTCCACTAGCAGTTTCCAGAGAATGTAAAAAATGAAAGAAGATTAGTAAAGCTTAAAAATTAATTAAATATCATATACATTTATCTCTAATGTGTAATTTCCACAATGCAATCAAGCGACTTGTGTAGAAAATTTTTATAGGAATCAATCAAAAATTTTAGTGTTTTTCATATATTTTTTCTAGACAAGTCGCTTGATTGCATTGTGAAAACTACACGTAAGACTGAGAAATAAAGTGAGTGAATGAATTAATTTAAAATTTTACGGGGAAAAAGAGGATCCAACGATCGCAAGGATCTATCTATCTATTAAACATGAAATTGAGTCAATTAAACTTTTCTTTAAAAATTTTATTTAATTTAATTAGAAGTTAAATTGACTAAACAAAATTTTTAATTGTATTTGTTTTTTTTTTAATTAAACGTGTTTATTGCAGGAAAATTTTTATTGTGCTGAGGTATCTCAAGACTGCCATTGGTTCTAGTATTGATAGTTTGCAATTTTCCAACAAGTGCTTGCTGTACCTTCTGTGGCAGAAAGCTTTATAATATTCTCTGGAGTTTCATCATCATAATCACAGAATCTGCACCGGCTCTCACTCTCGATGCCAAGTCAGTTGAGGTATTTGCTCAACCTGCAATGTACTGCAAGGAAGCTGGTGAGCATTCTTAGATTATTTTTATTTAAAGACTTGAGAGCTTTCCAATCATTTTGTTTATATATCCCAATCATTAGCTTTGCATTCCTAAGGCTAAGGTCAGGGTTTTGAACATAGTGTCACAATGTATTGCCTATTGTGTACATTATTGGAATGAGCTCTGATCATAGGTAGGAGGTAATCGTTATTCCAATTCAGTCTGTGAGTCCTTCTCTTGTAATGCAATGAATGGACCATGGCTAGGATTGGGATGGCGATTAAAATCCAGGCGCGTCTGCTCCATATTGGACGGCGTCCTGGTCCGCGTCTGTTACCCAGAGGGTCGGCGGTTCTTGTACATGGCGGAATGTATAAAACGCAAATTTTTAAAAAAAAGTAATGAGTCAGGAAGAAATTAAAAAGCGGGTGGTAATATACGCCCAAACGTCGGTGGCTGAATTGACTGCGTCCACCGGCGGGCACGGAGGAAGTCATGATCCTCTGCGTGTCGCCAGCGGTCAAACCTCTACTGTGATGGAAACAGGTCACAGCAGTTGTAGTGCTACTGAAATGGCAAGAAGCAATGCATCTAAGAACGCGGAACACTCAAGTGCCTCGATCGATTCAGAATCGGACCTTGAAAACGTTACCTGCGTCAATATGCAATCAGAGATCGAGCTCTTGAAGTCGCCGAGTTCTTCCACCTCAACTCCAATTAAAAGAGAGAGAGCCCCGAAGAACAAGGAGGCTATTAAGGCTCTGTCAGAGTACAAAGCGGCGGTACGGATTGTACACCTCCTTGGCTCACAGAAAGATCTGTCTTCTGTACAGTTAGACAGACTTAAGTGGGCTGAGGTAGCAGTGAACAAAGGCCGTGAACACTTCGCTGATAAAAAACGCTTTGAGACCACTGATCCCCGATATGCAAATAGCATAGAGGAGGGCGTGCTCAAAAGACTGGCATCGAGCAGCGATAAGCCCGGTAAGAGGCAGAAGAGTGACAAAAGGAATAGATCGGTTGATGGCTCACAGTCGACTGCGAAGAGGTCCAAACACAGCTTTGAAGATAGACCATCCACTTCCCAAGCTGCTTCCAAAGCACAATCCGCGGTCACTAACGTCAGTGAGGTAGCGAAGCGACACTTGATCGTGGGACTCCTTGACAAAAGTGCACCTTTTGGAGAAGTGACAATGGAGCAGTGGAAGGTTGCGGAAACGGCTATCTTCAACGCCATTGTTGCAATGATGGAGACGGAACCGGAGAAACCACTACCTTCTTTTGAAGGAGCTAGCTGGTTCAATGGTGCGAAACTCATCAGATGCAGGGACACAATGTCGATGGATTGGTTGAAGGAAGTTGTTCCGACACTCAAAAACCTGTGGCCTGGTGCACAACTTCGGATTGTGAGCAAGGATGACATCCCCATCATACCGAAGGCGAAGGTCATAATTCCGCGTGTAGTGAAGCCGGATATCACTCTTCGTCTTCTACAAAACCAAAACCCGGAGATTCCGACGAAGGATTGGAGGGTACTGCATGTGGCAAAACCGAAGTCAGAGGGCCAGAGTTACATTCTGCAGATTAATAAGAATGCTGAGGACATTCTTTATAAGCGGAATGGCAAGATGGCATGGGGTGTAGGTAGTGTCTACCTACGTCTGAAGAAGAGACACCCCAATGACAAAAACGATAACACTATAGAAGCCGAGGAACTGGAGAGCGAACTGGCAGCTGCTACAGCCGGCTTAAAGTTGGAGGAGCCGAGACGAGAGATCCCATACCCTGATATGGACTCTAGAAAGGTGAGCTTTGAAGATGGAGTTAAAGATCCTTCAGGTGAACCTCCAACATTGTAAATTAGCGTCTACTGAGCTTCTCCTTACCTTAGAGGAGAGCAACTATGACGTGGCGTTAGTCCAGGAGCCGTGGATCTCATCGGGAAACAGGGTTTCTGGGCTAAAGTTACGTAATTACCATACATACTTCTCAAAGACGGTAAGCAGGATACGATCAGCTATCCTAATTAAGAAGAACTTTAATTCATATATTTTGTATAATTACAGCACTGACGATTTAGTTGTTGTAGCGGTAGATGGTGACAAGGATGAGCCAATACTCCTTGCATCATGCTACATGCCACACATAATTGAGGCACCTCCACCGGAGCTCCAAAGGCTCGTTAAAGAAGCCTGCGAGAAGAAACAAAAACTGGTGATAGGCACAGACGCTAACGCACATCATACTGTATGGGGAAGTAAGGACATCAATGAGAGGTGAGTCACTTATTCAATTCATACTGCAAACTGACCTTGTGATTGTGAATAGAGGGAAGGAACCTACTTATATAGGTCCTACATCATCGAATGTATTGGACTTAACACTTGTTAACAATGAAGATATTGTACTTAAGGATTGGATGGTGCTTAGACAGCCGTCCTTCTCTGATCATTGCTACATAGCTTTTAGAATTTTATCTGAAGTTTCAAAGCTTAAGAAATTATATAGGAACCCACGCAATACTAGGTGGGATTATTACAGGAAGAACATTGAAAATAATCTTTATAATGCCAAATCGATTAAGAGTGAGGCTGATATTGAAAAGTCTGTTAATTGCTTAACGAAAGCCATAACAAAATCGTATGAATCAGCATGTCCCCTCTCGCGCGTAAAACGTATGTCTACACCACCATGGTGGAGTAGTGATCTAGACGCACAAAGACGTGACCTGCGTGAGTTCTTCAGATTGGCTAGATACATAGACCAATTTGAATGCTGGAGGGAATATAAAAAAGCACTGAGATCTTTTAAAAAAGAGGTGAGAAAGGCCAAGAAAAATTCATGGAAGAAATTTTGTGGCAATATAGAAAAAACTACGGACACGGCCAGAATGAGAAAGCTGCTTGCAAGCAATCCATCAGTGCCTAGCACAATATGTAAAATTAACGGCGATTGGACTAACTGCAGCCGAGAAACGCTGGAAGTTCTCCTGGACACACATTTCCCAGGTTGCACGGAGATCTCCCCTCGCTCAGAAATGACAAATGAATTAAATACTGAGAATTGTGACGTCATTTCCCTTAGTAAGGTGGAATGGGCAATCGATTCCTTTAAACCATATAAATCACCAGGACCAGATGGTATTTTTCCGGCTTTACTACAGTATGGTAAACAGAGGATAATTCCCTGGCTAGTAGGAATATTTAGAGGATGTCTCAGACTGAATTATGTGCCAAAATCATGGAGGATTGCCAAGGTTGTATTCATACCAAAGGCAGGTAGGAGCAACCATATGTATCCAAAAGACTTTAGGCCTATCAGTTTGACGTCCTTTCTACTGAAAACGTTAGAGAGAATTCTGGATATACACATCAAAGAATTTGTATATCCAAATATCCTGTCTTCCAACCAACATGCATACACAAAGGGCAAATCGGTTGAAACAGCACTTCATAATGTTGTTGAACAAATCGAAAAATCGTTACACTATAAGGACTTTGCTATAGGGGTCTTTTTGGACATCGAAGGCGCTTTCAATAATGTCTCTACGGACGCAATTATGGAAAGTGTTAATCGTTCCGGGGCTAACTTGCAAGTCAAAAACTGGATAGGCAACCTATTGAAATGTAGAATAGTATCTGCGGAATTAGGCAATGCCAAGGTAAACAAAGAAGCTAAGAGAGGAACTCCCCAAGGTGGTGTTCTATCGCCACTTCTTTGGACGCTGGTTGTAAATGAAATTCTCATGGAATTCGAGGGTAAAGCAGCTAAGATTACAGCATATGCGGACGACATAGCTATCATTATAACTGGTAAGTTCCTCGATACAATTAGCTCCCTAATGGAATCCTCGTTGAGGGATATTCATAGATGGGCAACAAGGGTAGGTTTGAACTTAAACCCAGGAAAAACTGACCTTGTGCTTTTTACTAATAGGAAAGTAAAGGAATGGAGAACACCAAAGTTAGACGGTATATCGCTCTCGCCCAAAACACATACAAAGTACCTGGGGGTTATTTTGGATAGTAAGCTGACGTGGAGGTACAATATAGAAGATAGAGTTAAAAAGGCCACCATTGCTCTATATGCATGTAAAAAAATGCTGGGCAAGACATGGGGCCTTTCACCTACTCTTATGTATTGGACATACACAGCGATAGCTAGACCAATTTTACTCTACGGAATACTTGTATGGTGGAGGGCGACTGAGACAAAATCATACCTGAAAAAGCTGGAAAGTATCCAGAGGCTAGCAGAGCTCTGCATCACTGGAGCTTTAAAGAGTACACCTACTGCAGCCTTAGACGTTATATTGGACCTTAAACCAATAAAGCTAATTGCAGTGAACGTGGCATGCAAATCAGCTATCCGACTAAGGACAACAGGTCAGATGTCGTACAGATCATTTGGTCACAGCAAATTACTAGAAAACATGGAGTGTAGCTCGGACTACATCATTCCAGTGACGAACTTTTTTACCAAACCACAGATCACTATAAGTGAAGAAGGCTATTTGGAAAGTCTTAATCATAGTGGTTCTGGTTTTAACTTTTTCACTGATGGTTCAAAGATGGATAGAGGGGTAGGAGCTGCGGTTTACTGTCGGGAGCTCGATATAGAGGAATCTTATAAACTTCCTGATCATTGTAGCATCTTCCAGGCGGAAATCTATGCTGTCAAAATGGCAGCAGAGTTAGCCTTCACCTCTCTAACTATGGATGCGCGTGTAAATCTGTATATAGACAGTCAAGCAGCTATTAAAGCAATTTCAGCTGACTGCAATTACTCCTCGGTTGTGCTCCTGTGTAGAAAGGCCCTGGATATGTTATGTACTGGTAGACAAGTACATATATTCTGGATCCGGGGACACATGGGGATAGAGGGAAATGAAATGGCCGATACACTGGCCAAAAGGGGAATTCTATTACCGGCTGAGGTAACGGTAAATATCCGAAAACCAATTCAATACCTTAAAGAGATCATACATTCTAATATGAGGGAAGAAGCGGAGAAATGTTGGCGCGCGACGAAAACTTGCAAAACTTCTAAAATCATGTGGAGCTCCTATGATCACAAATTGACTAAGTTCCTTTTATCACTAACTAGAAGCAACTGTAAGCTTCTAGTGGGAGTATTAACTGGGCACTGCTGGACAGCTTCGTACGCTGTCAAAATAGGACGAATAGCCGACGGTACCTGCAGGAAATGTAAGGAATCCGGAGAAATGGAAACAATGGAACATCTACTGTGTCACTGCCCGGCTTTAAGCCGTACTAGATATAACTATCTTGGTGCTTACACTTTTCGTAGTCTTGAGATTGTATCGAGAGTAGAAATGTGTAGGTTGCTAAAATTTGTTAAATCTGTGTGGGAGTCATTCGATACAGGCACCACGAACTAGGCTGCCATACTAACAGGTTCTCATTTCATTTGCTGGTATCGCTAAGGATCAATGCCGGTCTATGCGAGGTCTTGGACCAACCAGATAAACCTAACCTAACCTAACCTAGCTTTGCATTCCTCAATCCAGGGAGATTGAACTAGAAGTGTTTCCTGTTATTATTGGTATTCATCAATATAAATAATAAATAAATAAATAAATAACTTCTAGAATTCTGTTCGGTTCGAACCTACAACACCGTTTGTCTGCATTTTCGTTTCCTTTCACTTTAAAATATTTAACTTTATTGGTCTTCAACTTTGTTTAGCTTTCTGAGGAATCCCCAACTTAATAAAGAGGTAAACGCATATGAACTTAATGTCTTAATAATACCATGAGATGGACATTTATCTTCCTCGTTAGCCTAATTAGAGTTTTCCTTTTCCCGGACTTTTTCAATTCCCGGGAAAGCGGGAGCGACTTTTCGGTTTCCCGGGAAATCCCGCGAATTCACTCACAGTGCAAAACAATACAAAATATTCTTTAAATTAATCTATTTAAAAAAAAAAGAAATTGTAATTCATGAGATCGGTTAAATAATAACGTTTTATAAACAATCTGCTTCCAATTTGAGTACATCATTTTTCTGTAGTAACTTATCAGCAGTTTCTAACCAAAAGGGTCGCAGTTTTGCATCGCCCATTGTTAATTTTAATTATAATTTATGTTTTTCTTTTAAATTAAATTTCTTTAAGTTCTTACAGCACAATCACAATTCATTTCAAAATATATTTATTTAATTTATGCTGTCACTTACCCTCCGTTGCCACATGCAAGTGCAAGTGAAAAAAACTCAATACACTCACATTTTTTTATTAACACAGTCACACTTTTGCCACTTGCGAGTCAGCTTGCAATGAAATTTTGAAGCAAGTAAATTTTCACACTTGTCGCAAGTAAACTGACAAAACGAAAAACAGTGTTGCCGAGTAGAGAGTTATTTCATTAATTTGGTTAGTATTATAGCTAATTTTTTTTTTATATAAAAAGGATATTGAGAAATGGCATAGACTCATTTTAGAGCTAAGTTTGAACATAAATTTTATGTTTTATTAAATGAAATATATTAACAATGCAATTAAAGTTCAATATTGACTTCTTGGCAACACTGCACTAAAAGTTGAAGCAAAGCTGTTGTGGCTGTGTAGCCACTCAAAATATTGTTGTGTTTTTTATATTTCTCCTGATTTTCGTCAGTAATACGTATACACTACTTGCAAGTAACTACTGGCATGTGACAACGGGGGGTTACAATTACTTGAAATTTTTTTTGATTTTCACAGGTTAAACCGAAACAGAACAGAACAAAAAAGATTCAGCTGATTCGAAACGGAACAGCAGAAAGTAAAAACTAATTCTGCCTTTAGTCAAAAAATAATAATATTTCAGTTCTTTATATAATAGTAATGCATAAATATCAATAGTATATGTAAATCCAAGGCCAAATGCATTGATATAACCCAAAAAGAAACAAATTATGTTATTAAAAAAATATTCCAAAATATTTGCTTGGGAATAGGACTTTAGTAGAGCATTAATAGAATCGTTCATTTTACCAAAGAGAATCTGTAATTATTTTGTAATTTTTCTTTTATTTTTACTTTTATTTTTTACTTTTATTTATTGTTGTAGAATTAAATTTTGAACGTCGCGTTCCGCTTTTAGTAAATAAAGGCCTCTAAGGCCAAATAATCGACTTCTCAATTAAGTGTCATTTAGCCAATAGCCACATAATTTTAAGTTGCACTTAATTGCAGTTTCATTTTTTCAGTCGTAAAATTAAACGATCACTTAAATACTATGAAAGAGTGGTAGCACTGTGAAATGTTTATAGTTCTAAAAGAAAACAGATGTTTAATGTAAATAAGAAAGTTAGGTTATCAACATGTGGAACATTAAAATTGCATAAAAACACATTTTATGAAACCAAAAGAGCATCAGAACGCATTTTTCTATTTATTTATTCCATGATATGATACTATGCATTGTATATGTTATATATTTATGGAAATTAAACGAAATTATTTTTAATACGACCACATGATGTTCATGTACATGTTTCCAATAAACACACACAAGCACAATAACATATGGTATGCTCGTAAGACTTAAGTGTGATTTAAATAGACAAGGTTGGGCATTTAAATGGCTCGTAACTTTATACTAAAAAAATAAATTCGGTACTTAAGAGACTCTTAAAGATAAATGACACATAATTGAGAAGTCAATTATTGGGCCTAAGTCTCACAGCACATGTGTGCCAGATGTAAACTCGGCCTTAATTGTTGTAAGGTTTTAGCTATTGTCTAGTGCCATCACCTTATTATTACACCATCGAGTTCATAAAGTTAATAACGACAGTAATCAATGAATTTGTATATGCAAACTAAAGTTGCCATAATAAGAAAAAAAAAATACCGGGAATTCCCGCACAAATTTCCCGGGATTTCTTTCCCGGAATATGTGCGGGATCCCGGGAAATTTTTCCCGGGAAATCCCGTATGCAAAACACTACTCCTAATAATAATAAATTATGCGAATTGCATGTCATAAAATTCCAATTGAAAGACGGTAGTAGTTCTTCTCCAAAAAAGAAAAAGAGACTCATATATTTCATTCTCATCTCTACGTAAAAAAATCAAGCTTGAACAAGAAAAATTGAAGTGTGTGCACCAGAAGGTCTACCCTGCAGTCCATATTATTCTATGTATGCACTTCGGAGTATAATCCGGTATGTGATGGAAAACAATTGTTTTCAGCACAATCGTTTTGAAAAGGTGTGATGAATTCCGATCGAATTTGAGTATAATTTTTGAGCTAATCTTAAACTACTGACTTCTAAAAAGCAAACTAGACGATCAAATATAAACTATATAATAGGGCTATAGAAGGAAATTTATTAAAAATGTTTGCAAAAACTTAAAAACAAGTTTTAAAATTATTGTAAAAACGACTATAGGAAGCATATCACACCTTTTATCGTTTTCAAAATGTTTTTGTGTCTTAATCGTTTTTTATCACATACCTGAATATATAGTTTTAATATAAACAGTATTTTAAGTTTAGCAACCTTTATAGTGACATTTATTATAAAGCCTTAAACTAATTTTTCTTATTTCTACTCCTTCCATATCTTCAACGGGAAGCCTTCCCGTTACTTTTATACCTTCCATATACTTGAATTTTTATCACAACTATCTTAAAATCTAAACAAATTAAAACACTTTTAACCTTTTTGCAAGCACTGTGCCAATGTGCCACTGTGCAAATGATGTTTGTCGCGGTTTCAGTTAAACTCTACTACCATGACTTTAAAAACTGATGGCATGACAAAAACAACAAAGATAAAGATAATTATGACGATATGATATACTTTCCCAACGTTATATAAAATACAACAAAGCATTTTGGTGTGAGGCAGGGGACAGTATCAGAAAATATTATGAAATGCGAGCGTGCACATGCATGCTTGATTATGAATGTGTGAAATAAAAATATGTGAATTCATATAATTCGGTAAAACTGAAGCTAAACTTGATCGCTTAAATGCACAATACAAAGCTAAAATTTGACATAAAAATTTAGGCAGATTAAATTGTTTAGTATTATAAGTTTGAAAATTGCATCCAAAATCAATAAATCGATTTTGCTGATTTTTTGTGATAAAGGTAAAGCTTTAGCGAGTTACAGAATAAAGTGGCTGTTCTAGATTATAATAAAAAATTCATTATAATTTTAGCCGTTAGCAACAATACTAACAATCGTATACGAAAACTGGGGGGGTCTCACCTGTAATTCGAAACGAAAAAAATGATTTCGAATTTTCATGATAAAAAACATAGAATTTCGAAAACATTTTTTTCATTTCGAAATACCCTTTTTATCGTTACCTTAATATAGAAAGGCCCTAACTCATTATTTTTTTTTAAATCGAGATTTTTTTGTATTTCGGTAGAAGAACATCTAATGTATCAAAAAAAACAAAAAATAATGAGTTAGGACCTTTCTATATATCACTAACAGTATTGTCAGATTTTTTTTCTGATCTATTTCGCCAAATTGGTTTCAAAAATCACCAAAACTCGCCAAATCACTATGTAGTTGTTTTTAATGAATTTCATAATAAATTTACTTATAGATAACATTTCTTTTAATTTAATTTTTTTTTTTAAATAAATAGCAAAAATAGCCAAAAGTCCAAATTAAATCACCATATGCTCCCCCTTATTGCGATTGGCGATTATGCGGCGAAAGTCAGGCGTTTTGTACTAGATTAAAAAATATGTTTTTTGTTGTTTTTTTTAATCAACTGCAAATAGTCCAGTTGGAAGTCGAAAAACACCAAACACGATAAGGGGGAGTATTTCACATTTATAATGCATTAAACCCATTCACCACAGCAAGCTACTGACTACCAAATGTCAAGGATAGAATACACATGTTTATATGAGAATGATTCTTTTGAAGACAGCAAGGCAACAGGGCGACAGGTTGTTGTCTATGCTGATTTTGTCGTAGTAGTCCAATTAAACTAATTTCTTAAGTTAATTTTATTATTATTTTTCGAACTTCATTTGTTTCTATATTTATGATTTGAATAGGCTAAAGTTCGTATCGCTTTTTAAGCCAAATTACATATGATAATTATTAATGAACAAATAACACCAAAGTTAGTTGTAAATATTCTGACAACACATAGTTGAACGGAACAGCTAGCCGTTTTCGAAGGCTACTAAGCTTTCATCATCAGCGATCTTCTGCGTTTGGTCCACTGTCTGTGGTGTCAGTTGATGTAGATTTCTGCTTTATACAGGGTGTTTTTTTTTAGAGGTATAGAACTTCGAATTGAAATAAAACACAAGAAAATTTTAATGTCCATTAATTTGGCTTTATTGGAAGGATAATTTTATGCCATTAATGTTTAAATATGATTTCGGGCATGTGGCCGCCGCGGCTGGCTCGAATAAAGCCAATTCTACAGGTCCAATTTTCAACCACTTTTTCGAGCATATGGGGCCGTATGTTGGCAATAACGCCACGAATGTTGGCTTCCAAGTCCCCTAACGTTTCTGGTTTGTTGGCGTAGACGAGCGACTTCACATATCCCCAAAGAAAATAATCCAATGGTGTCAAATCACACGATCTTGGTGGCCAATTGACAGGTCCATTCCGCGAAATTATGCGCTCATCGAATGTTTCCTTCAATAAATCGATTGTGACGTGCGCTGTGCGGCATGTAGCGCCGTCTTGTTGGAACCACAACTCATCCACATTCATGCCATCCAATTCGGGAACAAAATAGTCGGTTATCATGGCTCTATACCGGTCTCCATTAACGGTAACTGACTCTCCAGCATTATTTCGGAAGAAGTATGGCCCAATGACTCCACCAGCCCATAGAGCACACCAAACAGTCAGTTTTTGTGGATGTAATGGCGTCTCAAGGGTCTCATGTGGAATCTCTTCACTCCAAATGCGGCAATTTTGCTTGTTGACGTAGCCATTCAACCAAAAATGAGCCTCATCACTGAACAAAATTTTGAGATGAAAATCAGCATCGAGATCAATCTCCTTTTCGGCCCATACACCAAAATCACGACGCATTGCATGGTCTCGCGGCTTTAATTCTTGCACAAGCTGGATCTTGTAAAGGCCGCCAAGATCTTTGCGCAAAATCTTCCATAAAGTTGATGGACAAAGCTCCAATTGCTGTGCACGGTGGCGAATCGATTCATTCGGGTCCTCTTCAACACTTTGCTCTACAGCGGCAATTGTTTCTTCGGTGCGCACTGTTCGACGTCTCTGCGGATGCGTATTATCACATAGAGTAAACGTAGTGCGAAAACGATCCATGGTTACCCGAATTAATTGCTCTGATGGACGATTATGTCGACCATAAAATGGACGGAGCTTGCGGTAAACTTCGCGAACTGAACCATTATTTTCGAAATAAATTTGCACGATTTGCAAGCGTTGTTCTTTTGTCAACCTGTTCATGATGAAATGGCAAACCAAACTAAATATTAATCACTTGACAGCTGACAAAATGGCCGCCAGTTAAAAAAGTGATGCCAACTTAAAGTTCTATACCTCAATAAAAAACACCCATTATACGAAACTTTTTTGCAAATGGAATATTGGAATTGTTTTGATTCATCGTATTTCAATTTGCTGAAAGATGCTTTGTAATGAAAGCTCACCTTACCATCTCTAAATTTATAACAGTCTTACCATTGTCGTTTGTTCTTTACTAATTATACACATGTTAGTTAATTTGCTTATTTTTTTCTACTTAAGATAAACTTTTTTGGTTTGTTACTATTAAGTATATTTATTTAATTTTTGCCACAAGCCAATGACTATTAACTTAGTTAATTTAATTATTATTTTTCGAACTTAATTTGTTTCTATATTTATGATTTGGATAGGCTAAAGTTCTATTTCTTTGGCTACAATGAGAAAATTCAGTGTTGCCAGTATAATACAAAATGTTGAATGACTGATTTTGTACAATTATTTCATATTAATTAATAGAAGCATTATCCAAAAATTGATGTTAAGCATAAATTGATTCATTTTTATACTTTAACATCATATAAGTACATTTCTAAAGAGTAATTTAATTTTTATAAATGCGAAATATTTGAAGGTATTAATACTGAACTATGTATTCATACATAAATATGAGGTGCAGATGTAGCTGCTGCCGTCTCCAAAATAATTAAGTAGCCGGCTACGAGGCGACAAATGCTGCTAGCGGCATTTGAAGTCGTGTGTTCGTGTAGCCTGCTGTGGTGAATGTGTTTAATGCATAAGAATTAATTCTTTTGACAATCTGTAAACAAGCACAAAAAACACATGCATATATACATATTAATTTATTAAAACAAACAAAAAAATATTAAAAAAATTTTTTTCAATTTAATAAACGAAAATAAAAATTTCAAACATGAATATTTATTTTCACATATGCCGCATGATGTGGTTGCCCCACATTAAATTGTTTGGCCAGTGTTAATAAAGGATGTCTCGCTTGTTGTTGTGGCCAGTGGTTAAAAGTGGAGTTTTAACATCGCTATTGCTGCTGCATTTCGCTTTGTGAATTTTACATCTTGACCAGTAAAAGTTTGTAGTGAAAATATAAAATTGTGTTTAATACTATGCCATTAAAACGCTTTTAGCCAGATGTTTTATTGAGAAATGTCATATTTTTTTGGAATAATTTTTTATTTTATTATTATTTTTTTTTTTTTTTTTTTTTGTTGGGCTATTATTGTAAATAAAATTGATTTATTGAATTATTATTTATTTTGTCCACTTTTGCCAATATTTATAAATATTTATTTATGACATTTATTAATTTGTTTATATTTGTTCGCAACGCGAAAAGGCTTTTTTTCCATAACAATTGGCAAAAAATATATTTTGATTAAATTGAAACTATTAAATGATTATAATGAACAAGTGAGTTGGAAATAACTAACATAAAAAACAGGTGAATGCTTTTTAAGAATTAAAAAATATTGAATAAAATGTCAAGTGAATATTTTTATTTTTGCATAATTAAACATGATAAACAAATTCAATGCGGTATTTTTTGTGTTTTTATTTGTATTTATATTTTATTCATCTGTTGGCAAATTAAAAAAATTTTAATATTGCTAATGTATTCAAAAAAATTGGCAGGAACTCAATTAAAAAAGATATTACACCATAAGGAAGAGATGCATCCAAAATAAAATGCAAGTTTTTTAATTCACTTTTATCTTACAGCTCATAAGTTTTGCCTTCTTCTCCATTCAAAAGCAGCGCAAACCATTTGGACCTAAAAAGGTCCAATTTAAAATATTAATTCGTTTATTCGTTGATGTTCAAGCAAACACATCAGTAGACTTCAATCCCAATACTAAAATACTTATGATTATTTTAATATCAACTAATTGAGAATTCTTTCACACGTTTATTAAACTAAATTAAGACACATATTTTGGACAAAACTTTTATTATATGAGCGAGATGTTCATTTTCAAATTATTTGCAAATAAAATTATAGAAAATATCTAAATTTTCTTTAAAATTTACTTCTATCACTTTCAAACTTATGATTATAATAAAACACTCAAAGTTTGAAGATACAAGAACACTTGACCTAAAATTTGCCCAAATAACCGTAAGAGCTTAATGCTAATGAAAAAATTTTTATATTCAGGCACGTGTGTATTAAGTAAGATCTTATCAAAACCTATAACGTTTGTATCAATTTATTTTTTTTATTTTTTTTTTTTTTTTTTGCTGTCATTTATAAAGATTTCTTATACAAAACAAAAACCATTGATTGGAAATTTTCCTAAACCATAACCAAACAACTAACCTAATATAGACACTAGGGATGCCAAACGGGAAATCCCGAACCCGGAAATCCCGGGATTTTCGGGATTTGGCAAATCCCGAATACCGGGATTTGTAAAATTTAATTCCGGGATTTCATTTTCGGGATTTCTTAGCAATTTTTATATAAAAACTTTATAAATTCAAATTTTCGTTGATTTTAAAGTATATTTTATAATATTTAAAAGTTCCATACAATTTTAAACGTACAGTTTTAACAATTTAATGACTATTCGTGACATATTTCTTATAAATTAACAACAAGAGCAAAATAAATTAACTACTTTCTTACGGTTAGTTTCATTAAAGGTGCTACAATATATGTACATTTTAGAATTATTTTGAAAACAAAAGAAACATATTCGTGTATGTTCTTCATTCCACGTCAAATTAAAACGAGTGGAATTGCCATACAATTGTTGTTCGGAATATATAATTATAACAAAACTGCTATGGCAATTCCACCTTTGGAAGGGAAATAACATTTGAAAAATTCATAAGTTGGACAAACTTATTCCGTCTTATTCTATATTATGAGGGCAATTATAATTATATTGAGGGCAATTATAATTATAATAATAATTATTCCACGAGAAATTTTTCTCGGGGAATAATTTCAAACAGTAGCAAATAATAGGGAAAACAAAGAAATGTAATTGCAAAAGGGAGAAATTTCATTATCTGTATGTCGACTCCTCAACGCTAAAAAAAATTAGCCCTTATCTACTTGTCGGTAACAATTGAGTACTATTGACACCTCCTTACAATTGGAGTAGAATACAATACAAGGCAAGTGAAAACTTTTTGCTGTCGGGTTGACGTGAAAGCGAGAAATATTTACAGAATAATGCGGAGTATTTTGTCTAACAAACTGCTCGAGTGTGTATGTATATTTTTTACATTGCAGTTCAAAATTATTTTATTTTTTATTTATACCGTTTAGGTAGTTTTTGATACAAACATAAGATCAAACCAGTGATGCCAGAATTCTTTCAGCAAAAACGGCTAAATGAAGACAAAAAAATGGCTAAACAATGGCTAAGCGCCATCGAGTGCAAAAATCATGAACTTTAGCAAAAATAAGAAGGTATTTCATATGTTATTTTTTAAAGCAAATCGGAAACTTTTTTAAAGTAAATAAAAACAATAAATTGAAGTAATAAATAAAATTATTTTTATTCAGGTAATCAAGAAACTGCGCATATAGGGCAAACTTACAATACTTACAGTACGCCTTCATTCATTAGTGTTTTCTGCTATTCAGTCTTTAAATTTTTGGGTTACTAATCCATTCCTTGAGAAATTTTAGTTTATACTTTTGATTCATTTTCTCTTTTTCAAACTTTCATTTAAACTGAAGTTTATTTTCTATTTTCAATCATGAAAAACAAAAATGACACTTGTTGGATTGATATCACAAACCACCAATTAGAACCGACAACTTATAACAACATTGCAACGATTATATGAACGGAGTAGTAAATCTTATTGTTACCAATTTAGCCATATCTTTCATATAAGCGCTTTTAGACTGCTGCAACAAAACTGGCAAATTTGAACCGGGATTAATTGATATTAATGCGACACTGTTGTGTTTTTTGGTAGTCAATAAGTGTTCCTTTGATATGAGTTTAAATTTTTTATGAAAAATCACAAATTAATTTCATGTTTGGAAAAATAGCTAAAAAAATAGCTAGATTAAAATAAAAATGGCTAAAAAAATAGCTAATAGCTAAATTCACTTTTCTTCCGGCTAAATGGGATGAAAAATTGCTAAATTTAGCCAGAAAATGGCTAAATTGGCATCACTGGATCAAACCCATTTAAATTACATGGATTTGATAAATAGTTTTAGTCAAAAAACGACCGATTGAATGAGTTCGACTCAATTATAGTTGTATTCGAGTTGCAGAGTAGTAGGCCGGGACACTAATAAACAATACTCCTCTTAGCGAACGTATGAATACATATCATATCTATCTTCATGTTCAGTCTTAATACCGTTGTCATATTCGTAACGAAATCGATAAAATATTAGATAATGCTTGGTATACATACATACATATGTAACAACCGTTATACTTGTTGTTGAACAATCGCAATTAAAAAAACGTTAGTAGATATATTTTTAACAAAACAATATTGTTTTTGCAACTTATTTTTATGAAAGTGAATCTAAAAATTTTCGTAAGTCAACTTAAGCGGTAGTGCTAAAAGTCCACCGACATGTATATTCGTTTTGGTTTAGATAATAGAAAAACAAGTTTTCATATTTAGTTATTGCTTTCACTATAAATTCTCTAACAGCAAATGTGATTAATAAACTTAAAAATAGATGACTTTTGATTTTTATTTCATACTCGTATTAGAAAATTGTTCACTTTAAAGACAATTGTGCAATGATAAATTATGAACATAAAACCTTTTAAAATGCATTAAATTGTTATTAAAGTAATATTTATTTAAAAAAATAATTTATTTTACGAAAACTATTTAGATCCCGAAATCTCGAAAATCCCGTGATCCCAAAAAATCCCGGGATTAAAAAATCCCGAATCCCGGGATTTCCAAAAATCGATCCCGATTGACATCCGTAATACACACCTCTTTACGTAATTGGCACAATGGGGCTAAACTACATTTTTTGCGGACAAATTCATATCTCAACAACTAAATAGCAATGGCCACTAAATTTAATGTGGATGGTTATTAAGAAAAATTATAGTTCGTCCAAATCTTAGAGGTATGAAGATACAAAAGGGGTACCGCCCATACAAATTAATTATAATTGTTCCTATATCTGCCGATATACAAGAGTGAGACGCACTAAATTTGATATGGATACACTCAAAAAAAAAAAAAAAAAAAAAATACTATTACTAAGGCAAAAAAGTTTCCAAATTTAGGTAAAACAATTTTCTAAATTTAAGTAATTTTTTCTAAGTTTAAGTAAATTTTTACAAAAATCTGGTAAAAATTACTTAATATGAGTAGAAAATAAAAAGTTCATATGCTTAAAAAAAAGGTCATAAAAATACACACAAAAATTCTCTTATTCCAGGACAAGTTTACTGGCTTAAACGAAATATTTACCAAAAATTGGAAAATGGTTTAAAAGTTTAGGGAAATTATATGCTAAGAACTAGTCAATCTTGTTTTAAATCAAAAAAAAAAAAAATTAGGAAATGACTTACTCCTGATTAGTTCATCAAATTTGACTTACTTGAAAGATATAAAAAGGTATTCTAAATTTGAAAAATATATTTAACAGTTTTAAGTATTTTTTCTTTAGATTATAGAATATATCTTTTGTTTGCATTAAGCAAAAAATCTAAGTAAGTTTTTCATATTTTCGAGGAATATTTGAACGTGAAATATATTTCTTTGTAAATAAAATTTAATTTTAAAACACAAACATTTAAATGCTTAAGTGCTTGTCTATCAGTCAGAAGGTTGTTGGTTCAATACTTGTCTCCTCTCAAGGAATTAACATGTATGTATGGTGAATTAATGAAGAATAAAATATGAAGATATAATAATTAAAAAAAGTTCAGTAAAGTGCGACTCTGACTCGCGCACGAAGGGTTCCGTACGAACACTAGATATGTAATTTAATACAAACTTCATCCTATATAATATATAGTTTTGGCATTTTTTTCGTTTTTGGGGTCTTTTCGGTTTTTGCGTTTTTTCGGCGGTTTTTGCGTTTTTTCGATTTTGGAGATTTTTTTAAGTTTTGGCTCTTTTTTTAGTTTTGACACTTTATTTTCTTGTTTTGGCGATTTTTTTTGGTTTTTGGCGTTTTTTCATTTTGGCGATTTTTTTTTCATTTTTGGCGATTTTTTTAATTTTTGCGATTTTTTTTTATTTAAAATTTTTTTAGTTTTGTCGACATTTTCGCGTTTTGGCAATTTTTTCGATTTTTGGGGTTTTTTTCATTTTGGCATTTTTTTCATTTTGACGATTTTTTCGAATTTGGCGATTTATTTTACTGTTAGAAATTTTTTTTTAATTTTGGCGATTTTTTTCGTTTTGGCGATTTTTTTTTTAATTTTTGGCGATTTTTTTTTTTTTTGGTTGGCGATTTTATAATTTTCGGTTTTTTTAGTTTTACCGTTTTTGAAAATTTCAAGTGTTTGCCTCTTACGGTTTGCAAGATATAGCAAATTGTCAAAATTACATAGTCAAAATTGCATTAACTGATGGACCACCCTTTAATTTAAATTTTTTTAAATTTTAGTGTTGATTGTTTTAGTCTATATAAAAATACAGTAATTTTACAAATTTCAAGTTTCAATATACATATGTTTATACAATTGTATGTATATTACATGGGATTTTAACATTTTTCGTTGCTCGTTTTGGAACACCATTTAATTTTTAATTCTCATATATTTTTTGTTGTAGCGGCCAAGGTTCTACATACTCTGTCCAAATTTCAGGTCCTTAGCTCTTACCGTTCCTGAGAAAATACCGTGTGACGGACAGACGGACAGCGTAGCGAAAACAATAGGTTTCCTTTTCACCTTTGGTGTACGGAACCCTAAAAACATACCATGTAGTATAGAATTTAATCAAAAATAAAAATGAGTACCAGAATTACGTCACAATGTACAATTAAAAGATAACAGGGACTTTAACGTCAAGTTTTGTATGAGGAACTGTCGTTGAAGTTCACGTTAATTCTTAATCATATATTGTGAAAAGGGATGTTAAAGACATAAAAAAACTTTTGAAAATTTACTAAATTTGAAAAACATTTTTTGCAAAGCTCCGAATTTTATGGGAAAATTTTACTTAATTTTAGAAAAATTTTGCTTAAATATAAAAATATAATTACTTTAAACTAGTTCATTAATGAACTAGAAATTTAGTAAATATTTTACTGGTTTCAAGTAAAAAACAGCCTTGGCGCCATACGACAACTTTTTTTACTCAAATTTAGAAAATTATCCATAGTTTTAGTTAGCTTTTTTTTTTTGAGTGTAAGCACTAATTTGATTTAAATTTTTTTTCTATATAATCAAAAAAGTTTTTGTTTTGTAGCCCTCAGAAATAGAAATTAGTTAAATTGGACTACAACGACAACATCAGCATAGACAACCTGCATCGACAACCTGCCGCCCTATTGCCTTGCTGTCATCAAAAAAAAATCATTCTCATATAAACATTTGTATTCTATCCTTGACATTTTGTAGTCGGTAGCTTGCTGCGGTGAATGGGGTTAATGTTTAAGAAGGTTTAGGACGTTTTTGTTTGAAAATATTTGTCAGTGCTTGTTTTTGTGTTGTTCTTAAAATCATTTTCTTCCAAAATTGTTGATGTCTTTGATAATGAAAAATGCAAATATTTGCACAGTATATAATATATGATTAGAATTTAAAACCAGTATTATCATACAAAATGCTGCTTTCAAACTATTAAATTTAAAACCAGTGTTACCATGCAAAATACTAGTTTTAAGTTCTTAGGGCACTGCTAAACGTTTAATATATATTGTGATATTTGGATCGCGATCCATTTTAATTGATTGATGAATCACAAGCGTATGCTACATGTTCAATATTTATCGCGTCAGTATTTACGTTATTTTTGTGCTGTGCGGATCGTTTATTAAAAAAACGTCGCACACAAATGTCGCACAACTCCGACAATGCCTCCAAATTAAAAATAAAGTCTTTTCAAAATAATTTTTTCGGTCGTTAATTCCAATCCCACCGGCAGAACCCACATCGCTTTCACTATCTTCTGCCACTACCCTTTTAAAACAAACTTTACACAAATGTAATAAACTTTTTTACTTTTTATTTGTTAAATTTTTTGCAATGCGTCTTTTATTTCATTTGTTTTAATTCACTTCTAATTAACGTTTCGCGATCTAATATCATGAAAATGTTACACGTTCAATATATATCACGCGATCCGCGATCGCGATCCATCAATACTGCATGCAACACGTTCAATAAATATCGCGATACTGGATGGCGTTCAATATATATTGAACGTGTAGCAGTGCCCTTAAAGTATACTTTGTTTTGATCATTAATATGCTCCAATGTGATTTAGGGAACACCACAAAATCACACAGCTGATGTTGAAATCTCGTGATCTATATAATAGGCCCGATTATTATAATTTGCTCATTATTGATACTCACAGTAACAACACTTCACAAAATATTTGCTGCACTTAACGCACCTGAAAAGAAACAAATAAATAAAGAATCGTTAGGAAATGTTTTTTATTATTCAAAAAAGTTGATAGTTAATAAATTATTGTTTTTATTTTCAATGAAAAATACTAACAAAATTAAACATTTTAAAAAATCCCCGAATATTTCTAGAAATGATGTGATATCTTTTAAGCAGCTGGACCGATTTTATTTAAACATAACTAAGAATCTTCTCGATCAAGTCACCTTTCAATCAGAATAATCAAAATCAAAATCAGCCGTTTGGTCTGTAAGTGGCCTCGTACAGATACACAGATTAAGCATTAATGATTATTTGGTTATTTTGATGGCAACAAAGCAACAGGCTACAGGTTGTTGTCCGTGCTAATTTCGCCGTTGTAGTCAATTTGAACTAATTTCTATTTTATATGGCTACAAACCAAAAACAGTGTTGACAATATAGCAAAATATGTAAAACAAATTAATGCCAAGAAATACTTTTTATTGCAAAATAAAAGAGAAAATTAAAAAAATTTTAATGCTATAGGGTATTTATACGGCATTTACACCTGCATAAAATATAGCAGATTTTAATTAAAATCTTTATGAAAATCTATACCGTTTACACCATGTTTTTGACATTTGTCGAGATTTTTTTATCCACAACAAAATCCATTAACAGAAAAATTTCCAAAGCTACAACCAAACCAATGGCAATGTAGCCAATTTACACACCTTTTTAAGCAGACCGTAGCTAATTTAATTAAAATCTGCTAGATTTTGTGAACATGTTAATGCCCTATTAATTGCAAAAGTAATTATATTTGTGCAAAGCGAAAAAACGAAAATTTTCGAAAAGTTATATAGTGTACCGAGCAAAAACTTACACATTACCAGGGAAACCAGAAATATGCTATAAAAAAGGGTTTTATGCGCATTCAATATGCAATAAAAACTTGAAAATATGCATTAAAAACTCAAAAAATATGCTCTTAAAAATAAAACAAATTGGTTTATTTGTCAACGAAAATACATTTTTTATTTAAAAATTCAACAACATTTCCATATAAAGTAAGACAGAAATAAAATAAACAAAAAAAGGGAAACATTAAAATAATTAACAAGGAATAACTGCCGTATTAAAAACAATAATTTAAGATTGAAGTGCACGTTAAAACAAAATTGCTTTAGGCAAATAATACAAATTAATTTATTTTATACTCTCGTATTAATTTAACTTCAATTTCAAAACAGATCACGAAATCAGAATTAAAACTTTGGAACTGTATTTTGGATAAATAAGACAAGATTTTTATTTAAAACTTTTTTTGGAATAATAAACAAAGTATTGATCTAGCTTTTCAAATAAAAATCGTTGCCTGTCACATCTAAGTAAATTTTTATACACTGACAATGTTCATTCACAACTAGCAAACCGAAATTTTTATTTAAACTAATGTCCATATACTACATGGAAGATTGAAAATGAAATGTAAATGGCGAAAACTAAAAATAAAAATTTTGACCAACAGATAAAAAAAAGCATAAGCATATTAAAAAAATTCCATAAAGTTTCAAAATATGCCCTAAAAGCGTAAATTATGCTCTAAAAGTTAGAAAATATGCTAAAACTATGCGTTTAAGACTGAGATATGCGAAAACATGCCTTAAAGGGTAAAATATGCAAAAATATGCAAAAATATGCACTAACAAATCGATGCCAAAATTCATAAAAAGATCTCAAACGGATAAATATCTTGTCCTCGCATTAATACGTCACACAAGATAAAACATGCAATTGCATATTTGCGGTTTCCCTGCACATTACCATTAGAACTACTTGCAATATAATGACTTACTTTTCTGATTGCCAAATTTCATTACTCGCTTACAAATCATATTACCTAAAATTTAAAAAAAATATGTACAAGTTGCTAAATGAAGCGAATTACTTTTTTAGATTAAATAGATTACGTGAAACGTTGACAAAAAAAAATGTAAGTACTTCTCAAGAATCGATTATTTTAGTCTCACGCCTTGTTAAAATCATTAAGTTGGTAATCCAGTAGGGAAGTGCTTCCACCAAAAATGCTTAATTCCAAACTCGATTAACTTTTTTGAAATTTTTTAATGGGTACATCAATATTATAGACACAAAGCTATCATATTTATTTACCAATAGGGTTGTTTTATCCATTTGCAAAACACAGAATCCGAAGATATAATAGAAGGGACAGAAAAAAAAGAATTTATATTTTAGTATGGGATAACATGGTTTCAAATATATAGAGCTTACATATATGTTCCTGTAGGAACTCCATTTCGGGCATAATTTTCGTTTGTGGCTTCGTTACCTATTTTCGTTACCAATATTTGTTACCGTATTTGTTATAAGATTATGAAGGCTGCAAATTGTTCACCCATTTTTTTTTCAATATAAATTTTCGTTTTATGTTAAAAAATCATATGCAAAGCCACTTACTAATATCTTTTAATGTTATCTATGGCAAAGCCCACGTTTGACCACATTTCTTGTTATGGCATGAAGAAAGTCTTATGTAATCGTTACACTCATGATGTCATTTAAAAAATATGCTTACATTAGTGATAAATTTCCAACATTACTACTTCCCCTTGCTCGTTCATTATTTAGCTCATTCATAAGAAATATTCTTATTTCTAAGCACAAAAAATAAATGTTTAATACAATATTTTATGACAACAACCCTCTTTAGTTAACAATAGCCGTGGATACTCTAATACAAAAGAAAAAATCTAAACATGGTCATAAAAATAGTTAGCAGAAATTTTGTTTTGCTGCTGTTCAGCAGAAAAGAGAAAATTATTTATGTTTAAGTAAAAGCTAAAAATTCAAATTAATGGCAGAGAAGTACCCTGTCATATAAATATATTAAGCTGACAACTAAGTAGAAAAGACATTTATTTAAAAAAAAAAACTCTTTGCTTGACCAGCATTTTTTTTTACAACCTCTCTTACTCAGCGTTTACACATAATGGTCCTCTTTTTTGCATTGCGTTTGTCTATTTCGTGGTGAACACACACCAAGAAAAAATATATATTTAAGTAAAAGGTTTCATTTTTGGTTTCATAATTTCTATGGTCAGCATTTGTTATACTTTGTGATTCGGGTACGAGGTTTTCATGTTGTCTATGATTTTAATAAACATACATTCATTTATACAAAAAAAATGTTAACCGAATAAAAACCTAAAATGTAGAGATATGAAATAAATTTACAGAAAAGACTAGGGAATGAGGTGCAAAAAAAATGTTTAATGGTTAAATGCGGAAACCATGTTCAGAACTTTAATAAGAAAAAATAATTTTAAATTATGGATTGGACTTGTAGAATGTATGTAATCGTATTAAAAGACAATTTTAAAATTCTTAAAGAAATTTATAATAATAGGGTATTTACACCTGCACAAAATCTAGCAGATTTTAATTAAAATGCTTACAAAAATATATACCGTTTACACCATTTACACCATTTACACCATTTCTTACATTTATAAAGATATTTTATATACAACAAAACCCTTTAACTGAAAATTTTCCAAAACAACAACCAAACAACTGCAAAGCAGCCAATTCACGCACCTTTTTAGTACATAGGCTAACTTTGTAGTACAAATTTGAAAAACACCATAGTTTTATCACTAATGCTGCATTTATTTACATTGTCTTCAAAATCTGGTACATATGATTTTAAATTATAATCAAAATCTATATCATTTACGCTAAGCTTTTTTGAAAATTTTTCAAGATTTCATTATCAAAGCGAAATTCTTTTTCTAAAATTTTGTCTGAAACTGTAATAACGCATCTATTAGATTTTTATTAAAATCTTTATGAAAATCTTTACCATTTACGCAAGGCTTTTTTTACATTTATAAGGAGTTTTTTATCCAAAATCAAATTCATTAACTGAAAAATTTCCAAAGCTACAACCAAACAACTGCAATATAGCCAATTCACATACCTTTTTAAGCAAGCCGTAGCTAATTTAATCATCTTTTAAATAAATATGTTGTACAGGGTAGTAAGGATAAAATGAAAATATTATATTTTATGTAGATTTCCTACAAATCTACTCACAGAAAAGATTCTGTTTTATATGGGAAATCTAGGAAAAAGCATTTGGATTTAGCTTGAAATCTCGTAAGTATTAGATTTTGAGATAATGTAAATGCCCTATAACCCAAAAAGTATAGACTTAGCTCATTCACACACCTTCAATAGAAAGTTACGTAGAGCTTAGCTAATTCACTCACTCTTTATATAAATATGTTGTACAGGATAGTAAGAAAAAATAATAAAAATATTACATTTTGAGTAGATCTTGTACAAATCAACTGAAAAAGGAGATTTCGTCTTGTATGGGAAATCTAGCAAAAAGCAACTACATTTAGCTCGAAATCTAGTAACTACTGGATTTTGAGACAATGTAAATGCTCTATAAGTTCAACAAGATTTTAATTAGGTTCTGACAAAATCTAGTGATAAAGTAGATTTGGTTTTGCATGGGAAATCTACACGATTTTACTCAAAATCTTATAAGTACTAGATTTTACTCAAATGTAAACTCACTTTAAAGGCGAATGATTTTAAAATTGTTTTGTTTTTATTAAGCAGAAATAATTGTTGTAGGGCATTAACATTGTCTCGAAATCTAGTAGTTACGATATTTCGAGCTTAATTGAACTGATTTTTACTAGATTCCCCATACAAAACAAAACCCAATTTTTTAGTAGATTTGTAGGGAATCTACTCAAAATGTAATATATTTATTTTATTTTTACTATCCTCTGCAACATATTTATATAAAAGGCGTGTGAATTACCTGCGGTCTGCTTCAAAAGGTGTGTGAAAATTTTTCAGTTAATGGGTTTTGTTTTGAATAAAAAAATCTTAATAAATGTAAAAAAAAATAGGTATAAACGAAATGGATTTTAATAAAGATTTTAATTGAAATCTGTTTTATTTTGAGCAGGTGTAAATGCGTTTATTATTTTCTGATTTTTATTTTTTTCGAGCAGAAATAAAAATCAAATGCTGATCTGTAACTTTTTGAATCGAAATTAAAATATATAAAAATAGTTATTATCTTTTGATTTTTATTTTAAAAATAATAACAATTACAGCCATTTCCACTGAACGTTTTATGCTCTAATTCTGTTGGACGATTGTATCGTCTTGTCTATCGACGACGAAAAAAGCCGCAGTTATGATTTTTACAACAATTATTCTTAATTGTCTATGCTAGAAGGTTCGTGTATTTACTTTATGAACATTATATCCAACACATAATTTTTCATATATTTTTCAAACTATTAAACAATACTTTAATTTAATTTTTATGTTTTAAAAACATGCCAATAATATTCTTATTATTCATTATCAAAAAGATTTTTTTTTTTTTTTTTTTTTTTTTTTTTTTTTTTTTGAAGAAAATAATTTAGAGAATTCAAAGGCAAGAACTAAAAAGTATTTTCGAACAAAAACGTCCTAAATCTTCTTACTGAATTAGGGCATTATAATCTAGTATTATTATTAAAAAAAAGTATAAAATAATTAAATAAATAAATAATAAAGAGTTGATAAAACAAAATAGCATAATATCCTTATTATCTTGACCTCAACAATATTCTCATAATTAATTTTCTGCTTTTCTTTCTGCACCAAAAACATTGTTCGTGTTATTTTTTGAATGCAAGTAAAGGCCGTGATACACTATCATACAAAGTCGTGCGATCTACGAAAAAGTACAATGCTGGTATGATGGAGTTTATGAAAATTATCAAAAGACAATAACAATTCATCACACCAGGTTTGTATATTTTCGTAGATCGCACGACTTTGTATGATAGTGTATCACGGCCTTAAGACCTACTGAATAAATTTTTTCTATGACAAATTTTTTCATATATTTTAGCAAATATTTTTTTCCAAACTTCATAAAAATCTCATGTTTGGGGAGAAAATGATATGAAAATAGCTTAAGTTGTCTTTCCTTTTTTTATTATATATACATATGCATAAGTAAACATTTCAAGCATATTTTGTATGAGTTAATTAGTTGTGAAATGTATGTAATTTTTAATAAAAAAAGAAATTTAAAAGAAAACACAAGCACAATTCGCAAAGCGATTAGCTTGTCTGCGAAAAACACCCAGGGTGTATGGTGGGAATCGAACCCACGACCTCCGGACTGAGAGGATAGCATCGCTACCACTCAGCCACAGGGGATTTATTTTGCTACTAATATGAAAGAAAAAGAAAATTTATTTCTTCCTTCATTGTATTATAAATTATAATTACCACATTTAATAAGAGAGTAATTTAAAATGGAATCATCCCAGTAAAAAAAGACACTCCAAAGAAGTCATGAGAATGTAGAGTTTGCAGTCTGGAAGTAGTTCAAATTTCGATCCGATCTAATGATTTTTACATAGGGTTGTCATTGCAAGAAGTTCTCTTTTTCGATGCCTAGTCACCGAATTAGAAGCGATTTTAAGAAAAATTTCCTTTTTTGTGTTCTATGGTAATATTTTCATCTAAGAAAAACTTTCAAAAGTTACATATTTTAACAATTCGTTTCTTTTTATACGAATTTAAAGGCGAAACAGTGTTTTCATGTAAATTTAAGCAAATAACTTCTAAATTTTAGGCCAAAATTAGTTCATAAATTTCTTTCAAAAAATCGATTTTTTGAACATTTTGATGAGTATTTACTAAAACATAGTTTTACAAGGTTTTGTGTGATTAAAATAAACTTTTACTTGTTTTTCTGCTAACTATCGGCAAATTAAAAATATCGATTTTTTGGAAGCAATGAAAATGTGGTTCCTTCAGAATGACTTCCATTTTTTTTTTACTGGGCATAAACAATATTTGGCATCTTAATTAATTTATTGAAATAAATTTTTTCAATTAGCTTTTCAAGGGAAGCCAATACATAATTCATAATCACAAGTACACATTCAATAATAGTTTTCTTAATTTGCTTAATCTCCCTTCCAAATAGAATTATTCTGCTTCAATCACTAAGTAGTATTAAGCAACAAATAAATCTAAATATTTAAAAAGGATTAAATTACAAGCACAATTAAAAACCACTTAATCTGATACTTAAATTGTAATCGCAAATAAACTGCAAGACTGCAATACAAATAAGTCTTTAAATACGAATAACAATTGGTTTGAATTTGCTTAAAATAGCAACACAACAATTAAGAGGAAAATAGAATGAATTGAGGCTTAAAAACAATAAAAAGTATTAAATGAAATAAACTGGAATGAGAAAAAATATATACAGAACAAGCAGTGCTAGCAAAAATGCTTAAAAAATACAACGGAAAAACCTCAGTTCTTTACAATATGAGAGGCAATAGTGGACGTTTTGCAATAGGAATATTTTCCAAAAAAAAATTAAATGACTATTTTTGGATGAAAAATTTATTAAAAATATATTAAAATAAAACATATTTTATAAATATTTTTATTATTTGTTAATACCATAATGCAAAAAATCTAGCAGATTTAAATTAAAACTGTTTACACCAAGTTGTTTTTAAACATATCAAGATATTTTTATCCAAAACAAAAACCATAAACTGAAAATTTTCCAAAACTATAATCAAACAACTTCAATGTAGCCAATTCACGCACCTTTTCAAGCACACAGGCTGACTTTTTAGTAGAAATTTGGAAAAAAAAACCATAATAGGCAATTTACACCAGTACAAATTTTAGCAGATTTTAATTAAAGTCTTATTGAAAATCTACACGGTTAAGTCCAATTTTTTTTTGACATTTACCAAGATTTTTTATCCAAAACAAAACCCATTAACTAAAAAATTTCCAAAACTACAACCAAATAACTGCCAATTCACACGCCTTCTTAAGCAGACCGTATCTAATTCACTCATCTTTTTCATAAATATGTTGTACAGGGTAGTAAAAAATAAATAAAAATACTAGATTTTTATTATATTTCCTAAAAATCTGCTGACAAAATAGATATTCAGGTATGTGATGAAAAACGATTTCGACACAAAAACAATTTGAAAACGATAAAAGGTGTGATATGCTTTCTATAGTCGTTTTGTCAATAATTTTAAAACTTGTTTTTAAGATTTTGCAAACATTTTTAATAAATTTCCTTCTATAGCCCTATTATATAGTTTATATTTGATCGTCTAGTTTGCTTTTTAGAAGTCAGTCGTTTAAGATTAGCTCAAAAATTATACTCAAATTCGATCGGAATTCATCACACCTTTTCAAAACGATTGTGTTGAAAACAATTGCTTTCCATCACATACCGGATTGTTTTGTATGGAAAATCTAGTAAAAAGCAGCAAGATTTAGCTCGAAATCTCGTAAGTACTAGATTTCGAGGTAATGTAAATGCCCTATAACGAAAAAAAATTGAATCCGGTAACTGAAATATGATTAAAAGGAAAATAGATTCTAGAACTGCATTGCAAGGATTTAATGGAAGGGAAGGTTGGATGGGGGAAAATTAAAAAAAAAACGGTGTGGAAAACGACTTCTAAAAGAACGTTTTGGACGTCCAATTGAGGTCAGTACACCCGAAAATGTCGAAAAACTCTACGATATGGAGTTGGCCGATCAGAGAGTAAAAGTGCGTGAGATTGCTGATGCCATAGGCATTTCATATGACAGTGTGGTTTCGATTTTAAATGATCAGCTGGATTTAAGAAAGTTGTCTGCAATATGGGTGCCGCGTTTGCTCTCAATCGACCAATAAACATAAACGTGTCACAATTTCAAAGGATTGTTTGGAGTTGTTTAACCGCAATCCGAATGAGTTTTTGCGGCGTTGTATAACTGTGGATGAAAAGTGGATCCATTTTTGTACTCCGGATACCAAGCAGCAGTCTAAACCTGCTCCGATGAAGGCCAAGGTGAGTTTGTCGGCAAGTAAGGTGACGGCAACATTTTTTTAAGATGCACGCGGGATAATCCACATCGATTACCTTCAAAAGGGAAAAACAATAAACGGCTTTAAAAAGAACACGACCCCATATGGCCCAGAGAAAAATTCTTTTTCATCAAGATATTGCACGAATGCACACTGTGCAGTCTTAATGGCTAAACTCTATGAATTGGGCTAGGAATTGGTAGCCCATCCGCCATATCCCCTAGTGACTACATTCTATTTCTAAACCTAAAGAAATAGCTTGGTGGAAAGAAATTTAGCTCCAGCGATGAAATTATTTCCTATTTTAAAGACCTCGAAAAATCCTATTTTTTGGAAGGGAAACAAAAACTGGAGAAACGTTGGACTAACACCTAATTTACATTTTGCATTTTTTTTTTCATGAAATTAGTTGCATGAAAATTTTTTGTTTCTCAATAGAAGGTCTGGAGACGCAACTCAGATCAATGAAGTTGTCAAAAATGCATCATAGATTCACGCTACGTTCTTTTTTATACATCATTCTCTTCTATAGCGCTGCAATTAGCAAATAGAAAAAGTTGCATGCAACAAAATTCATGAAATTTCATTAAAATTGCCTTATGTAAATTAGATATAAGTGTATTGAGTTAAAAGATTGTGTTTAAAAATAAATTTTTGTTTTGCGAAGAAAAGTGTGTTTAATTCAAAAAGTCACGGACTTATTTATTGATCCGCCATTGTAAGAAAAAAAAAATCACATGTTCATAGAAAAACTCTCAAAATGTTATTGGGAATTACGTACATAAGCAAATGAACAAAAACCTCAAGCAAACAAAGATTAAGAACGAATTCAGAATCGAATAAAAATGTTTGTTTTGGAGTTTTTGCTCAAGGTTTTTTTAACCCCCGACCAAAAAAAGGGTGTTGTGTGTCTGTGTATCTGTGAGGAAGTACGAGTCCACGTGCAGACCAAACGGTTGGACCGAATTTGATTTAGTGACTGGATCGAGGGTGTTCTTAGCTACGAGTATGTTGAAAAGAAAATCGGTCTAGCCATTTAAAAGATATCACATCTTTTCTAGATATATTGAGGGTTTTTAAAAGTTTTAATTTTTGCTCTTAACGTTTTTTGTGTTTGTAATTCTCAATAAGGTTTTGAGAGTTTCTCTAAAAATATACGAATTTTTTCTTTAGCTTTTTTTAGAGTTTTTGAGCAAGAGTCTACTGATGAGTTTCTTAAGCCAACACGGAATACATGCACACGTTGCTTATACGGGATTTACACGATGACTTTTTCCCCTGCGTTTTTCTTGAATTCTCTTTGATCACCTTTGTACCCCTTTTGGCAATAAACTCCAGAAAAGTCAAGGTAAAAAGTCATAGTGCAAATCCCGTATTAACTATTAACAAACAAAAATTCTGCATGATAATAACTAATAAATTTGAATACATATCGATGTCTTTGCTCGATTTAACACTCCCTGAAAAGATTTCACAAATTCCAGCACTTATAGAAAATAAAAGAATCAATTATTCTCATCCTATGACGCCTCAAGCTACAGTTTATTATACATCCTCTTAATTAAAAACATTACAAACAAATCTCAGCCCTTTTTTTAATTCTTTTAAACTTAACTTTTCTTAACTTTATTATTACTTTTAAGTGTTTACAGCAATTTAAGTTGTTTACAAAAAGTATCAATAAACTAAAACTAAAAGATAATCTATATTCACATTTGCAAATGTAAAACTCTAAATCTTATGGAAAAAAAGCCTCACTTTAAAATATGAAGTTTATATGTATTAATAATAATAAAAGTTCTTTCGAAAACACACTTAGACAAGATGAACAAGATGTAAAATGCAAGAAGAAAGAAAATTGTCAAAACAACTCTATTATTCCATAAAATATCTTGACTGCATGCACTATTGATAAATATAAAACTTAAAAAGCCAATGAACTTGATGTCTAAAATACACAGCGACGTTTTGTACGTTGAAAGGCAAATAAGAAGAATAGACACCACAGCGTGTCTCATCTAATACAAGATGTAAGAATGGGGAAAATTTGTGAAAAGAACTCAGGCTGGATTTAAAAAGAAAATTCTTATACACTTAAAATTTAAAATTTCCTCTTTTTAAATATTATAAACACTCTAATACATTCAATATTTTATTATACAACAATGAAAGAAGAAAGAAACTTCTTTATAGTAAAAGTTATAGTAACTGTAGAGAAAGAAGTCTTTGTAGTTTTACTTACACAGAAAAAAAATTTTTCCTGCAATAAACACGTTTAATTGATAAAATAAAACCAAAAAAAATAATATTAAAAATTTTATTGAGTCAATTAAACTTTTAATTAAATTAAAATTTCCAGCAAAAGATTAAAGGACTCAATTGAATTTTTAATTGAAATTTTTTTTTCTGTGTATAACATGTTAGAGCTGATTTACACACTTGCCAGGTTACAACAATTTATTACTAGAAATTTACTAAGATGAACAGCAATTGATTGGGTTCTGTTGCACAATACAAAAAGACTTCTGTTGCTTTGACTTGATACACATGTTCATTATTAATTTTCTTGAGGTTATTTTCTGGGTTTTTGGTTTTGAATTTTACCTAATTTACATTAAGCATTTTTTTCATGAAATTAGTTGCATGAAAATTTTTTATTTATCAATATGAGGCCTGGAGGAGCAACTTATATCAAAAAAGTCGTCAAAAATGCATCAGAGATTCACTCTACGTCCTTTTTTATATAAAACTCTCTTTTATAGCAATGCAATTAGCAAATAGAAAAAGTTGCGTGCAACAAAATTCATGAAATTTCATGAAAAAATGCTTAATGTAAATCAGGTATTTATCTTTAGTTTCTTTTACAGTTAATTAATTAGTGCAGCACCATTTTGTTGGAAAAATTAGGAAAATTTTAAGATAAAATGAGGACTAAAGCTATGTATAGACAGTTGTCAGATCTTACAATATTGCAAGTAAAATGTGCTAAAAATTTCTTACAACCGTGTGAACTGGCAATTTTTGTCAGACGACGTTGCCGGAAAAAGCATTGTCAGTCCATTGCAAGACTAGCAACTGACAACATAATGGGTGTTTTTTATTGAGGTATAGAACTTTAAGTTGGCATCACTTTTTTAACTGGCGGCCATTTTGTGAGCTGTCAAGTGATTAATATTTAGTTTGGTTTGCCATTTCATCATGAAGAGGTTGACAAAAGAACAACACTTGCAAATCGTGCAAATTTATTTCGAAAATAATGGTTCAGTTCGCGAAGTTTACCGCAAGCTCCGTCCATTTTATGGTCGACATAATCGTCCATCAGAGCAATTAATTCGGTTAACCATGGATCGTTTTCGCACTACGTTTACTCTATGTGATAATACGCATCCGCAGAGACGTCGAACAGTGCGCACCGAAGAAACAATTGCCGCTGTAGAGCAAAGTGTTGAAGAGGACCCGAATGAATCGATTCGCCACCGTGCACAGCAATTGGAGCTTTGTCCATCAACTTTATGGAAGATTTTGCGCAAAGATCTTGGCTTGCGACCTAACAAGATCCAGCTTGTGCAAGAATTAAAGCCGCGAGACCATGCAATGCGTCGTGATTTTGGTGTATGGGCCGAAAATGAGATTGATCTCGATGCTGATTTTCATCGCAAAATTTTGTTCAGTGATGAGGCTCATTTTTGGTTGAATGGCTACATCAACAAGCAAAATTGCCGCATTTGGAGTGAAGAGAATCCACATGAGACCCTTGAGACGCCATTACATCCACAAAAACTGACTGTTTGGTGTGCTCTATGGGCTGGTGGAGTCATTGGGCCATACTTCTTCCGAAATAATGCTGGAGAGTCAGTTACCGTTAATGGAGACCGGTATAGAGCCATGATAACCGACTATTTTGTTCCCGAATTGGATGGCATGAATGTGGATGAGTTGTGGTTCCAACAAGACGGCGCTACATGCAACACAGCGCACGTCACAATCGATTTATTGAAGAAAACATTCGATGAGCGCATAATTTCGCGGAATGGACCTGTCAATTGGCCACCAAGATCGTGTGATTTGACACCATTGGATTATTTTCTTTGGGGATATGTGAAGTCGCTCGTCTACGCCAACAAACCAGAAACGTTAGGGGACTTGGAAGCCAACATTCGTGGCGTTATTGCCAACATACGGCCCCATATGCTCGAAAAAGTGGCTGAAAATTGGACCTGTAGAATTGGCTTTATTCGAGCCAGCCGCGGCGGCCACATGCCCGAAATCATATTTAAACATTAATGGCATAAAATTATCCTTCCAATAAAGCCAAATTGATGGACATTAAAACGATTTTCTTGTGTTTTATTTCAATTCGAAGTTCTATACCTCTAAAAAAACACCCGTTATAAGTTCATGCATCTGACAATGGCGTCATTGTAAGATAATTCTTTCTATGGGCAACACTGCACACGCTTGATTTTAAAGAAAAAGTTTATAATAAAATATATGCAGACAAAATCATTGCAATTGCTTCTTTATGGTCCATAATAATTTATACTTTCACTTTTTACATTTAACACAAACGATAAATATTTAACAATTTCCAACAAATGGTTTAAGTCTGGCAACGCATAACAACAGATCGAACAATTTGTGCATATGACAACCGTGTGAACTGACGATTTTGTCAGATGAATTTATTGTCATACAACCGTCCAGCAATAAATTGTAAGATTTTCTGACATCCGTGTGAACTGACAAGAAATATTGTGCTAGCAATTTCCGATTGCCAGTACATTGTCAGCACATTGCCAGATCTGACAATATTGTAAGATCTGACAATCGTCTTTACATAGCTTAACAAGCAATTTAATTTTCACTAATGAAAAATTTCTTCAATACTGAATATAAAAGTGTATTCAAATACTTTAGCAAAAAAATGTTTATCAAACTTTTGTTTAAACTTTTTATTTTTATTTTAATGAACAGCATTTTATACTTGCGATAAAATCATGCAGGAAATGGAAATGATACAAGACTAGTCACGTGATCGGTCCCCAAGTGATAGGGAACAGTACGTGTTCTAACACTTCCAGTCACTCTTATCTAAGGATGGCCTAGGAGGGAATTAATTGATACTTCGTATGCACCTTGTGACTTGTCACTGTTCTATCTCACAGGAACCTAATCCGTGTAGAATAATATAAATGATCTAAAAATGTCATTACGACACTTAAAACTGTAGCAATGAAAACTTATAATTTTTTTATGGTTATAAACGCAATTATATTTTGGTTTTTAAGCAGATATTTTTTGGGATTCGAACCGACAACCTCCATAATGACAGGCTAGGACACTATCCACTCGACCTCAGGGGCACTAATTTTTTAAAAGTATAAATGCTGGTTAAGTTTAGATTAATATCTAACTATAGTTACGGGGCAGGTTCCATTATGGCTTGGCGGTATTATTGGAGGGAACAATTTATATTAAGGTTAAGGATTCAACCGCATCTAACCTGTTCAGTGCCGTTTACTACAATACTAATCCGAGTGCCAACTAAATTGACAAAATATCAAGACGACACATCCGACAATGGTGAATATGTACCATTTACACGATATGTTTTTTTTCTACTTTTGAAAACAATTCCCATTTTCTCAAGTCATAGGACGGGTAAGTTTGGATCAATTGTGACTAAATTTTCTATAGGGTAATTGATTGAGGCTTTCAGCGCAGAAATGGTGTAACCCACATTTAGTTATTTAATTCATTGCTCTTTTTAATTGTTTAATTACTTTATTACTGTGCAATATTATGATCTGGGCAAAATCGATTTTTCAGCTTCATTTTCTTTAGAATACAAAAAGGTATTTCGATGGTTTACTAACGCAACCTCGTAACTTAAAAACTACTACTTTTCAGGAGAGGCAAAAAATGATTTATAACAAGTATTTAAACATTTTTAATATATGTTTTTTATAATCTAATTACTTGGATGATTTTTGTTAAATTTTCAATTAAATACTTGTTATAAATCATTTTTTGTCTCTCCTGAAAAGTAGTAGTTTTTAAGTTACGAGGTTGCGTTAGTAAACCATCGATTTACTCTCCTTTTTTTTTGATAGTTGGTATTGTAATCAATATTTTTATCATTAGAACAGCAACTAAAAATCCAATGTGGGTTACACCACTTCTGCGCTGATAGCCTCAATTATAAGTTGTAATAATAACTCTAAGAATATTTTGTTTTTAGTAGGATTTTGCCTTTCGTTAATACATTCGATGTTTTTGGCCATATATGGATAACAATTTTATGACTTGATTGATTTTCTTTAATTACATCATGACCATTTCTTTGTTTTCTTTTTTAGGGTTCCGTACACCAAAGGTGAAAAGGAACCGTAAGAGCTACGGCAAAATAAATCAGTAAAACCGAAAAAATCGACGAAATGAAAAAAAATATCGCCAAAATGAAAAAAAAACGCCAAAAACCGAAAAAAATCGCCAAAACTGAAAAAAATCGCCCAAATGAAAAAAAAATCGCCAGAATGAAAAAAATAGTCAAAATGAAAAAAAATCGCCAAATTGAAAAAACGCCAAAATCCGAAAAAAAATTGCCAAAACGCAAAAAGGCGCCAAACTAAAATGAAAAAATTAAATATTCAAAAACGGTAAAACTAAAAAATCCGAAAATTAAAAAATCGCCAAATCAAAAAAAAAAAATTGCCAAAAACCAAAAAAAAAAAAATTGCTTAAACGAAAAAAAGCACCAAATTAAAAAAAATTCTAACACTAAAATAAATCGGCAAAATCGACAAAATGAAAAAATCGCCAAAATAAAAAAACGCCAAGAATCGAAAAAAATCGCCAAAACGCGAAAAAGGCGCCAAACTAAAATGAAAAAATTAAATATTCAAAAACGGTAAAACTAAAAAATCCGAAAATTAAAAAATCGCCAAATCGAAAAAAAATCGCCAAAAACCAAAAAAAAAATGCTTAAACGAAAAAAAGCACCAAATTAAAAAAAATTTCTAGCGCTAAAATAAATCGGCAAAATCGACAAAATGAAAAAAAACCCAAGAACCGAAAAAAATCGCCAAAACGCGAAAAAGGCGCAAAAACTAAAAAAAATCGCCAAAAAAAAAATCGCCCGAATGAGCAAAATCGGCAAAATGAAAGAAAAATCGCCAAAATTAAAAAACGCCATAAGTCGAAAAGATCGACAAAACGGGGAAAAAAGTGCCAAAACTAAAAAAGCGCCAAAAGCCAAAAAAACGACGAAACTAAAAAACGCTCAAAAACGAAAAAACCCAAAAACGAAAAAAAAGCCAAAACTATTTATTATACAGGCTAAAGTTCGTATTGTATTACATACCTAGTGTCGGTACGGAACCCTTCGTGCGCGGGTCAAAGTCACACTTTACTGAATTTATTTATAAATACTGTTATTTAAAAAATTCTTTGGTTCATTTCTTCCCATTATTATAAATTCATATAAAATATCCAACTTATTGCAAAATTTTCCAAACCTCCACAGAGAAGAGGATTTTGTTAAAAATCTCATCACCTGAGATCAAAAACAAATGTGTTGATAAACTGGGGAAAACAGAACATATGTAGTTTAAAAAATAAATATTAACTTCTTCAAACAGTTGCAGATTAGAATTTATACGAAAGAAAAAGGTTGAATAAATATAAGAGTATCCATGGAACTAAAAAATTAAAAATCGAGAAATTTTTTGCTAATAAATACTTAGTTAAATAATATATGTAGTCAATATCGAAATTTAAAATATTATTTGTACATAGGTCCGAATTCATAGAAAATATTTACTTACTTGACTATTCATAGAATTCGATTAGTGAAAATTAATTTTGGTTTCTTTCTGTGCGGAAGCCTTATTATCTGTAGCTCTGTGCAGTATGTTTATGAGTTTATTTAGATTTTACATTGAAGGACGTTCCGGACTTTAACTTTCTCCTTTACTCGAACTAAACTAAAAGTCAATAATTGGATACTATTATGTGTATTTAAAATAAAACTAAACCTTTTGTACTTCTACTTGAAAATTAAAACTTTTCATTTTGTTAATATTTTTACTTCTTATTCTTCTTTTAAAGGCAGGCAAAGTAAAGGTATATATATATAGATACAAGTGCCAAGTTAAGAAACGTTTCTTTTACATGACTACCATGAAAATGGATGGTCTCATGTGATAACTTTAACAGAACATCAGCCAACACAATGTTATGAAAAGGAAACTAAAAATTATTATAAAAAATTAGACACATTCTATGACAAGAATACATGTGTTGTTAACTGAAGTAAAGTTTTTTTTTTTTTTTGTTTAACAAAGAAAGTTGCATGTCTGTGCAGCTTTGAAAGTTAATATGATGCTGGCTGCACTTTTTTATAAGTCTTAAAGTTTTATATTTCAAAATAAAGGCGTATATAGAGAAACTAACAGACTCTAAGAATAAGAGGTAAATTGTATTTTTAGTGGATAGTTTTTTTTTAATAAATACATATCTTTCATTATAACTTTAGCAAGGTAAACGATACAAAAACAAGATATTCGGCTGTGCCGGATCTTATATATCCTACACCAACGTACGTTTATGGAATATATATCGCACATTCAGTTCAATAGTGGCATAACTCAAAAAATTCATTTTTTGAGTTAATAATGCAGAATAATAGTGCATTTCGTATTTTATCTTGCATACAAATTTTATATAAATAGCTTGTACTATCACCTCCTGAGAGAAGAATATTGGTTCATGCCTTCATAGAGGTGTGTGTAAATTGAAAACTTTAAACGTGTTTTCTGCAAAACTAGTTTTTTTGAGTTATGACACTATTGAACTGGATGTGCAATATGTATATACAAATACAAGTATGTAATTATGAACATATGAATTTATTTTGTGAGAAGAAATATAAAATATTTTTATACCTAAAAAAAATTAAATTTTCGAACCCTGAAACCAAAATTTTGATTTTTCTGATTTTTAATACAAATAAAGAATATACTTAATTAACGAAAAAATAAAATGTTTTATTTAGTAACTTTTATATACCAAAAAATAAATTAAATTTTCCAGCTCTGGAGCTGTATTTTGTATTTTTCTGATTTTTGATACCAAACTATGTCTTTCTGAAATAAAAAATAAAATAAATTTATAAATAAAAAAAAAATTATTTTGCTACTTTTTATATATAGAGCAAACTCTCCTAACAGACACTTCTAATAACCGGACAATTTTTGTAGAACTAAAATTAAAATACTAGAATGTGTCCACTCTCATTAGCGGACACCTCTAATAACCGGGCAAAAACACCGCGACGGCGAGTGTCCAGTTATGAGAAGTTTCACTGTATTACTTTTACATACTGAAAAAAAAAAATTAAATTTTCCAATCCTGGAATCATCCTTTTATATTTTTATGATTTCTTATATCAATGTATTTCTTTCCAAAAAAAAAAAAAATAAAAAAAATATGGTTAATTTAAAAAGAAAAAATTAGTTTTATATACCAAAACAAGTTAAAGTTTTCCAACTCTGTTATCGTCTTTTTAATTTTTTTTTGGAATTTGCTACTAATTTAATTTTTAATGAAATATAAAATATATTTAATAAAAAAAACAAGTTTTGCTTAGATACTTTTATGTACCAAAAAAAAGTTTAAATTTTCCAGCTCTGGAACCGTCTATTTGATTTAGCTGATTTTCAATACCAATCTATTTCGGACCATTTTTGACACACCAGTCCAAGACCGAAGTTTTGAGCTTCTCTGGGAGCTTCGGAAAACCGACAAACGTACAGATAGGTGGATGGACAAACGGACGGACGGACATCGCTTATTCATCTTCCCTATTCATAAGGACCCAGAAGTATATAAAGGGCCCGCCATCTAACGTTTTTTTTTTAAACTAGTGCTTATTTCGTGAATGGTAACACTTAGCTCATGTCTGATTTGACAGATAATTAGTTTTATCCTTCCGCTGAACGAGCCAACTGACCAACCAATGCGTTTTCGCTTCGCTAAGAGGCCCTGCGATCGACTTACAGAAGATGCCGATTTTGCCAAAAAAAATCATCTTTTCAGATGAAGCTCATTTTGATCTTGGCGGGTATGTAAACAAGCAAAATTGTCGCATTTGGGGCACAGAAAACCCGCACGCATACATTGAAAAGCCGACGCACCCAAAACGAGTCACTGTTTGGTGCGAATTTTGGTGCAGAGTCATAATTGGGCCATTGAGCAAGGAGTGGCCGTTACAGTCAATGGCGATCGTTATCGGGCCATGTTGAACGAATTTTTGTTCACAAGAATAGAAGAGGAGGATATTGGCAACATTTGGTTTCAACAGGACGGCGCTGCCTGCCACACAGCCGAAGCTTCAGTAGTTTTTTTTCATAGCATTTTCAAAAAAAAAAGTTATCTGGCGGACCATATACTTTATGTGTCGCATATTAATATTGTGGAAATTACACACGGAATGACGAACCCTTTACGGTTTTTACTGAAGTGTATAATAAAAGGTCCAGCATTTACGTAAATCAGAATATATATGTTTGGCTTCTAAAGTAAAGATATAAAACATTTTAGAGATTAAGATTGGAAAAATTTTAAAAAATATATTGAGGACCATTTTGCATTTATCTAGATATTTAAAATGTTTAGAGACATGTGCACATATTACGTAAAAAACAAATCTTTGCTCATTCCCAAGCGCCATATAATCTGAATTTATCTATACAATATACAACTCACATTGGTAAATCAAAACTCTTCTGTGTTAGTTTTCATTATCAAAGATATGCATGCTTTGCCATAATGTTTTAAAAGTAATTTGGTTTGTATAATTTTTTTTTCAATTTTGTATATTTAAATATTCATTTTTTGTGCTGCATTTGAAATGCTTTTTTATCTTAAGTTAATAAAAGAAAAAAATTAAAATTAATTGAAACCCAAAAGGATTTAAATTATACACACATACATTTAAGCATATGTATGTCTAGTAACACTGACATCCAGCTACACTAACACATGCAAACATATAAATTTTTCTCTCCGACAGAAACATACACCAGGGATTTGCATTTATGTATCGTACATTTACCAATGCGAGAGCTTGGAAATATTGTAATTTGATTTAAACAATGCATTTAATACAGTAGATAAAGAATAAAACAGAATAGAAAATTAATCAAACTCCTTTTTAATTATCCTTTATATTTTACTTATGTATATACATATGATAAGGAGTAGTATATATTAGTTTGAAAAATTATGATTCTTTACCATTCGGCAGTGACCTCTACAGCTATTAAAAAATATTACAAATTATTACTCGATTCCTTCTATTTAATGACAGAGAGAGAGAGAGAGAGAAAGATTTTTCGAAGAAATAAAAATGGACAGCCCAGCTAAAAAAATTATATATGGTCCAAATATTTTTAATATATGAATGAATATAACTATATATGAGTATGTATGAATTCATGTGTGGAAATGTATGGGATTATACATGGCAAAACTATTATATATGAACTAATATATGGACTAATATATGAAATGTATTATAATATATGAGCTCATATATGGAAATTTAATTATGAAGCTCTTCATATGTGGATCCATATATAGAAATAAGCTTTAATATATGGAGCCATATAAGAATGTATGCATACATGATATCTCACATAAAATCGATTTTGCAATCAAAAAAGCTTGAATTTTATCACTGGTGAATTGAAAATCCATTAGAAAATAGATGCGGTATGTAAAGTTTATATGCGTACCCTCAACGTTTAAAAAAGAAAAACTTTTGTTACAAAAAAACCATTTTTGTATGGCCCCATTTAATATATTAAATAACCAAGAGGATAATCCATTAATTTTATAGAAAATAACAGAATTCTCTAGATAAGAAACAAAGTTCATATTACTGCAAAAAATTATATTGAAAACTATTGTTACGACGGATTATTTTTTCTTTTAATATGATTTCTTAAATTAAATTTTATGTACGAATATGAGTTTTGTGTTTTTTAAATAATTGATTCACCTTTTGACTTAACATGATGAATGAAATGTTTTTTAGTTCGTTTTTCAATATTTGTCCAAACAAATGTTTCATTAAATGCAACCTTCCTGTTCAAAATCTAAAAAAAGTAATTTTAGTAATTTAATTTATTGCACAGCAGTGCGCTTTTGTAAATCAAGAGAGTATGAATATGAAATTTTCATTCTGTAGAGGGAAAATTTACACATACATGTATGAAAATGTATGAATATATATAATCATATATGGTCATATACCCTCATTTTTCGGATCCGAACCATATATGGGATAGCATATATGCTCCATACATATTTTTTTAGCTGGGAGATTAAAATAATTTTGTCGTAAAAGTAAAGATTACTTTATTAGCGAATGAAGTCCAGATTTTATGAAAATGTACAGATACGTTTTAACACTCGCATTTACGATTACAAGCAAATAATTAATTTTTTTTTTCATTTTTATAAAAATTAATCTTCAATCCTCATGTCGAATGAGAAAACACAAAACTCCTTCGGAGAGAAAATAGAAAAAATTACAATTTTAGTTAGTTTGGTTTCGGACAAATGGTGATCTGTATAGGGCATCATTTATTTCAACTTGCCATGCAATTCTCTCTGCTGGCTAAACACCAAATTGAACTAATAAAATTATTCCAATAGATAAATTATGTTTGTGGAGGGTTTTCTGATAAAAAAAAAAATTTAATTTGCTATATTATTTATTGCATATATGTATGTATGTATGTATATGTATGTGTTAGGGATGCCAATCGGGATCGATTTTTGGAAATCCCGGGATTCGAGATTTTTTAATCCCGATCCCTAAGATCCCGGGATTTTTCGGGATCCCGGGATTTTTCGGGATCACGGGATTTTTCGAGATTTCGGGATCTAAATATTTTTCGTAAAATAAATTACTTTTTTAAATTAATATTACTTTAATAACAATTTAGTGCATTTTAAAAGGTTTTATGTTCATAACTTATCATTGCACAATTGTCTTTAAAGTGAACAATTTTCTAATACGAGTATGAAATAAAAATCAAAAGAATTTTTCTCATCTATTTTTAAGTTGATTAATCACATTTGATGTTAGAGAATTTATAGCGAAAACAATCAGGTCTGTTCGAGAATACGCGCTCCACTTCTTCGTCGTCGAACGTTCACTTTCGACAGTTCGACGTCGGCAGATTCTAAAATACGTGCGAAGAAATATCGTTTTTAGTAATCGATATTATGTTATCTCTTATAAAATTATCAACAACATTGAAAACAGCTGACTTGTATGCAGAAAAAGTAGAAAACAAAAAGGGGTTTAAGAAGTAATTTAAAGAAATAATTAATAAAAAAAAACTTAACAGAACAAGTGCTAAGTAACATAAAAAGAAACAATTAACAGTAAAAGTGAAATTAGTTACTTATTTTATTTGTTTTAAAAACGTCTTCACATCTTTGAAGAACTTAAAGAAAACTTAATTGTCTTGTAGAGCCTGGCCGAACGCCATTAAAGCTTCATTAAGAGTGGTAGATACCATATAAACACTTCGTATCTCTTTTTTCTTTATTTATTTAAACTTAACGTGCTAAAATTTGCGTCGAACGAATATGACATTGATCATGGTGACGAAGTATTTTAGAATACCTCCAAAGTGAAAGAAAACATATGTTTTCTATCACTCATCTCCAACGTAGTATTTTAGAATAGCAAAAAGTGAAAGATGCGCGTATTTGTGGTGAAAGTGACTTCCCGAATAGACCTGAATAACTAAATATAAAAACTTGTTTTTGTTTTCAATATAAATGCTTTCCTATTATCTAAACAAAAACGAATATAAATATCGGTGGACTTTTAGCAATACCGCTTAAGTTGACTTACGAAAATTTTTAGATTCACTTTCATAAAAATAAGTTGCAAAAACAATATTGTTTTGTTAAAAATATATCTACTAAGGTTTTTTTTAATTGCGATTGATCAACAACAAGTATAACGGTTGTTACATATGTATGTATGTATACCAAGCATTATCTAATTTTTTATCGATTTCGTTACGACTAATAAGGCTGAACATGTCGAAAAATTAAAAGAAATGTATACACTATTCTAATCAAATTCGATTAATTACGTCTAAAGATCACATTTTTATAGGCACATACATTAAAAGTTTGCCTGAGCACTAGAGCTGCAAAACTATCGATAGTCGCTCCGCTCGATAGTTTCGATAGTTTTATGTAAAACTATCGATACTATCGATAGTATCGAATAGTTTTATAAAAGTTGCCACATAAACTACATTTGACTCGAAAAAAATCCAGAGTCCTCAACATTTTCATTAGTATATAAAAATATATCAAGCCTTTTTTCGATTTTATCGTAAGCGGCATATTATCGATAATACACTTTTTTATTGAACTTAAAATTTTATGGGCCCACCCATGGTTTAGAATTATCAAAATGCGAAAATTGTTGATAACTTTTAATACAATAACTGTAAAGTTTTATCGTAAGAGACGATTGGCGGCCGTCGCGATATCAGTACCACCAAAATTTATCTTTGTGTCGACGATGTTGAATTTATTAAGATACTTGTGACTACTATTTGTTGAATAACACTTGGATTTATAAATAAATTCATATACATACATATGTATTTAAGTACTTGTGTATACAGAAGCAGGGATGCGATGTCATATTTACAAATTGTACTAACTTTCAAAAAAAATCTTAATTTTTTCAGTACGATTGTACCTAATTCTTTATTTATATTTTTTTAATACTTGTACTTTTAAATTAACTAAAAATCAATTAACAAAATGCCAGAAGGTGCACAAAGAATATTAGTTGCTGCGATCTGAATATAAAAGTAACATTTACGATATAACTACTACGTTTATAACCTTTTTTTATTCGATTGTTCACAGTCGATACAAATAGTCCGCTTCTCTTCTTGTTACGAAAATAAAATTTCCACATTTGCAGATGAATTTGGAATAAATAACATTCCTCCAGCAATTCTTTAAGTACCGGAAAACATCGTTTGATTTACTTAATTTTCTAATACCTTCGAGCTGAAGATTAACCCCCTTGTGCAAAAAAATAAGTGAACGTTAAAAACGGTTTTTCTATGGAAATTTTTTTTTAATGTACACTTCACGCATTATTTTTTGCATAAGGGGGTTAATATATTTTAATGCTATTTTTGGCATGTAATATAATATAAAGAGATTCCAGTAGTGCTAAATCGGTCATTGCGGTGCTACGGTACTTTTGGCATTCAAATAGCGCTAAAATTATACAATTGTACCAACTTTTCCATCGCTGTACAAAAGCTTAAATCAATTACGGATAATTTGCTTCAAAGTTGCCGGCTACTGTTAACTGACTTCGATTATTTTTACTCGTATAATTACTTGTTTCTTTTTGCCGATAGTATCGATAGTGGAAAAAACTATCGATATTTCATTTATAACAAAACTATCGATACTATCGATATTACTATCGATAGTTTTGCAGCTCTACTGAGCACTTGAACAATATATTTGCTCTACTGAAAAATTTTAAATTTATACATAAGTTTTTTTCTACAAACTCAACAGATACATATGTATGTATTCATAAGTTCGCTAAGAGGAGTATGGTTTATTAGTGTCCTGGAGGCAAATTACGGCACTCGTTATTGAACGAAATTACGAAATATTTCAATAGAGTTTATATGGAAGTATTTCGTTCGATAACGAGTGCGGTAATTAGCCCCCTGGTCTTCTACTCTGCAACTCGAATACAACTATAATTGAGTCGAACTCATTCAGTCAGTCGTTTTTGACTAAAACTATTTATCAAATCCATGTTATTTAAATGGGTTTGATCTTAGGTTTGTATCAAAAACTACCTAAACGGTCTAAATAAAAAACAAAATAATTTTGAACTGCAATGTAAAAAACATGCATACACACTCGAGCAGTTTTTTAGACAAAATACTCCGCATTATTCTATAAATATTTCTCGCTTCTCGACAACAAAAAGTTTTCACTTGCCTTGTATTGTATTCTACTCCAATTGTAAGGAGATGTCAATAGTACTCAATTGTCACCGACAAGTAGATAAGGGCTAATTTTTTTTAGCGTTGAGGAGTCGACATAAGACTAATTATGAATAAATTTCCGCAAGAAATTTCTACCTTTTCCAATTAGATTTTTTTGTTTTCCCTATTATTTGCTACCATTTGAAATTATTCCCCGGGAAAAATTTCTCGTGGAATTTGAATTATAATTGCCCTCATAATATAGAATAAGACGGAATAAATTTGTCAAAATTATGAATTTTTCAAATGTTATTTTCCTTCCAAAGGTGGAATTGCCATTGCAGTTTTGTTATAATTATATATTCCGAACAACAGTTGTATGGCAATTCCACTCGTTTTAATTTGACGTGGAATGAAGAACATACCCGAATATGTTTCTTTTGTTTTCAAAATAATTCAAAAATGTACATATATTGCAGCACCTTTGATGAAAATAACCGTAAGAAAGTAGTTTATTTATTTTGCTCTTGTTGTTAATTTATAAGAAATATGTCACTAATAGTCATTAAATTGTTAAAACTGTACGTATAAAATTGTATGGGACTTTTAAATATTATAAAAAATAATTTGAAATCAACGAAAATTTGAATTTATAAAGTTTTTATATAAAAATTGCTAAGAAATGCCGAAAATGAAATCCCGGGATTGAATTTACAAATTTCGGGATTTGGTAAATCCCGAATCCCGGGATTTCCGGGTTCGGGATTTCCCGTTTGGCATCCCTAGTATGTGTGTATTTATATCTAATATATAAATTTACATCCTTATAAACTTTCAAAGCAACACTTCTCTATGGTACTTTACTGCTTTGATTTTTGAGTTTCAATTCCAGTTACAATAAAAAAAATATGTTTTGTATTTAACCATCTCTTTGAAAAATTCGGTATTTATCTTAGAAATTAATGCTACTGTGTGATTTTTGCTTTCTATGATGTTGCTTCATGCATCATACATATGTATGTATCAGAGAACAGCTATGAGTAGTGAAAAAGTGAGTAGAATTGAATCATCACTCACAATTTCTTGTACTTATGCACACTCGTAATTATTGCAATGTTGCCTATGAATCATATTGACTCGAAAGTTTTAACTGCGCATCGAACTCATATTTATAACCATTTATGACGTTGCTGGTTTCGACTCTCTTTAACTAAATGCCTATGGACGATGCAATATAAGTATGATTCACAATGCGAACTTCGCAAACGAACAGAAAAGTTCTCATTATGAGGTTATGTCTTTCTCTGTTATTTTTGTTATTGTATACTATTGTATACTACTTGCAAACTAATTAATGACTAAACTTTTACATAAACATACATACATGCATGAGTCGAGTGAGCCGAATCAATGTGAGTAGTATAAGTATTTTCCTGAAATTAGAAATCAAACTGAGGTCATTTATGAGTAAGAGTGTGGTATGACTATTATGTCGACGTCGCATTCATATTTATTTCAACCTATACTCATAAATCATAAGTCATATCGTGAGTATTCGTAAATCAGAGTAGATGAGCTTAAATTATGTCTACTCACTTATATTTAAAATTTTTATGAATCAGTATAAATAACAAAAAAAAAAAAAACGATTCATTGCCGATCACTGGTATGTACATATAAAATTTTCTCTAGAGACTTCTAGAGCAATGGCTGCAAATATAAAAACCCTGGCAGTGGCACAAGGTATGGATGGCTTCATGAAATGAAAAGATTATTATTATGTATTCACTATTATTCCTGAAGCACTTTTGTGACACAAGTACGCTGTGTTGCTAAAATGCTAAACAAAAGGAGCAGAACAACGGCATATAAAAGCTCTTATTTAAACTCAAGCTCACACACACGAATAGACACACACATAAATTTGTCTAAAATTTACGGGGCTCTTGTGACTTTTGCATCTAATTTTACAAATTTATTCTGTATTTTAAACACACACATGGAAATGTGCAAAAATGTTGGTTGGCACTTTAGTGTATGTGTAAGTAAGTGTGTGGATTGTGCATTTTCAGAATAAACTTATGCTTGAGTAAATTTCAAAACAAGCGCGCTTGTTGCCATTTTATAAGCACTTCAAGTAAGCCGAAAAATAGGGATGTCGGCGTGATGATAATTATAATATAGGTGACTATCAGGAACTAGAATAAAAAAAGTATTAAGCGTGTTTTAAAGGATAGAATTCACTATGCTACACAATCGTGCAACTCTTCAGAAAATACAACAATTGTACGATGGATTTTGGAAAAAAATTCAAAAGACAACAATAATTCATTAGATTAGAGTTGCATTAGTTTCTAGCCAAGAAACTGGAATAAAAAATAGTTCAGCCCTCGTTGAAGAGCTGCCTTAAAGACGTCATATTATAGTAGTATAGCAGGGGGCCAGGGTTACCAGATTTCTTGTTATTTTTTTCGCCTAGAATGTGTAGATGTAGAATGTAGTTCCCCCACCACCGATATAATTTAAAGTTCTTAACACATTCAGCTTCAATTAAATTTAGGTGGAGACTGCTAAAGAAACTATAATTTTTTCATACATTTAAATTTATTTAAATATAAGCGGGAATTGACGTCATTACTTTTTCTAAAAACAATTGCGTGGCGGGAATTCCCGCAATTCAGCTCAATGTGTTAAAATCAAATAATCAATTAAAATAAAAATGTCATATGTTGATTACTAATTTTTCGACGGGAAATAAAACTTGATACTAATAAAAGAACTTTTCTCCAGTCATTCAAAAAACGTCTGAAAATAAAATAATAATAATTCAGAAAAAAAATATATAAAAAATATTATCCTTTAATTGAAAAAAAAAACACAAATCTAAATTAAAATTAAATCGCTTCAATAAAATTTTTCATTAAAAATAAAATTAATTAAAAGTTTACTTGGCCAAATTAAATTTTTAATCAAACTTTTATTCAATTGAAATTTTAATCCAAAGTTTAGTTGACTCAAATAACTTTTAGATGATTATTTTTAATTAAAAATAATTAAAGATGTTAACTGGAGATAAATATTTTCTCTTTCTGTATATTTAGAAAAAGCAATTTGTTCGATTTTAAAAATCTTGAAAAATTTTGAAGAATAGCAGATAATGAAAAAACTTAGGGAAACAAAAACTTTAAAACATATATATGAAAACCAAAACTCAAAATAATCATTTCATATAAGAAAAACTCAATATTTGTAAAAAAAATGGACTCAAAATAACACTGACGAAAGCTTGAATAACAAAAACAATAGCCCTTATTCCAGTTGGCGACATCGACGTTACTTTAAAACAATACCAAAAAATTGGAGCATGTGCACCCGTTGTCGAAAACAACTGACTCCTGTTGGCAGGTTTATGCTATTTTCTAGACCTTAGAGGACGGAAATAGATTGTCAGTTGCACAAAATTGTTCTTGAGAGTGAATAAAGAAGCCCCAATTTTTTCGTATTGTGTTAAAGTGACGTCGATGTCGCCAACTGGAATAAGGATGAATGTAATATATTCAATAATCTTTATATTACAACGCCCCAATCGCCGGCATTTTAGAAGAGTATTACCGAAGTAAAATGATAGAAAATTGGCTACTGAGCTTAATTTAATGCACTTGCATTGCACCGGTTTTGCTGCAGCACTGCAGAGAATTAAACTTCCGCGCCTTGCTCTCTATTCTCTCACAACACTATGGGACTAATTACGACTCTCGTATTTTGAATGCGACTACGCCGATACGACTACAATTATTTTGCAAAAAATTCGAAGTTCGGTTAAAAACTTCCAAAAATTTTCTTATACTGGAATCAGAGTATAAAATTTTGAAAAAAAAATTCAACAGTAAAAACTTTAACCCTAGACACATAACCTTCGTCGAAACGACGAACACCGGACGAAAAATTAGCTATTTCTTTTTAACACGTGCACCGATCGCCGCTAAATTTCTTGCCAACTTAGTTTTCGCTGAGCTTTTGCAGGAGACAACCAAATTCGGCGCGTGAGCACGTAATTATTGAGATATGATAAACTTGTTCGTCGCTTTCACGAGTGTTGGCGAGCATAAAGTTGATTTCTGCACACAATGCGCTTCAAAAAATTAATTTTATATATTTTTTTAAATGACAATAGTGTTATAGTTAAGTTTTGCCAAAGAGAAAAAGGCTTTTTTGTTTTGTTCGTTTATATAAATTTTATAACAATGTGATCTCAAAAAAAAATGCTTTTTGGAAAAATGGATTATAATAAATATCCTTGTAACAGAATAGAAATATATAGTTGTATTTACTAAAAAAGTACTTGCTAAAGGTATGTATGTGTTGCAAGTACAAAAATATATATGTTTAGAACCGATATTATACGCCCCAAAAAGTGCTCGTCGAAACGACGAATGGTTAGGTTTAGAGGGATACGTTCGAAGGTTACGTGTGCAGGGTTAAAGAAACTTTTTTTTTCAAATTTAAATTTAGTTGTAAAGAAGTTGTAGGCGTTTTTATAAATAATTATTAGGAAATATGTTGATTTTGAAATGACCATCAAATTTTATTATATTTTACAACCTATACAATGCCTTGTATTATATTAATAGCAATTTTCGATTTAAATTTAAAGGCAAATTTTTAAATAGAAACGTTTTTTTTCGTTTTGAAATTTGTTTGGAAAAAATATTTTTGAAACGAATTTTCGTTATTTTTCATACAAATTTGAAACGTTTAGAAACGAAATTTCTTAAAAAATCTGCCTATTAAACTTTATCATTTCGTATTTACTCTTCGAGAAATTTAACAGCAAATGAAAGTTAATTTCACCGCAAGGCAATTACACAATTCTATTATAATGGCAATTGTTCTAAAAACATTATTTAGCCAATTGAATTTACAGATTCATAAGTATGAGTTATGTTTTCATCTCAAGAGTACTCACTCACAAGCTCATCACTCTTCATAATTTAAAATACTAAACAATTTATATACACGTAGTAAGCTTAGCATACATACTTCTAGAAAGAAGCGTAAATTTTGTATTTTAAATGTAGTCGAGTTTATGCTCATACGGTTTTATCCGAATTTAATATATTTTTTTCCAACAATATTAATTTTATTCTATACTTGATTAAAAGTAGCAGCACTAAGTGATTTAGAAATTTTTTTAAATCAGAATCATTTTGCAGCAATGAGTTTCGTGACAAGAGTGTTTGACTAACAAGTGCCTACGTTGACTTCAGTGTTGTAATTAAATAATAATAAAAGCATCTTAATGATTGGATAAATAATTTTTGTTAAACAGATCAAAAATTTTTTAATCAAAAACTTTTCTTGAGATAAGAAGCATATTAATAAATTACAGTCGTTAAAATTAAACCAGTGAAGAAGTTCGATTAAAGTCTAGTTGAACTCGTTCAATCCTTCATTTTAGACAAAATCCAATTAACGAACCCACAGAATTCTATTGGATTTGGGTCGAACTCATTCACGAGTTATCTTTTTTCACAAACCTATAATCAAACACCTGTAATTCTAATGGGTTAGATCATTCGGCAAAAATGAACTAGTAAACGAGTTCGACCCAAATCTTAATTCTATTACACATAAAAAAGTCACAAAATCATTATTTCAAGTATTCTTTGAGTATTGGACATCAAACAACTGTAAGTGCTTACAGTTAAAAATAAAAATCATACTCATACGCAAATATACATATATACAACTATAAACTACCAGCGACAATATTCCTTTAAATACATTCCTTAAATTAAGCACCATAAACAACTATTAATAAAATGTATTTACTGTATCAGCTACAGTAAGTATAAAAATACTCTGGGTATTTATTTGGCTACACATAAGTATACACAAGAGTATTATATATGTATACACATCAGGTTTCAGTGCTGTCAGTAAATAATAAAATAAATAAAACGCTAAAATGACAGGGGTGTTCAACTAGTTACATCACAGGGGTGGAAGGAGCACTTTAATAATTTTTTAATCTGCTAAAAATATTTTTAATTAAATGTTCACTAGAAATTAATTATCACTTTTTATATTATAAAATATAAGCTTATTAACGATTTTTTTCATATTTTAAGAAATAATTTCAGGATTAAAATCAAGGGTCGGTCTACTTCGTAAACGAAAGAAAATTATTTGGAATTTGCAACTACTTAACACATAAATTCTAACAGCCTGGCCCACGATATCGACAACGTTCGACTTGTCGCACACTTACATTTGAAACAACAACAAAATATTAAAATTTGTTTTTGTTTTGAATGTAAGTGTGCGACAAGTCGAACGTTGTCGATATCGTGGGCCAGGCTGTAAATCATTTTCTCTCGTTTCGAATTACGGAGTAGACCCCAGTTCTTTAAAGGTTATATTTTCTTTCTAAATTTTACCTCCTAATTATTTGATGTAATGTATTCAAACAGCCAAAACAAGCTAAAATTTTCTATGACGGGTATTACCAGTACTACCCGTCCAGCGTACGCACTCTCATTTCTTTCTGCAGTATATGCTACGCTCGCATTTCTGAGAGCAGCGTTGCCGTTGTGACATTAAAGTATCACTTTTGACCCCTTTTCGTGCCAATGAAACTTTTTATGACCCTTTTTCAATTTATCACTTTGTATCATTTTAAAAGAATGTATGCCGTAGGGCAATCGTATACACAGTTTAGGATATCAGGTATTATAAAAAGAGCTGTTCGTCCAGTTGGCGATATTTGACTCGATGATGTCGATCATTTTATTGTTTTGGTCGATAGAAAAGCCAATAAAGGGTGAAAATATTGCAAAAAATCTGACACCCAAATCCTTGATTACAAATGCAAATTATTTCTCGGAGTATCACAATTAAAAAAAAATGTATTTTAACTTACTTTCATCTTTAATCTTAATAAAACTTTTTATAAGTTAGTAAGTAAGTTTTTATAAAATGTTTATAAGTTAAAATAGGTTCAAATGAAGTAAATTTGGAATCCAAAATTGGGGCCTTAAAGTATACATGTATGTATATAAATGATCAGCATCAAAAAAAGTAAAGTAAAATATAGATGGAAAAACTGAAGTTAATTCGTTTTCTTTTTATTATAATTTTTCATTTATAAATGAAAAAAGTAAGAATAATTCAAATAATTAATTAATTAACTACGAACATATTTCTATAATACCGGCTAGTAGAGTATTTACAAATACAGTTTTTAATTGCAAATAAGACGAGTATAAACCTATTATAGATAGCTACTAAATATAAAAAAATCACGAAATCTAAAAAAAGTGTAATCAAGTTGCGGCATTTCATATCGAATGAAATTCCCATCGAAATTAAATGCATATTTCGTTCGATATCTAGTGCCGTAATTTTCCCAATTACTTAAGATTTATAAAAAAAACTAGCGGCCCGCTCCGGCTTCGCACGGGTATAAAATATATATAACGTCTGTCATTCACTGAAAAAATTATTAAAATCTATCCAGTTGTTTTTATCTATTCATTACTGCCCGTGGCAGTCTGTCATTCACTGAAAAAATTATTAAAATCTATCCAGTTGTTTTTATCTATTCATTACTGCCCGTGGCCCGACCCCCAGGAAAGTGTATGGATTAATTCTGTAGACTACGGGTGTGGCAATCCCGGGCCCCAGCTAGGGTAATGTAGCTTTTCCGCTGGCGGACCTTTGGCTCATTACCCGTAAAACTTATGTGTTACTACCCAATCTCTGAATATAAACAGAGAAACGGATGTGCACATATTTATAAAAGGAAAACAAATATTGTAAGCCCGTTGTTGTCAGCTAGGTGCAGCGTCACCTAGAACTGCCCCTGAGTTCAAAAGACGATAGAGGTGAAGCCCTTGTGGTGGAACTTCGAGGTCTAACCAGAGGCTACTTCTGGTACCACGGGTGCCGGTTGCCCGACAGCTGGGCTGCTTAGAGATAAATGCATTGCGGTTGTCAAAAATTCTGTGCTAAAATGGCTTTTCGTCCTGGATACGACCCCAGGACACTCTCACTTTTTAGTGTCGGGTCTTAGTAGGCGCAGAAGTTTTGGTGGCGAGCTTGCGTTCTTCTCGCGTGAGTGGTCCTCGCTGCTCTGAAGTTTTGAGTGCATGTAGCGGTCGTCAGTTTCCTTTGCTAAAATGCCGAGTTCGTCCTACCCCAAAGGGGTAGACCCCTAAGGGGTTAAAGGGATGATTTTGGTAAGTGTGGAGTAGGCACTGGTTATTTGGCGACACAGGCATGCGTTCTTTATGGATGAGTGGTTAGCTGTGCCGGCAATGGTTGAGGAATTTTCTTGGGGACCTCGCTTAGGTGTATACACAACACCTAAGCGTGGAAGCCGGAGAATTATCGTGGTGGTTGTGGTTTGCTACCAAACATCGCTGGGAGAATAGTCTTGGCTTCCCAGTGTTAAATCAATGCTAGTGGTTGGTGTGACTCGGTCAGCCAGACACTGTTCTAGGTGCTGTTGCCATTCAAATATGGGCACGGACATAGCAGCAGAGTTTAGATAGCTCAAATTACCTCAGCAAGGTAATTGAATATAATACAGGGATAACTATATTCAAAGATTGCAACCTATGTGCCTTATGGAGTGGGCCATAGGTTCATTCTAAAAGGGTGCATGGGGGCGTTGGTCTGGCGTCTAACCCACACCCGGTGCTTTGGCACACGTGAGATTAGGCCGTAACGGCAGGTACTCACGTAAAGCGATTGCACATCTGCCCGTGGCCCGCACGCGTTAAATTTAGAGTAAAACAATTCTTCTCTCCCAAAACCATGAAGATTTCCTGCTATCTTTGGAATATCTAAATTCATACACTACATTTTTACTTATTTCCTTTTTTACATTTACTGCAATCAAGCCCTTTTTAAGCAAAAAAAAAATTAAAACGATTTTAATTTAAGCTGATTTATATATGAGGTAGTATTTTTTTTTGGGGGGGGGGGGCAGCAAAGTCTCCCACCGATTAAAAAAAACATTATGGAACTAAACTGCAGGCGAACTCTTTTAAACAAAAAATCAATTTTGAAAATTGGTTCATAAATGACGGAGTTATGATGCATAAGGGGAGAAAATTTCCCCCTCCGATTTTCGTAAAAAATTATAAGTTCTAACTTAAGCCAAAACCTTTTCAGACGAAAAAAGAATTTTGAAAATCAGTTCATAAATGACCGAGTTATGCCAGAGGGGAGCAAATTTCCCCTTCCGATTTTCGAACAAAAATTATGGGACCCAACTGCAGGCAAACCCTTTCAAACAAAAAAAAACTTTCGAAAATCAGTTTAAAAATGACGGAGTTATGCGTGTACAAATATAAAAAAAGAAAGAAAAAAATACACACGAATTGATAACCTCCTTCTTTTTTGAAGTCGGTTAAAAATGTCATTAAAATCACTATTTCTGAAAGGGGCGTAGCATTTACCGGAGTAGAATATATATCAAAAACACACGCCGGTCTTTTACAAATATTTTGTGGGGTGGAAGGCGAAAATCTGTTGGGGCATTGAAGAGTTCACCACTAACAAATAAACGTGTTTTTGATTTTTATATATATTAAGATAAGATAAGATAAGATTAGAGACTGTAAAAACATAATTACATATATTGGACATGGTTCATCTCACTTATTTACTTAAAAACTAGCATAACTCAAAAAATTTACTTTGAGGAAAAACCATTTTAAGTTCTGTAGAAAATTTTAAAATTCGATTCTGAAGAGGATAATATAGTTATAATATTCTTTCAAGGCATTATGCATAGTTCTTAAATACATATTTTTTTTAACTGAACATCCTGTATTTCTTAATAAGTTCTTTACTTGGAATCTAATCTTTGACAAGTGTCTACTTTGAGTCTATTTAATAATTGTTTAGTAACGCTAATTTATGTTTATACCTTGTTTTTTTGTAAATTATATTTTATAAAGATGAAGAAATAAGGTGTAATTCACTGACTTTACAACTGCAGAATTTTGAAACTTATCATCCTTAAAACAAGCTTTATTTCAGCGACAGCAACTTTCCTCCGAAAACCGGTATTTTTTGTGGTAAAAACTCGGATATTTTTATATCGTTTTTTATTTTGCAATTGGCCGCATGCTTGGCTGTCGAAAAAGTAACAAAATGCGACTTAAGTCGCACAACGGCAACGCTGGTGATAAGAGCAAAGAATATAATGCTCTCAGTGTGTGTTTTCTTGCGCTTCAAACTTTCCCCCGCATCAAAAGCGTAAGCAAAAAATTTTTAATTGTTTAGCTCAGATGCACATTCTATACAATTTATATTCTTTGATTAAAGTCAATGTAAAGTACATTTGCTGTATTTTTAAACCAGATAATAATGTTAAAGTAAAACTTAAAAACCGACGCTTTTTTTGTCGCTTTCGATTTCGGTTTTTATGGGTTAAAAACCGCGGTTTCGGTTTCGGTTAAAACCTAACGAACCGAACCGAAACAATCTTTTGTCTTATTTATTAAATTTTTTTATTTAAAATATATAAAAGAGATATTGAAATATATAGTCATCCAATGTCCTGTAATGTTAAAGGTTTTTGTATAGATTACAAGCTCGAAGTATAAAACGTAAAGCCAACAAAAGACTATTGTGCAGTACAGCATTTGTTACAGACAACAATGGAATTGGTAATGCACTGTATTGCAGACATTATAATAATTTAATCAATAAAAGAAAACTACAATATTTTTGCAAAAATTTAAAGTAAGTATAAAATTTACAAATACGTTAAAGGCAAAACTAGTTATGGAGGAGAGCTTTATAAGAATAGAAAAAAAAATTATCAAACCAAATATAGTCTGAAGACAATTTTTTTTACAATGCAAATGATAATCTGCGAGAGACTGAGTTAAATCCATGGCCACATCCAGTCCTATCAATGACCGACTGAACCTATTCAACCCGAGCCTACCCTTAACGCAGAGTGTGGTGATAATGTAGGACGGAAAAAATTGGGAAAGTATCAATATTGCCTTTCAATAAAAAAAATATTACACTTATAGCACTTTTCGTTGAAAATTCGCAATAAAATAATTTTTTTGAAATAGAGATTTTATTAGAAATTTTTGCATCATCCCTTGCATTTTTTGTTGATTAAAAGTTGAAAAATATTTCACTTTTACTAAAATAGAAAACGGAGTAAGTATCTTCATACATATATCTGTGGCAATAGGGAAAAAGTGCTTCGTGTATGTCATGACTTTCACATCCGTGTGAAAGTGAATCTTTTCCGCATAATTTGGTGTCCTGACATTCACTTCCGAATAATTTTTTCATTTTACTTTCGACTGCACCAAGCAATGTGAAAGTAAATAGAATCGCCTTTTTTTCCACATTAAAATTAATTTAATTTAAACGAAATCTTTTTTAAAATTAGGCTTGATATCTCATCTATCTAATTCGGAAGTTTAAACCAATATATATTTGGTTTTAATACATAGAAAAGGGGACATGAAAAACATGCCCACATTAGCAAACCAATTTTACAAAAATATTCGGAAGTATGCAGACACCAAATCTTTTTTTTGCGATTCGGAAATTTTCATTCTAATTAAAAACGTTCGAAAGTTGTGACAGACACGCTTAAGTCATATTTTACTGTTTTGCAGGAGAGCACTTTTAAGCGTTCGAGACGATTTTCAGAAATTTATTTCTTTTGCAGTTAAGTTGGGAAATTCTCTGTTAAATTTTAGTTTTTTAACCAAACATCTTTCTAGACTCTATAAGTACATAGAAAAAAGTACTCACCAATTAATATTTTCAATTAAGAATTTAATTGATTCAATTATATTAATTAATTTGAGTGGAAAAACTTAATTGAAAAATCATACAAATTAATTGAGATTTTGACCAGGGATACTTTCGAATATTTAGATCATGGAGGTGCCATTAACTCATTAAATCAGCTTATCTCGACTCTTTTTGCCACAGATATATATAAAGTGTTTGTTTATTTGTCTAATAGTTTTTTTTTTTTTGTTTAAGTTATTATTAATTGTCTCGGGGTTATAACAGAGCAGACTTGTAGCAAACTCTTTCAGTAGCTCGTTTTAGATACAAGTCTTTAACCAAACCCATGTAATTTAAATGGATTTGATTATATGTTTGTGTCCTAACTGAGCTACTGAAAGAGTTCGATACAAGTCTAAAAAAGAGCTAGCTAGGGTTTGATTATACGTTTTTGTTACAAACAAGCCACTGAAAGGGTTATGCTGAGTACACATCTGGCAATTCTTGTCTTGTCATTTAGACTTGGGTCGAACTCGTTCACTAGTTCATTTTTGCCACAAATCACTGATCAAACCCATTTAAATTACATGGGTTTGATCATTGGTTTGCGGCAAAAATGAACTAGTGAACGAGTTCGACCCAAGTCTATTGTCATTTCATGGTGTTATTATCAATACGTGTGAAACGCCGTTCACATTATGTTTTTTATATGGAAAAGCAATGCCACACAATCGAAAATATCGGAAATGACAAACATTGCCCTAGTGGTGCACTATTGCGATGTAAAAAAAATGCCATAATTCGGCATTAGATGTGAACTTGGGTCGAACTCGTTAATTAGTTCATTGTTGACACAAACCGATGATCAAACCCATTTAAATGTTACGAGTACATTATTGGAGGGATTTTTTATAAATACTATAATAATAATGTTAATAAAATCAACGAAACAAATAAATTTGTGACTTTGTTCCAATTGCTCAAGAAACTTAAAGTATAATTTTTGACTTGTAGTTCGTTTACGTTCGAATCAAAAGATATTTCAATCCTACTTAATATACATATGAAGTTGGCTGATGTTTAAATTTAAATTTAAATTACATGGGTTTGATCATTGGTTTGTGTCAAAAATGAACTAGTGAACGAGTTCGACCCAAGTCTATTACAATAGCTCTGTTTGAACTATTTCGTTCTCGTTCGAATTAAAAATTTCTTCCAAACCCATCCAATTTACATTTACCGGACTTGTGTCTCACAGGTCATTTTAGGTCAAAAGATTTGTTGACCACAACTCTGTGATCAAATACATGTAATTTAAAGGAGCTTGATCTTTAATTTGTATAAAAACTTTCCGACTGAATGAGTTCGATCCAAGTCTAGTAATAATCAATACCATAATGTATTTTCCCAAATTAATATTTTAATAAGTAAAATATTAATTTGGGATTAGTAGTGCGTTTAAAAATTTTAAACTTAAATTGTAACAATTCCCATAAAAACACTAATTATTAACTCGACTGAACCCGGTCAAAAAAAAAAAAAAAAAAAAAAAAAATACTTGTGTGGCAACACTCTATTCTTAAATAGCTGTTGTTGTTATTTACATTTATTTTCTTTTACATACTCTTACGACTACAATTTGAAGCTAAAAAAAATCAGCCAATGTATTATTAATGGTAAAGTAAGAAAATAAAAAACATGTTGATTATTTAGTTCTTGTTTCAACTTTGTTATTTGTTATTGAGCTTCTCATTTGTTTAAATGAAAGTTTATAATATAATAATTCTAGTTGATCTAAGAAGCTTTGGGTAAAGGTTCCCTGATGATCTGCATTAGCAACAGTGAAATGCACATAGGATCCAGCTAAACCCCTCAATAATCAATTTCAATGTATTTTTAATAAAAAAAAATATTTTACTTAATAAGTGAAATATTAATTTGGGATTATTACTGCGTTTAAAAATTTTAAACTTAAATAGTAGGAGTTTTACTATAAGTTTTTTAGCTTATTAAAAAAAAAATGGAATGAAGTCTTCTAGTGAGTTCCTTAAGCAGGAACGAAATTCATACAGACGGTGCTTCGTCTTTCTCTTAATACCGGTAATAATAAATTTATCTGCCTCTAAAATATTAAATTTTATTTGCAAAACTTTCGCTTATAAACAAAAAACAAATTGATAATTAATTGCAATACATTAAAGTTAAATGCCCAATTACTCCAAAAGCGCAATCAATAGTTTCCATTTTCCTACAATATTGTCTTTTTCTTTCGTTTTTATATATTTTGCTTTAATAATTTATTGCTGTTGCAATCACACAAACTGTAACTGCACACGGGGGCACTACACTACGTATGAAAATTTTTTTATTTATTTTTTATTTTATTATTGTTGTTAGTATTATTGTTGGCTTTGTTTACCTTTTGACCTCAAAAATAGTTCATATGCAAAATAATTGAACCCCAGATGGTACTAGAAATATTTATTTTCCACTTTTTTCTTTGTTTGTTTTTAAATGCAATTGTATTTAAATTTAGCAGCAAAATGTGCTGCAGGTAAAAAAGTTCTTAACAACCACATTATTTTTTCAGATTCGGTGGAAAAAAATTATTATTGAAAACGTAATTGGCATAAAAAAATTGTGTGTGTTCTCGGGATTTCGGGTAATTAATTATTGCTTAGCATCAAGCAAAAAGGCGTTAGATATATGGAGATTATTAATAATGCTTAGTATTTATTTTCATATTTTGTGCCTTAGGTCATTTTGTACTTATCTTTTATAAAATTATACAGGCGCATTATATTAGCAGTGAGATCAAAGTTATTTCAACAGCCACAGATATATAATATTAGTAATATACATATATACTATACTATAATATACTAATAATGTATAATAATTTTTTAAAGCATTTTAAAGTCCTACTGAAAGGACAAATTCGGAATTATTTAATCAAATTAAAAACCAATATATAGGATTGAACTATGAATTAGATTTGGGTCGAACTCCTTCACTAGATAATTTTTGATACAGACCTTTGATCGAACTCATGCAATTTAAATGAGTTTGATCATGGGTTGGTGTCAAAAATCAGCAAGTTGACGAGTTCGACCCAAGTCTATTATGAAGTATAATGTCAAGCATAGATAGGGTTTCAGCAGCAAATGCCTCCACAATTCAAAATATTCTCAAGCATACTTAAGAAAAACATTTCGCTTATGCCCGTTTTGCTAAAACTAAAATTTATTTAAACTTGTATCGAACTCTTTTAGTAGTTTGCTGTAGACACAAGCTTATAGTCAAACTAGACTTGGGTCGAACTATTTCACTATTTAACTTTTTACACAAAGCAATGATCAAACCCGTGCAATTTAAATTAGACTTGTATCGAACTCATTCAGTAGCTCACCATAACCCATTTAAATTACATGGGTTTGATCATTGGTTTGTGTCACAAACGAGCTACTGAAAAGGTTTGATACAAGTCTCATTTAAATGGGTATGACACAAACCTATGACCAAACTAGACTTGGGTCGAACTCATTCATTAGTTAATTTTTGAAACAAACATATGATCAAACCCGTGCAATATAAAAATGTTTGACACAAACCTATAAACTAGACTTGTTTCGAACTCATTCAGTTGCTCGTCTGAGACACAAAACAAACATCAAACCCATGTAATTTAAACCGGTTTGATCATCGTTTTGTATCAGACATGAACTAGTGAACGAGTTAGACCCAAGTCTGGACCAAACTCATGCAATTAGAGTTCTGACCAACAGCTATTTTTTAGACTTGTATCGAACTCTTTCAGTAGCTCGTTTTTGACACAAACCAATTATCAAACCCATGTAATTTAAATGAGTTTGATCATTGGTTTGTGTCAAAAACGAGCTACTGAAAGAGTTCAATACAAGTCTACTATTTTTGAGCTAGAAGTTCAAAAATTCAATGTAAATCAAATGGGTTTGAAAGAACTTTTGATTCGAACGCGAACGAACTAGTTCAAAAAGAGCTATTAGACAAAACTCTAATTACATGGATTTGGTCATAGGTTTGTGTCTTTAATGATCGAATGAACGAGCTTGAATGAATTGGAAATAGCTCTAGTTATTGATAACGCTGGTTGTCAACTTGTACACATTGTTTGTCAACACTTGATTTCCAAATTGTCAACGATGTGCACAATTTTAACACAACCGTTGCTGATACACTTTTGAGAACGAATGTGATCAGTTTGAGCACCAGAGTTGTGTCAAACAGCTTCTTTTGAACTAGTTTGAGAGCGTTTGAATCAAAAGTAATTCCAAACACATTTAATTTACATTGTAGTAGAGCTGGGTCCAACTCGTTCGTTCGTTAATTTTTGCCACAAACCTATGATCAAACCCATGTAAATAAAATGGGTCTGATCAGAGTTTTGTGGCAAAAATTAACGAATGAATGAGTTGGACCCGGCTCTATTACATTGATGTTTTTGACCGGACTTATGTCCAACATAATTAACTAGTTCAAAAAGAGCTATTGGGCACCAGAGTTGTGTCAAACAGCTTCTTTTGAACTAGTTTGAGAGCGCTCGAATCAAAAGTTGTTTCAAACCCGTTTCATTTACATTGACATTTTTAACCGGACTTGTGTCCAACAGAACGAACTAGTTCAAAGAGAGCTGTTTAGACTTGGGTCGAACTCGTTCACTAGTTCATTTTTGCCACAAACCAGTGATCAAACCCATGTAATTTAAATGGGTTTGATCATTGGTTTGTGGCAAAAATGAACTAGTGAACGAGTTCGACCCAAGTCTAGAGCTGTTGGACACAGCTCTATTGAGAACGAATGTTTTCATTTTATCTCCAAGTTTGCTTCAATAAAATTGATTATGGTTATGATTGACAAAAATTTATATAGAAAGAAATGTGTGTTAAACTTTCTTCGATCTCTCTACACTTACATATTTGCCCTTGGCTGAGTTTCTTTTTTTCACACAGTCATTGCACTATCGATTGTCCTGCTGCAAAAAGTGGCACAGATTTCTACCACAAATAAATACAGTTGCATTAAAACAAAAATTATAATTTCATACTCTTATTGAAGTTTTTTGGCTTTTGGTTTTACAAAGTTCAACATGCAAATAAAGGAAATTTATTGACTTTGGAGTTCAATTTTGTTGAAAGAGAAACCACAAAATGCCAAATTTGGGAAACAAAAAGAAATTATAGTGAAATTTATTTGTACGACAATAATTACAAAAGTCTCCTTTTGATTTATTTATTTGAGGTTACACCTGATTTTGCACTGAAAACTCAGTGCGTATAAAGTGATAAAGATTGTTCAATGCGTATGAGTTACAAATTTATACATTTTACACACTCACACTTTAGTTCCTTTGCATGTTAGTAATTGGCGGGGGATTTCACATAAAAAATAAAATAATTGTAAATACTATTATTATTATTATAATTAGAGAAGGAATGATTTTATTGCATTTAGTAGTATGAAAAATATGTATATAAGCTTACCTCTAGGATATGAAATAGTAGACTATTATTAAACTCATGGACTTACATCAAACTCGTTTTAGACACAAACCTATGACCAAGCCTATTTAACCTGCATGAGTTTTAACGTCGCTTTTTGTCTAAAAGGAGCTACCAAAAGAGTTTGATGCAAGTCTAAAAAATTGGCTCTTAATAAAAGTTCCGTTCACCTTTCGATCTCAATCAAGTTCTATTGAAAATTTCTTTGAATTAAAGATATTTTCATTGCCAACTAGACTTGGGTCGAACTCGTTCACTGGTTCATTTTTGCCACAAACCAATGATCAAACCCATTTAAATTACATGGGTTTGATCATTGGTTTGTGGCAAAAATGAACTAGTGAACGAGTTTGACCCAAGTCTATTGCCAACACTAAGCTGCTGGGTCCAACTCGTTCAGTCATTCATTTTAGACACAAACCTCTCATGGGTATGATCATAGGTTTGTGTCTAAAATGAACGACCGAACGAGTTGAGGACCTATCTTTAGATCTAATTCTTAAGCACAAAAATAAAAAAAATTTTACTTGCACAATAGGATTTTTTTTAAATCTATAAGCCCGCCGGTTTAAAATCCATAAGTCGGTAGTTTTTGACAACAACCTTTGATCGAACCAATTTATTTTACTTGTGTTTAACTACAGGCTTGTTTTAGAAATGACAAACTGAATGAGATTCACTTAAGTCTAGTATGTAGAATTGTGTCCAATAGGTCTTTTTGAACTAGTTGGTTTTTGTTCGAATCAAAAGTTCTTTCAAACCCATTTAATTTAGATTGACGTTTATGACACATATGTTTTATGTTTTAAACACAAACCAATAATCAAACCTGTGTAATTAAAATGGGTTTGTGTGCCGTGTAATTGGTTACAAGTGGCCTTGGGTCGAACTCGTTTGGCGCTACATTTATGACACAAACCCATAACAAGATCATAGGTTTTTATCTACAGTAATAAACTTGGGTTGAAATTGGTTAGTCTAGACCTCGCTCGAACTCCTTCTCTAGTTCATTTTTGACATCAACTGAAAGCCATGAATTTTGAATGAGTTTGGTTATCGGTTTGAGTTAATGAACGAGTTGGGCCCTAGTCTAATTTATTCGGCCAAACCGACGTTCAAATCCATGTAGTTTAAATGGGTTTGATCATGGCTTTGTGTACCAAAAATTCTAGTGAACCAGTTCGACACAAGTCTAACAATGTAATTTAAATTGAATTGCTTATAGGTTTATAACTAGGATAACCGACTTAACTAATTCGACCCAAGTCTAGTTACAATTATATTAGACTTGTATCGAACTCTTTCAGTAGCTCGTTTTAGATACAAACCTATGATCAAACTCATTTAAATAACACGGATTTGATCATTGGCTTGTGTCAGAAATGAACTACTAAAAGATTTCGATACAAGTCTAAATTATATCTTAATTATTTTCTAAACCTGATCAATTAAAGTATTAGAAAAATCGTTGAAGTAAAGAGTTTGTCATGATGCATTTCCTGTCTTTAAATTTAAAGAAAACAAGTTGTGAATAAAATATCATCGAAACTTTGTATTCGTTTGAAAGACCTTTCAATGTCCTTATGTATGGAATATAATATCGTGCTAATATTCGCAGCGACTTTGCTAGGTGGATCGTATCGGATACGATCCATTTTACATCAACTCCACGTGAGATGATACCGAATATCGCATGTGACATGAGATATGTGACACATAATGTCGTTCTAATGAAACCAAATTGTCGTTTATTATATTATATTATTATATTATTATTTATATTAAAAAGTTCATTTAACAATAATGCAATAAAAGAACAAGCAGTAATTAAAAAAATCAAAAAACCCGACTGTGATCAAATTTGAACAGTTAAATATCCAAAATGGGCATTCGAAATGAAAAAATCATAAGAGAAACCTAAAAATAATTTTAAAATACCTGTCGAATGATACCCATTTTGATATAGTTCGCAGACTTTCTATTTTTTTTAATATACAAAATGGTGCCTGTTGGCCGCCATGTTGAATTTTTACTACTATTTACGCTGACAAACTCATTTCCTTCATTTCGGGTGAAAATAAGCTCTAGTGCACAAAGAAATATTTTATATTAAATTCTACCAAAACAAAGTTAATTTAACATTTTTTGCCAATGATTTTGCACAATAGTGTATTGTTACTATAAACAAATAAATAAGTAATTCTTTCTGCCAAAAAACCGACTTCAATGCAAATACTCGTATCTGATAGAAGAAGAAAAGAAGAAATACGTGAAATATAAAATTAAATTTTATTGGCCGTTACTCCGGCCATTTTTTAAATGCAAGATAGTGTGTTTTTCAGAGCTCAGGGTGCGTGTTAAGTCTTGTATAAGCCAGTAAAGTAGAACCACTTAAAATAAAATATTAAATTTTAATGGGCGTGACCCAGCCCATTTTATAAATAGAGGATTGTGTCTATTTTAGAGCTCAAGGTGTGTGGTAAGTTTCATAAAAATCAGTTTGGTAGAACCGCGTGAAATTATATAATAAATTTTAATGGGCGTAAAAGTAAAGTAGAACCACTTAAAATAAAATATTAAATTTTAATGGGCGTGACCCAGCCCATTTTATAAATAGAGGATTGTGTCTATTTTAGAGCTCAAGGTGTGTGGCAAGTTTCATAAAAATCAGTTTGGTAGAACCGCGTGAAATTATATAATAAATTTTAATGGGCGTACCCCCCACCCCCACCCCACCCCCCGCCAATTTACAACTTTCATATTGTGTAATTACAAGAACCAAAGGTGTTTTATAGGCTTCGCAGCAATCAAATAAGTAAAATATCATAAAATTAAATAAAAAAATAAATTTGTGTGTTTGTCCCCGCCCACTTTTTTACAATGGACCCAGTGGGAAGCTATACCCTCTCAGACAAAAAAGAATTTTTACAATGGGTCTAATATGTACCGAGTTATGAAGTAACACCGCCAAAAAAAATAGAGACGAGTTTTTAACCTTTTTTGAAGTCGGTTCATAAACACAAAAACTTTTAAACAACCTATTATTTCTAATAAATAATATAAATGCATATTATTATCTTCAATTTTATCGAAAGAGACAAAAATTAAATTGTTCAGGAGAAGGTTTTTTTTAATATTTAAATATGTTTTTGTATGTAAATTGTCGCTTACGATAAAATATCACAGCCCGTATCTTAAAAGTTATCAACAATTTTGGCATTTTGATAATTCTAAACTATGGGTAGGCCCATAAAATTTTAATTGCAATTGCTTACGATAAAATCGAAAATAAGGCTCGATATTTATTTATAACAAATTTAATATGATTTCCAATAAAAAATGTTTGCATGTATAATGTTGATTAACATTACTACTTTTTTCTGTGTGTGTATGTTTTTTTTCTAGTTTTAAATTGTTTTTTTTCAATATTAATATGGATTAACAAATTAAAGTATAAATTTAACAGTATAATTAAAATTTAAAGTATAATTTAATTTAAGTCCAATTTATAACCCTTATTTTTATTACTTTTATTTTTTGTTTATTATTCTATTTGTCAAATCATTTGTTTCAAAAAAAAAAAATAAAAAAAAATAAAAACAAAAAATACTACAGCAACTCGTAGCAATAGTCAAACTGTGGCAGTCGTAATTCTTAAACCATTTAAATCAATTCAAAACGCATAAAACCTCAAACGAGTCACAAAGTTTATGTAATACAGTAAGTGCTCCTATAGTGGGACACATACTTAAAAGAACAATCAATGCATTTTTTCCTCAGCTCTCGGTAAACAGTTCACTGTTATTTTTTGTGTTAACGTTGAGGGCGAAAAGTGATGCTGTAAAATAAAACATAAAAACTAAGCAACTTTTACAATATAGTATCTGATTTTATGCTGCGGGGTTGGCAAAATTTATTATGCGAGCATGACTGTTATGTATGTGTGAATTTGTTTGTCTATGAATGCAAGTATTCATATATGTATGTATGTGTGTATGTATATATCTCTTCTATGTGTGACTGAACATTCATGGTTTTCATTTAATGCATGTAAGTGTTGCTTTTGTTGGGAGGCAATTTGTTGATTTAACTTATTGTCACTTCAAGTGTTTACTTTTGCGATTGTCTATTTAGTTGCATGTTTTCTATAGAGCTTAAATATATTGTTTGAGACATCGTTAGCAAAGCTTGTTTTCAATTTTAAATTAAGTAGAGTACATAGATATCTTGAAAGTTAAAGAATTCCTTTGTTGTTTTATTTTTTTAGATCTTGCATTTAATGAGGAACTTCTATTGTACCTTTATCTGAATTCATTCTATTATACAAGAAAAAAAAAATAAGACAAAATATTTTATATAACGTAAGCTAAGGTCAAACTTGGGAATTATTTGATAAAAAATAAAAAGGCTTTCCACTACAGACCTCCGCACTTTAAATTGATTTCTTAGATCTCATATTTAGTTTATTAGAAATAATATAAGTAAGTGCAAATAATTAAATATTATTAAATATTAAATAATTAATAAAATAAAATGAATAAACATTAAATTAAATATTTTTTCAACTTGAAATAACTTTGATTAACCATGGCTCATCATATTATTTCAATATCAAATTCACGTTGTTTCAACTTGTAATAACTTTGATTCAACATATTTTTCATTTTGATTTCACAAAAAAATCACTTTCACAAAAGAGTCAACTGTAAAGAGATTAATGGATAAATTTGGCGAAACTGGGTCTGTTAGTGATGTAAAGACAGCAACGCGCCTTCGATCAGGTCGATCGACCGAAAATGTCGCAGCTGTACGTGATGATGTCGCTCAAACGCAGGTCAAGCGCAAACACATCAATGGTGTTCGGTATCGTGAAATGATAACCAGTTTTTTCGTGCCTAGAATTGAAGAAATGAATGTGGATGGCATGTGGTTTCAACAAGACGGCGCCACATGTCATACAGCCAGAGAAACAATTCAATTGCTACATCAGTCATTTCCCGGTCGTGTTATTTCGCGTTTTGGAGACCAGAATTGGCCGCCTAGATCGTGCGATTTAACACCATTAGACTTTTTTTCTTTGGGGTTTTTTGAAGTCGATGGTTTACGCGAATAAGCCGACGACGACTCAAGCCTTAGAAGAGCAAATTGGACTCTGCATTAATGAAATACCGCAGCATTTATGCAAAACGGCCATTGAAAATTTCATTAAAAGATCGCGTGTATGCCAGCAAACTCGTGGCGGCCATCTGCCCGATTCGTTGTTCCACAAATAACCTCATTTTGTCTACTTTACGATATAATAAAGTTTCACGATTTTTTTTAAATATCTGTGTTTTATTTAAAATTTAAATCTTGCGTTCTTGTTGGGACACCCTTTATTAAGCGGTTTTTCATATATCACGTAATTTCAATAAATAAAAGTGCATAAATTATTTATTAATTTGAGTTTATTAGTAAAAAAAAATTAATTCTAGAACTAAATCAATCAAAACATATTCAAAAATATGCATTCATTAAAATTAACAAGTTTGTGAAGTCATTATATTAATAACTTTAATAGTTTAAACAGATCTTCTAACACAATCTTTCAGAAACATAATTTTGTTTTAATGTTTACAGCCTTATTTATAAAAATTATTAAGGTTTTATAAAGGGTCTTAAAAATTAATTTTTTTACCAAATTTTTCTTCTGAAGCCTTTACAAAACCTTAATAGCTTTTATAGATTTAAGCGGTTCTCCTCTTTGGTTCTGATAAAACTTTACTTGGAAAAATCCCTTTACTTATCATAGATGTTGAGGAAATCAGTTTTATCCTGAATTTAGTAAACATATAACATTTTTTATTACGCCCTTAGAGTCCTGTTTTATTTTTATTTTTTCAAATTCTTATAGCTACTAATTGTTTTAGATAATTTTCTTAAAACATTCTTGTATTCCTATCGATAGTTCCTGCTGTTGGACGGTCATCATCCGGCAGAGGTCAGCGACGAACATTCTGCAAAAGAATTTATTTCTGAATTTCTTAGCTTTCGTTTTTGTACTATACGAGTATCTTAAAAGACTTTTGCTAAAAGGAAGTATTTCAGAGTGTAGGTATTAAATAATTGTTTACGATTAAATCTTATCCTTAATTAAATTTTTGGCAACATTACTATTGGCTTTTATTAAATTATTAAAGAAAAACTTAATAACTCCCTCATATTTCAATTAGAGTAGCCGAGTCCTTACTAAAATCATGTCCAAAGACTTTAATGTTTTACTTAAGTTAGGATGACTGAAAATACTTCTTTGTTTGTATGAAAAATAATTTCTAAATGCAACAAATAACTAAACACACAAAAATACGTTATAATACAAAAAAATACGTTATAATACAAAAAAATACGTTATAATAAAAAAAAATACGTTATAGTACAAAATATGAAGAAAAAAGTTTTACGTCGGTTAATCGGTTAATCGACTGAAATTTGGTTTAACCGTTAAACGAAAAAGTCAATTTTGAATTAAATGATCAGTTAATCGCGTAGTAATTATCCGCTTTATCGATTAACAATTACCCTAATAAGCATGAAATAAAGTCATTTCAAAAGGAATTTTTTTTTTTAGAGATTACTGTAAATCATGTTGAATTAACATGAAGCAAATATGCAGCAAAATTACTACCGAAAAATGTTAAATTAAACTTGTTTTCGTCGATTTTAGTATGAAATTTGTTTAAATTGATCTTCTTACAATTTATATAGTAATGCAATTTGTAACAAAAGTGTTTGGTAGTATTGGCCATTTATAAAAATATAAAATTTGTTTATCACAAGAATAATTGCTCTACCTAAAAAGTATGTAGAATAAAACATACTCAAATTTAATTAAAATATGTTTTTTTTTTCAAATTCGTCCTTACTTTTGCAACAGAAGTATAAATTTAATTCAAATATAGAATATAATTTTCTTAATAATTAAATTTAGTTAGTCCTATCTGAAATCACTCTCATACGACGGAAACAAAGGGCCAGGCGTGCAAACAATGTTAATGTGTTTATGAAAAATTATTCATAATCAAACAAATTTTGATATGAGTGTGAGTGTGTGTGTGTGTGTGTGTGTGTGTGTGTGTGTGTGTGTGTGTGTGCAAGTGTGTCCTAAATGTATGTGGATGTGTGTCAGTTATTTTGTTGCTTTTCAAAATAATAAATTTTGAAAAATATTCAAATGAAATTTGGCATTCAGTATTGCGTAAATTATTTGTTAACATGATTAATAGTGCATCAGAGAATTAAGGACTATTAGGCCATACATAATGCTAATGCATGCAAGTATTAGAAGATACATACCAACCCTGCAGAAAGTGCGAATAGTGAAATTGTGGTGATTTACTAGTGACGTTGTCAGTAGTACTACTGACCAGGTGTACCCCAGCCAATGTAATCGCCTATTGACATTTAGCATTAGCTTGTCATTGAAAATCCACCACTAGACTGTAGCACTACTGACTAAGTAGTTCTTTTGGGACCACATGGAGACATTGGCACCAAAGATTCACTAGTAAATTTTAGGGCCTCTAGTCTACAATATCGATACTTCCTCGCTCGTTGTCAATAGTAAAATTATATTAATTTTCTAGTGACATTGTCAATAGTGCTACTGACTAGGTGTACCCCAGCCAATGTAATCGCCTATTGACATATAACATAGGGTTGTCATTGAAAATCTACCAGTAGACTTTAGCACTATTGAGAAGGTAGTTCTTTTATTACCATATGGCGATATTTGAACCAAACGTCCACACATATGTGTTTATTTAATATTATTGCATAGCATAATAAAAAAGGAAAACAAACTATTGACGCGTTCATTGACAATATCACCAAAAATACACTAGAACTTTTGTCTCTAACTACTCGCGCATAAAAGGAAACTTTTTGACATTTTAATTAGTGCAATTGTCGCTGGAGAAAAAGTATTGACATAGAGACATATGGTTCTAGGCCAGTGGTGTCAAAAATAAAACTATAGTTGTATGTGTGAGAAAAATTGTCTTAATCGTCTCTGAAGTACATCGAAAAAAATAAATATTTGCAACAAATGCAGTTTAGTGAAGCAGGTCAAAACATATAAAAAGGAGTCTATATGATAGAAAACTAAAAAATAAAGAATAAAAATTAAATAAAAAATTTGGGGCGGCCCATATTTTCTGAGTTACGGGACTGTGAACTTTTCATAGGAAACTATGAAGAATTTCTTAAAATAAATTTTTAAATATCTTATCTGATAGAAACGTGAAGAATAAGCAGAAAAAATTAAACAAAAAAATTGACTGCGACCAATATTTCCCAAGTTATTGGTCTTTTAAGTTTTGATTTAAAATGCAGTTTAGTGAATCTGCTACAGAGAAAACCAAAACGTCTTTTTAATATATATTCATTTGTTTCCTTAAAAGTTTTGTAACATAAAATACATTGAATGTCGCAAAAAGCATTACTGATCATAGAATATTTTTCGCATAACACTTTTTTTCTTTCATTGTATCTTTAAGGAACTTAATACAACCGCTGCGCATGTGTTTTCGTCGCTGTTTCATTGACGACTAAATCGAAGAGAATAAGAATGTGTGTGATTTTAGTTTGCACAATTGTGCCATGAAACTGACATCATTGTTCTAGGCTGACTAGAGGGAACATACACATATATGTATGTATGTGAGCATACGGAAGCACACATTCATTCATCATTGCAGCATGATGAACATATGAATGAATTAAATTTCATACATTTACATACACTCAAGGAAATTAATTTCTTTTTTTTTTTTTAAATAAAACTCATGGAATTTCTGATACTTAAATTAAACGTATGTTTTTGCTAAGTCCCTGTGCATACTTGCAATTTTTGTTGCAGCAATTCTTGGGTTTAATGGTGAGAGGGGTGAGAAGATTGGGGAAGGGTACACAGTTTCATATGCTCTGTAATTCCACAGAATACACAGAAATGAAGAAAGTGACAGGTAAAAAACGCTCCAATCAGGTTTTTGTTAATATTCATGGAAGAAAGAGAAAAGCATAGTGTATTTGATACTGTAGTGTATTACTACTTACCAATTAACACAGCTAATAAAAATGTATTGCATTAGAAAGACGAGACAAACTGAAAAATACCCGTATCTTCCGTCTCGTGACACTTCTCTATGTTTTGTGGTAATTTTCTTATGATTTGAAATTCGTAATTGTTAATTTCAAGTTGTTAGTTGTGTTTGACGTTTTTTATAATTTTATTTCTTCAGTTGTATGAAAAACAAAAAATATATTAACCCTTATGTGATTGACAAAAAAAAACTACTTGTTTTGTACGACAAGGTACCCGGGTACCTTCATACAAATCTTATGAAAAATAAAAGATTTTGCAACAAAATTTTAAATGTTACAAACGTTTAAATATACTTGTGTACTTTTAGGGATTTTTTAATGTTTTAGTCGTGTCTACATAAGGGCGTAATGTAAAATATCAGCGAAAAATAAATTGACCTGGGTGATTCCCCTTAAAAACAAAAATATTGGCGTTGGCAGAATATTTATTGATTATTTCCATTTTACTTTTGTATCTACATAGGGAAGTTTGTTTTCAGGAAAAAATTGTATTATTGCTGTGAAAGTTTTCAAATAAGTAATAAAATGAGCTCAAATACAAGGATACGAAATAAAAGATTTAGCTCTACAGAAATAAACAATTTATTATGTGAGAGTGAATCGAGTGACGAAGATTTTATTTGTTCAGATGAGGAGGATGATTACATTTCAGTAAATAGCCAAATATAAATTGAAGCTTCAGATGCTGAACCTACAGGGATTATAGAAACAGATGTGGACTCTGACGACTCAGATGAAACCAATGGTAGTGATGAAATGGAAAGCGGAAATGCATTTTTTGGTAAAGATGGTTCGTGTTGGTTACTGGAGCCATTTTCTCAAACACAGACTCCGAATAGAAATGTTCTAAGACAATGCGGTGGAGCAGCCCAAAAATATAAATTGTGCACCACAAAACAAATATTCGAAAGTATTTTGTCACTTGAAATGTGTGACATTATATTACGAGAAACAAATCGAAAAATTGGAAAAATTGCCGTAAACTGCAATACACATATGTGCAGAAAAAGCATAACCGCTAAAAACAATATATTTAAACCTTTCGTCGTAGACGAACTAAATGCTTTCTTTGGTCTTTTGATACATGCTGGTGTTCATAAGTCAAATACAGAGCATATTTCGGAGTTATGGAAACCCATTAATACGTTTTGCTAACGATGAAACTCGTTTATCGCGTGCCAAATCCGATAAGGCTGCAGCATTTCGAGATATCTGGATCATGTTAAATGCTAATTTACGCCAAACTTACAAGCCCGGTGAGCAGTTATACGGATATCGTGGACGTACTCGCTTTACACAATATATACCGGCAAAGCCTGAAAGGTATGGGATAAAAATATTTTGGGCTTGTGATGCTTCCAACTCCTTCCCCTTACATGGCCAATTGTGAACTGGTCAACCAACAGAACGTGAGCGCCAGACAAATGTGGGAGAGAGGAGTGTCTTAGATCTTGTTAGTCCATACAAGAACTCAGGAAGGAATGTCACAACCGATCATTTTTTTACATCTCTTGAGCTGGCAAAAGCATTAAGTTCGTGGAATCTCACACTTGTTGGAACAGTGAGAAAAAATAAACGTTTCATACCAGCTAATTAGAGCTGGCAAACTATCGATAGTCACGACATTCGATATTTTCGATAGTTTGTTGGAAAACTATCGGTACTATCGATAGTATCGAATTATTTTACACTATGTTCACACGGCAACACTAACAGTCGTTTTTAATGTTGATATATGTATTAAAGGGTTGCATTTGTATACTCGTTTGTATATCCAAAACAAATATACCATGGTATGTACCATATAATTGTAGTGTGAGCGACAGAACTTGTATAAGAGTTATTGTGTGTGCGTGCTTTTCCAAATTAAAATACAATTGAAAACAAATAACAATTGCTTATTGTATTGCTGCTGAGCAACTGTTTGATCTGTTTTTGCTCAAAAAATACATATTGTAATACAAATATATGAAAAAACCACTATTGAAACAAATACATGATGTGCAGATGTATGTGCGGACGTTCGTTATATTATGCAAGGAACACAATTGGGACGAACGACGAATTTTTCGGTGCGAACTTTCGTCATAAAAAATAAAACACATTTGTTCATATGAAAATGAACACAACACCGCCGTAGAACGAAATTCGTCGTGCATGACGAACTCTGAGATAGATTTATTTCTATTTTAAACGCCGACGAACGACGAAAAAAACAATTTTCTCTAACTCTCTTTACATACACAATAAACAGTGTGACCAGATTTTAAAATAAAATTAAGCGAAATCACGTATGTCTTTAATATTTTTTTAGAGAGTACGCAATTTGGATTAAAAAAGGCTAAAAAAGCTAAATCCGTTTTTAAAAAATTTAAAAAAAGAAGCTAAGAACTAAGAAGAAATAAGCTAAATTTAGCCCAAAATTAGCTAAAATGGTTACACTGATAATAACCAACTTTATCAATTATAAGAGCTGAGTTCGCTGAGTAAATTCGTTGTTATTGTGCTTCACACGACGAATTTACGCAGCGAATTCTTATCGACGAATTCGTCGATGTGGACGAAATTCGTCGTTCGTCCCAATTGTGTTCCTAGCATTATTTTGTGGCGCAGCCAAAGTATAGAGAGAGAAAGACACAATTTTGCTCTGAGAGTAATTAGCAGGGACAAGGACTTCATGCACTTAAAAAAGGTATTTTAGGCGCTTAAAATATGACATTAAAAATGCAAAATATGCACTAAAAACAATAAAATATGCACATATTTTAAAAAATTTTTGTTCAAAAGAAAAGTTTTAAGTTCACATACAACTAATTAAAGACATAAAAATATTTTATTTTCTCCAGAGGTGCGTGTACAAGCCATTTATATTAAGTTTGTACACCATATTATAAATGATATAACGATTATTTCTGCATTATTAGCTCCAAACACGAATTTTTAAAAATTGTACTTTTTTATACTTTTGAATGTGAAGTTCTATCATTTTTTTTTAGAAAGAAAGAAAGCTTTTGTGCATTAAAGAAAGGCTCAAATTTAAATTATTTTTTTTATATAATGTTACATATTTAGTTAACTCAACCATTACAATGGATTGAATTCTAGCAATTAGATTTTTTTAAATCTGTCATTTTTAAAAGCAATATCAAGTTTCCACAGAATTGTTTAACTACTTTCGGCTTTAATAGCAAACGATTTCCTCTTGAAATCATCAAAATGACAACGTTTATTATACTTGGTAAGCGTGTGTGGTTGTGCATTCCTTCTACAATTATAAAACAATGCAAGCGAATGAATTTGCCAATTGTCTTGCATTAATAATTTGTCAATAATTTTTTTTTTTTTTTTTAATTTTAACTTTTGAGCAAATGTGACACAAAAATCATGAAATTATACCATAGTATGAGACAAAAATATTAATATATGACCAAATTATGCAAAAATTTGCATTTTCAATAAAATATGCAAAAATATGCACTAACAAATCGATGCCATTCTCACACAAATTCAATGTTTCGTAAAGATATTTCGTTCTTGCCACTATCAGGCTTAAGGGGAAAAACATGCATTTGCATGAAACCCCTGTCCTTGGTAATTACAAATGCATGTGTTTCATGTACATGCATCATTTACTTACATATGTATATATGTGCAATTTTGCTTTCATTCATTCATTCATCAGCCAATTACATTTTTTCTCAACACATCATAAGGCACTTATGGTAAAAGCAGTTTTATGTATCTTATTTGCCTTAGAAAAACAAAAAAAAAATAAATGTGTTGTTTTCATTTGCTCATTGTCCAACCATACAATAATTGCTTAAAAAATCAACATTTACAACTAGTAACAGAAAACGATAAATAACATATTTGTTCATACCAGAACCAAAAAACACAAAAAACTAGTGCAAACAGATGTATCTGTGCAATGCTATAGTCTGGACGAGGAATAATAAAACAAAAATGTATAAGAAAAAATGCATTATTGTAAAATATTGTAGGAAGTCATTTAAGACTTGATGAAATTACCCAAATTATTTCTATGAGTGTATTTTAATTGTACATTTGTATGTGTGTTCATACACGTTTAAATTTCGACTGAATTGCAATTAAATGTATGTGTTTTCGCTTTATGTCTGTGTTTGACAGCCAGAGATTTTAGTTGCTTTTTGATGTATGTGCATATTCTAGTTTTAGTTTGACCGACAGGAAATATAGTGAAATAACTAAATTCCTAGAAAATAACTTTTTTCTATTTCTAAGTGATAAAACGTTTTTAACTATGAATAAATTTCATACACATTTGTATGTGTGGAATACGGTTAAAAGAGAAAATGTATATTGGCCAAATTAAAAAAATAACACATACAAATTTGTATGCAAACTTAATTTACAACAAACACACTCACACACACCACACGCACACAATGCTGCTACCCATTTTGCGAGATTTCTGATCATAGATGAGTCGCTTACGATTAAAATGATGGAATATGCGCTCATTTTCTGATCATAAATGACTCCCTTGTCGGGAGAAAATGGTACCCTAGCCGCGACTCATCTGGAAGAGTCTTTTATGAGCCCCCCAATCTAATCAATTTCGAATTGTCTTCGAGTCATTTTCGACTAATTGTCTGATCGTATATGCGTCTTCTATGACTCCCCTGCGCGATTAAAATGATCATATAGGCGCTCATTTTCCGATCATATGCGTCTTCTTTATTTGTTTGGCTGACATCACTTTTTTTTATTTACTTTTTTATTTGAAGGTATTTATATTCTTGTATTTTTAAATCTATCACTTTTAATAATATGTTTTATAATTTTGTCAACTTCACTTTAATAAGCTTCTGATCCAGTTGTGTTCACGCTTTGACTGAAAATAAGAAACCAAACCAATTCTTCTTTTTTCCTCTTGATTTCTTCTTTGTTTTATCAAAAAATTCCTCGAAATTAGCAACTAAAAATTGAATGCCAGATGTGCACAGAGCAAGTTTACCCGTGATTTGCTCGAATCCCTCTCGAGTCGCGTTTCACGCACGCAGCTGATTAATCCCCTTTTCATCATCCGGGGGACTCGAGGAAGACTCGCGTAGATGATTTTTGCCAAAACGATCATCCAAATGTTTCTGGGTACTTTCTAAATACAATCACCAATGTCAGTATGTGTGTTTGTGTGTGTGTGTGTATGTGTGTGCGTGTGCGTGTGTGTATGTGTGTGTGTGTGTGTATGTGTGTGTGTGTGTGTGTGTGTGTGTGTGTTAGAGCACGAACATGCTCTACGATTTTACTAAAACCTTTTCAAATGTAATTTAAAATTGTTATTAAAGCCTCTTGCTCGAATTATTGGTGATGTGGTTTATAAAATTTTACAAAGGATATTTCTCTTTATCAAATGAAAAATAAATTAAAATGCAATAAAAGAGGAAGCTGCTTGCAAACATTTTTGTTGTAATGTAATTACAAAAAAAAAGTTTGTTAAAAGAAGATTTATTTTGTTAAGTAAAGCAATGTTTAAATAAAGTTTGAACTTGCTTTTAGCTCAAATTTAGTAAAATTTTAAATTTAAATTATTTTTATTTTTATTATTATTATTTTTTTTTTTTGGAATTACTAATGCATTTTGTTGCATTTTTTTCCAAAATTTATATGTAAATTATTCAGTAAAGCATATTTTATTAAAAAAATATATAGAAAGCGGCTATCTATGGCTACAGGTAGTTCTTATATGCACTTCAGTACTGCATCGAGACACCTTTAACAAAAAAAAAAAATTCTCATAAGAAGAAGGGATACTACACCTAACTTTCATTTAAACAAAACGAGAAGTCTAACTAATAGCATGATTGAAACAAGAACTCTATAAACAAGCGTGCAGTTTCATTTTCTTACTATACTTTACCGTTGAACCTTCTGTTGAATTTCGCTTCCAAACACAAATGTGATTATTGACAAAATAGCATTTTCTATCGTAGAACAATGCTCTGCGGTCGGAGCAAATTATTAAATTAATAAATCGCACTGTCGTACTCCAATCGCGCAAGTTTAGTACAACACAGAAAAAGATACTTTTTTTCTTGCAATAAACATGTTTAATTGAAAAAAAAAACAAAAACCAATTAAACATTTCATTGAGTCAGTTAAAATTTTAATTAAAATAAATTTATAAGCGAAAGTTTAATTGATCCAATAACATTTTTAATTGATTTGTTTTTCAATTAAACTTGTTTATTGCAGGAACATTTATTTTTCTGTGAACGGTAGAAACTATGTCATGACGGAGACAGTGTAAGACTATTATTGCTATATAAAACGTGACTGGAAAAATTCGCCAAAAAGAATCGTGGAACGTTCTTGAAACGATCACCAAGAACACCTTTAATTAATCCAAAAATAATTCTTAAGAGAGTACTACAGAACAAAAAGAATTGTTTTCTGTTTTCTTATTTTATTGTTGTTTTCAATACAAGATGTCTGTCGAATGTTTTCTGCTATTTTAATTCTATGGGTTTGATTATGGGTTTGTGATTAAAATGAACTAATTTTATCTTATTAGACTTGTATCAAGCTCGTCCAGTAGCTAGTTTTAGACACAATCTTTTGATCAAATACATTTAAATTACATATATGGGTTTAGTCATCGGTTTGTGTCTAAAAGAAGCTACTAAAATGTTCGACACAAGTCCAAGTTTTATTTTTAATATACAGTTACACATGGAAAACATTTGTAATACTTGTGCAAACATTTGCGCAAGTAAGCGTAAAGCGAGTTGTGTTTATATTCAAGTTGATCGTACATTTGCTCTACACATCTCTTTTGAATAAAAATTGAGTTTAAAAGACGTAATAACAATAGCTTTTTTGCTAAGGTTTTGTAGAAATAACGTTTGAATTTGTCCAAATTCAACCAGAATGCCAGAATGCGTCAACAGCAATCTTGAACTAACCGTAACACTGATTTAATTAGCTCATCCAACAATCGCCTAAAAGAGTCGCAAAAATTGTTCAGGGGCAAAATACGAATGCTGTAAGATAACAATCGTTCAATAATCATCGAAATGATCAAACGACGATTATGGAGTAACAGAGAAAATACTTGGATTTGATTAACTCATCAAACAATTGCCTAAAAGACTAGCAAAGAATTTTCAAGTTTAAAATTCGATTGCGGTGGAATAACAATCGTTTAATGCCCATCAGAATGCTGAAATGATGATTGTCAAGTAACATAAAAAACAATCGTCAACAATGATTAATATAGCTCGCACAAGCATCATTTGGAAGAGTGACTACTAATAATCAGCCAATGTTCGAAAATATACGTAGCCGATGACTACCTTGTCCAACAATCGTCAAAATGATTCCCATTTGGAAGAGAAAAATATAATTTTATTCCAACAACTGACCGTACGTACGATTAAAAGTAGAGAAGAGAAATGAAGAATGAAGAATAAACGTAAAATTAACAAAGGGATATGTTTCTTTTCGTAGAATAAAATGATATGAATCAAGTGTTATTGAGCTGGTGAAAAATTTTCTTTGCTCAGACAAAAACTTTGTTTTAAACGAATATGTGAGTGAATTCTGCTTGAAAAAATTCCCTCCAAAATAAAAGCTCAAGGCTTTTGAGTTTCTTTTCCATGGGATTCACAGACAAGGTTTTCCCAGATATTCTCCTATGGACGCTAGGAGGAAAGAGGCATTTTAGTGCTTCCGATTCTACAGCACAAAATTAGCTTTTGAGACGAATATTTCTTTATTTCAATAATTCTATCCCCAAAAATGTTAAAACTGACCGTTTTGGCGTAAAATTATCACATATGGCAGTTTCTTATAGAGAGATATAAAAATAAAGCTCAGTTTCTTTGCAGACTAATATTTGCTATAAAAATATTTTACAAAATATTACAAAAGTTTTCCCAGCAATCTTTTGGATAGGCCAGAGAAATATTTTCCTTCGAAAATGGAGCGGAATTTTTTTCCATTGATGTAGATTAAATTTTGAAAATCTTATTTCTTTATAGACTAGGAGTTATTTTTAAAAGCAGTGTTGCCAAGCTGTGAAATTACACATTTTGTAAGTAATTTTTTTAATCTTTGCAAGCCATTGAAACATTGGCTTTTACATATGCCACTCCTAACAGAGAAGTTTTTTTTTACCGGATCTCCCATATTATAGATTTATTTAAAATAATTTTTGCATATAGCGCAGTTTGTTAGGGTTCCGTACACCAAAGGTGAAAAGGAAACCTATTGTTTTCGCTACGCTGTCCGTCTGTCCGTCACACGGTATTTTCTCAGGAACCGTAAGAGCTACGGACCTGAAATTTGGACACAGTATGTAGAACCTTGACCGCTACAACAACAAATACATGAGAATTAAAAATTAAAGGGTGTTCCAAAACGAACAACGAAAAATGTTAAAATCCCATGTAATATACATACAATTGTATGAACATATGTATATTGAAACTTGAAATTTGTAAATTTAGTATATTTTTATACAGAGTACAACAATTAACACTAAAATTTAAAAAAATTTAAATTAAAGGGTGGTCCATCAGTTAATGCAATTTTGACTATGTAATTTTGACAACTTGCTATATCTTGGAAACCGTAAGAGGCAAACACTTGAAATTTTCAAAAACGGTAAAACTAAAAAAACCGAAAATTATAAAATCGCCAAACCAAAAAAAATCGCCAAAAATTAAAAAAAATCGCCAAAACGAAAAAAATTTCCAAAATTAAAAAAAAATTTCTAACACTAAAATAAATCGCCAAATTCGAAAAAATCGCCAAAATGAAAAAAATCGCCAAATTAAAAAAAAACACAAAAAATCGAAAAAAATCGCCAAAACGCGAAAACGTCGCCAAAACTAAAAAAAAATGTATATAAAAAAAATCGCAAAAATGAAAAAAATCGCCAAAAATAAAAAAAAATCGCCAAAATGAAAAAAAGCCAAAAACCTAAAAAAAAACGCCACAACGAGAAAACAAAGTGTCAAAACTAATACCATGTTCACACTTATGGTCTTAAACATGTTTAAGGTAAGTGTTTTAAAAAACTAAACACAACCGTTCACATTACATTTGAGATGTTTAAGGTTGACGTTTTTGACAATAAATGATCGTATTTGTAAAAAATTACAAACAATTATGCTTTTTTATTGGTTTATTATTTTCAAACAATAAATGTTTTTGCAAATAATTGAGCATTTTTTAACTAATTACTTGTTTGACAAATAGTTATTCACGTGACGTCATTTAATAGCAACACAAAGTTGCCAGAGTTATCAAAAAACGGGCTGAACATACTACATTTGCGTGTTTAAGGAAGTGTTTTAATCTTAAACACTTCATTTGAGATGTTTAACAAAACAAGTCAATGTATGGTAAAACATCTCAAAATCGTCGTGTTTAAACTCTTAAACACGAATGAGGCGTTAAACACGTTTAAAACCATAAGTGTGAACATAGTATAAAAAAAACCAAAAATTTAAAAAAATCGCAAAACCGAAAAAATGCAAAAAACGCCAAAACAAAAAACCGAAAAGACCCCAAAAACGTAAAAAGCAAAACTATATATTATATATATGGGGTTCGTACGGAACCCTTCGTGCGCGAGTCAGAGTCGCAGTTTACTGAATTTATTTTTCTTATTAAGCGAATCACATGAGACGCTTAAGGTTCAGCAATTATCATCCTAAACTAGAGAAGTATTTCCCAAGGAAACCCTAGCCAAGTGGCTAAAAAACCAATTTTAATAGAAAATTAATCAATTATGTACACTAAGGGAAAAACGTACTAAAATCAAGATTTTATGCTTGAAATCAAATCAATCTTAATAAACAATTCTTGATTCAAGAACAATATCTTAATTTTTTTAAGACCACATTTAAGATTGTAATCCTGAATGAAATTTCATTTTAAGATCGAATTCAAGATTTTTTTTCTTAATAAAAATCTTAAATTATGATTATTATCCTAAAAATTTAAGAACATAATCTTAAAATTAAGATTAGGTTCTTGATTTTTAGAATTCGTTTTATAAACTAAGAAATTGTACTTAAATTTAAGAACGTCAATCTTACCGACCAAATTTCAAGATTGGAACTTAAAAATTTCTACAGTCTAAATTCAAGAATCTTGTTCTTAAATTTATATCATTATTTTTCTATTAGTGTACATTATCAAAACCTCATTGGATAAATTATAAATTATATAACTTAAGTTAATATAACACCCATTTAAATTATATTTAAGAATTTTATTAATTACAACTCATAGATATAAAAGTGAATTCATTTACAATGTTGTGGCAAAAAAAAAAAACAACTCTTGGTTTTAACACAAATTTAACAATTAAAAAATAACGCCGCAGCCAATAAAAACCACTTCAATATTTGATCAATAGAATGCAAAAACAAACAAATGTGATAGTGGGCTGCAATCCAAAGGGAATAACTTCCACTTACACCATAAAAAGTTAATGAGCAACCAACAATAGAGAAACCAATATTTACAAACCACACGAAAGGCGGTGGCGCTTTTACTATTTGTACAGAAAACACACACCTGATTTTAATCAAATTAACACTACCAAGTTTGGCAAGCATTTTTTTATTTTTATTATTCATTACAATTTATTTGAACTTTTGGCAATAAAAGATAATAATAATGATAAGAGATTTGAGAGGCAGAGAGGTGACAGGATACTTTTCTATTGCACGAAATCTATCAGATTTCAATTAAAATGTTTATTAAAATCTATACCGTTTACACTTATTTTTTTAACATGTATTTAATTTTTTTTTATCGAAAACAAACCCTTTTAAATGAAAATTTTACAAAACTACAACCAAACAACTGCAATGTAGCCAATTCACACACCTTTTTATGTACGCCGGCTAAGATTTTAGTACAAATTGTATCACTAAGAACATAATTCACCAATGCCATTTAAATATCAATTCATATTTAAATGTCGATTTTCATAAATTTTTTTATGTTTATATAAATAAGTCGGTGAAATTGGTTCTAAGTCCTACTAGATTTTAAGTTGATTTTGGCAAAATCTAGCGACGAAGTAGATTTGGTTTTGTACAGCAATCTATTATATTTTATTTTTCCCCTTAATCAGGCCCAATCTCCAGTGAAAAGTTACTCAATCTGCCAACCCTACTTCAAACTTTTGCTATAGCACGAAGACTTGCAATATTGCCCTTATAGGTTTCTCTTTACTAATGGGTGTTTTTTTTTAGCTATAGAACTTTAAGTTGGCATCACTTTTTAACTGGCGGCCATTTTGTCAGCTGTCAAGTGATTAATATTTAGTTTGGTTTGCCATTTCATCATGAACAGGTTGACAAAAGAACAACGCTTGCAAATCGTGCAAATTTATTTCGAAAATAATGGTTCAGTTCGCGAAGTTTACCGCAAGCTCCGTCCATTTTATGGTCGACATAATCGTCCATCAGAGCAATTAATTCGGTTAACCATGGATCGTTTTCGCACTACGTTTACTCTATGTGATAATACGCATCCGCAGAGACGTCGAACAGTGCGCACCGAAGAAACAATTGCCGCTGTAGAGCAAAGTGTTGAAGAGGACCCGAATGAATCGATTCGCCACCGTGCACAGCAATTGGAGCTTTGTCCATCAACTTTATGGAAGATTTTGCGCAAAGATCTTGGCTTGCGACCTTACAAGATCCAGCTTGTGCAAGAATTAAAGCCGCGAGACCATGCAATGCGTCTTGATTTTGGTGTATGGGCCGAAAATGAGATTGATCTCGATGCTGATTTTCATCGCAAAATTTTGTTCAGTGATGAGGCTCATTTTTGGTTGAATGGCTACGTCAACAAGCAAAACTGCCGCATTTCGAGTGAAGAGAATCCACATGAGACCCTTGAGATGCCATTACATCCACAAAAACTGACTGTTTGGTGTGCTCTATGGGCTGGTGGAGTCATTCGGCCATACCTCTTCCGAAATAATGCTGGAGAGTCAGTTACCGTTAATGGAGACCGGTATAGAGCCATGATAACCGACTATTTTGTTCCCGAATTGGATGGCATGAATGTGGATGAGTTATGGTTCCAACAAGACGGCGCTACATGCCACACAGCGCACGTCACAATCGATTTATTGAAGGAAACATTCGATGAGCGCATAATTTCGCGGAATGGACCTGTCAATTGGCCACCAAGATCGTGTGATTTGACACCATTGGATTATTTTCTTTGGGGATATGTGAAGTCGCTCGTCTACGCCAACAAACCAGAAACGTTAGGGGACTTGGAAGCCAACATTCGTGGCGTTATTGCCAACATACGGCCCCATATGCTCGAAAAAGTGGTTGAAAATTGGACCTGTAGAATTGGCTTTATTCGAGCCAGCCGCGGCGGCCACATGCCCGAAATCATATTTAAACATTAATGGCATAAAATTATCCTTCCAATAAAGCCAAATTGATGGACATTAAAACGATTTTCTTGTGTTTTATTTCAATTCGAAGTTCTATACCTCTAAAAAAAACACCCGTTATAATTTTAAACTACAATCTTTATATAAATTTTCGCTTGCAAGAATTTTAATATTGAAACAACGACAACATACATATGAAAATAAAGCCTGGCTGATTTTAAACTAATTTAAATTTGCAATTGTAATGCGCTGAAACGCAATGAAATGAATTGCACAAATGATTGAGGGAATCAATGAACTGTAAATGTAAATGCAATAAAAAGATATTGCATAATTTTACAACATCATTAACATTTACAATAGAAGGCCATACGACTTCACTGGAGTAATAGGGTTGTCAATTAGTAGTAGTACTCAAAATAACTAAAGAAAAAGTAAGACTTTGAATCAAAGTCGGTGACACAGTCGAAAAATCAGTGGAAGATAAAATTGAATTTTCAAATAGCAGAGACAAAAACCACTTCTTAAAGCAGCTATACTCAGGAAATGTCTAATGTCTAATAAATAATATATAATTGTATACATTCAATCGTGTTTTTTTTTTTTTTTTTGCTAGACGTAGGCCTTTTCGGCCACGGTTGATGAAAATTAAAAAGTTTTGACTTTTTTATTTGACGGCTGATCTTTTGATCGTCAACCATTCTGATTGACAAAAAAAAAAAAAAACATCAGTGCAAGGAGAAGGAAAAGTAAAAATACAAATCGTGATTGATGTATTTAATTGTAAGCGTCCTTTTAAGCGACAAGCATACCACACTTATACATATGCGCTGATTGATGGAGTTCTTTGATCGTCTTGACATCACTTTAGTCCGTATGTAAAGTTAATGGAAAAATATGAAGATGAAAATATGTATAAGATTATTCTAAAATTAAGCATTTTATGCGTTGGAAAATATTTAAAAGAATTTTTTAATTATTAGAATTAATTCTCTTTTTGACCGACTTCAAAAAAGGCGCTTATCAAGTCGTCTCTATTTCTTTTTTGTGGTTTTTCTTATTAGCTCGGTTCATATTAGACCGATTGTACATTTTTTTTTACTGCCTGCGAGGGTAGTGCTTCCCGTTGGTCCCATTTCGAAAAAAAATTGGGCGGGGACACGCCCACAAATTATTTTATTTGATTTTATGGTATTATGCTTATTTGATTGCTGCGAAACCTAGCAAAGACCTTTGGTTCTTGTAATTACACAATTTTAAAGTTGCAAAAATGGGCGGGACTACGCCCATTAAAATCTATTAATATATTTCACGTGGTTCTACTCAACCGATTTTTACGAAACTTACCACACAACTTGATCTCAAAAATAGACAAAATCTTCCATTTGAAAGAATGGGCGGAGGCACGCCCATTTTAATCAATATTTTATTTTAAGTGGTTCTACTGTACCGATTTTTAGAAAACTAAACACAAACCCTGAGCTCTAAAAACTCTAAATCTTGCATTTATAAAATTTAATTTTATATCCCATACATTTTTTTTCGAAAATGTTTTATCATATTTGTGCTTTGAAGTCGGGTTTTTGGCAGAATTATTATAAATACTATTTTTAGTACGAAAATCCCAATTTCCATTTTTTTTTAAAGACTACAAAACGGAGTTTTGAAGAAATGAACAAATTATTAAACAACAAACAACTCAACTTAATACACAGAAAAAATTATGATAGATTTTTTACAACAAAAATATTTTTGAAACTGATTTCAAGTTTTATTATTTTTAACCCCCGACTAAAAAATGGGTGTTATAAGTTTGTAGTGTGTGTCTGTGTATCTGTGTGTCTGTCCGTGTAAACGTACAGACCAAACGGCTGGACCGATTTTCATTTAGTTTTTTCTGTTTGAAAGATGACTTGATCGAGAGGGTTCTTAGTTATGCTTGAAGAAAATCGGTCCAGCCGTTTAGAAGGCATAACATCTTTTCTGAAATAAGTCGGGGGTTTTTAAAATTTTTAATTTTTGTTATCTTTATTTGGTTTGATTGATTTTTAGTTTTACGAGTAAAAATATTATTTGATTTTTTTAAATTAAGTAATTGAATGCAAAATAAAATTTTTTCTGTATATATTTAATTTTTAAAATTTTATGACACCTTCTTCTGATATCAAAAAGTATATAATTGACACCCCAATCAAATTGAAAGTCATTATTCCAAACTCTCACAAAACGCCCACTCACTAATACGATTCTTTGTTTGACCGAATAGTAATTTTACACGTTTCACAATTCAGTGAATACAATGGCATTTAACTTATCTATTTTACATACAAAAAGAGCTTTGAGAACAATCATTTCAAACATTTCATATGATTGTAAATTACTAAAAAAAAAAACATCGTGCCACAACCGCCAAAATAGCTTAAGCGACATAATTTTCGAACTTCGATTTTTGACCAAAATCGGTTATTTGCGATCGTAAATAGTCGATTTTCGTCCAAAAAAAAACGAAGTCCAAAAAATGTGTCGCTTAAGCTATTTTAGCGGTCATGGCTCGACATAAGATTTAATTTACGTAATTGAAGCGTTAAATTTGATTTTTTATGTTACTTCCACAACTGTAACGTTAACGATGATGATAGTGATGATGATAATGATGTTGATGATGACGATGATTTTGAAGAAGTGAGTGAGTGCTCTAAAGAGGCATTACAAGAAAAACTAGAAAACAGAGCAAGGAAACAAAAAACTCAAAAAACTCATAAACTCCCTTTACTGCAAAAGGAAATGAAATAAATTGTCTGGTTTGTCTTTTAAATAATTTATGACAGGGTAAATGAATACAAAAAGGAATAGTAAAATAAAGTGGGGATTTTTTTACTGCCATTCATAAACGGAAATATGAAATTTAAAACCATTTTTCCAATTAATTAGGTAATAAAATATTTATGGAATGAATACTCAACATAAGAAACAGTTTTTGCTTTAACGTAAATTAAATAAAAGAAGAAAATAAAATAAAAGGAATATTGTATATTTTTTTCTCTCTTTTTATCTTATTTTGTTAATAAAATTCTTACTAACAAATATTGATACTCGTATGCAATACTTGAACCGAAACTTCTCATATTCCATTTCACTTGAAAGTTTATGTTTAACAGCTGATGTTAATACTCGTAAATGATATCTGCTTTAGTGCGTGATGGCGCAGAAAATGCTGCATTTCCCCAGAAAGTGTAATAAAACCATTTTCAATTTCAAATAAAATAAAATATATTGCAAGTATTGAACTAAAAACCCTTAATAAAACAAATTATTCCTTGAATACATTTGACAAACGTGTGTGTTTTAGTGCTGATGAGCATAAGACATTGACACGAAACCTGAATCTAGTCATAAAAGCTATCGCATCAAAAAATAACGAAAAAGTGGACTGCTGGATACTTAAGATCCTATTCTAAAAATACTGAAATATAAAAATATATCAGTATTATAATCAGTAAAAATTTCTGAGTAGATCTTGAGTTCAGTATTTTAAAATTGTTATAGAATGAAATATTTTTATTAACTGATGTGATTTTTTAAAGTAGAGAAAAAAACTTAAAGTCCATGTCTATTTAATTGGGTAGAGTGTGTTTACTAACATCAGATATTTAACATTAACTTTTAATGAAATGGAATATGAGAATTGATTATGTTTTGCATACAATTATTAATTTACCTGTGGTAATTGAATAGGAGCGTCCCTATTGCTGACTGGCAGCGATGCTAGCCTGTCAGTCTAGAAATAGTTAGTTCTATTAATACTATTGACCGACCCTGTGTCTACTACTATTCCTTTTTTGTTTTTTTTTGTTTTTCCGCTTTTTTTTTAATTTTTCTATTCATGTGAGCACGAAGTTATATAACATTCTACCTTAGATGCTTAACTATTCTTATTAATCTTGTACCGTCGATGCAGATGTACATGCTGTGTGATTTTGCTTGACGTTCCAATTCTAATGTAAAAATTTTTACATTTATACATAAACCATTTCGAGATACATATTCGAATCCAAAGTCACAAAATCGCAACTTTTTTCATTGGGATATTTTTTTTTTTTGAACGTTTTGTTTTGATAAACGTTATTAAAAAAAGGCATTATCCATTTTCACTAGAATCTTTCTAAAGGTACAAAGAGTCAAAAAAGAATCCATAAGAAACGATGGAAGTACAAATAAATACAAACTTTTGCCTTGCAACATCACATATTTCGAAGTCACATTTAATACGATAACAATGAGCGTTATATATATTAGTCGCAAAAATTTGTTTCTTTAACTGATACATTTGCACTATCTAGACTATGAGCTTTGCTGCCATTCATGCGGTCTTAATTTTTTAGCTCGAACCGGTGGTGCCTTCTGGTGCGTAGTGGGTACGTAAAGTACCCTATACACAGCGGGAAATTTTGTTAGAAAAATTTAAATAATTCTGCACTTTCTAATTCTTAAAAAAAATGCATGCAGCATTTGTAGAAACAATATGTATTAATACACAAAAAGTAAGAACAAATAGGAAATTCGCTTTAGAGCTCCCGACAATTCCCAAAAAAAATCGCAAAATTCCCTAAAAATGGAATTTTTTCAGTATTTTTGCTGTATTCTTCTAATTTTTCGCCGGACCCAAATAATGTTTTCGCAAAAATTTAAATACATATCTTGTCTCAATATGGCGTGAAATTTTTTATTTCAGCTTTGGAATTTGAGAAACAACGACCTTAGATTTGATATTTATAACAATAATAGATCTATTTCGGAACAATCTAGTTCCTTCAATAATAAAACTTTTGAAGAAAAAAATTCTTTGTAATATATCTTATACAAAACCTTTTAAAAAAGTGTAAACATGGAGTTGGTATTTTAGCCAATTTTTTTTTATAATAGCGAAATAACGGCGAAAATAGACTTTTTTTCAAAATTTTAATTTTAATTGCGTATAACTTCTGACTTAGTAGCGCTTTTGTAACAAATATTTTTTTTAATGTTACACATTTTGTTCTTAATTTATAGTAAGTAAGAAAATCGAACAAGATTTGACTTCTCCATTAGCAGAACAGTGGACCATGGTTCTTAAAAAATACCCAAAATTTTATTTTTTAATCTCGTATAATTCCTAAACTATAAGCGAACTCCCATAAATAAGGCAGAATTTTTTCATCTCTTGAAAAGAAAAAAAATCAAAAACATCAGCTTGACATCGATTTCAATTTTTCATTAACTCACTTTGCCCAATTTGGGTCTTTGTGGCTCCACCCCTTTTAAAATATAGTCCAATTACCAGACTTAAGCTTTGTGACACTTCCTCAAATGGTGTATGACATTTCATAACAATCAAACGGCTCGCTTAGAAACTGCAGAATTTTTTCCATTTTTTTACATAATCTCCCACTGTATATGCGGTACTTAAGACCCCACCAGGCACCAGAAGGTACCCTCGAAGCGAGCTAAAAAATTAAGACAACATTTATGACAAAAAACCTAATATTTTAGACAGCGCACATATTAACAACCTTATTTATGAAACGTATTAAGACTTTATAAAGGCTTAATAAAAAAAATTGTGTATGAAAATTTGTCTTAAAAAACCTTTATAAAGCCTTCACAATTTTTATAAATTAGGCTGTAAGAATTTAAAAAAATCCCATATAGGCTGCGACCAGTCTAATGAGCATTTGATATTAAAATATTACTGCGTTGAATCATTTATAAAATGGATTGTTATTTAATTTTAGTAAAATTATTTGCTAGTTATTTAACTCAAATAAGTTTTTTTTATTCTCTATTCATTAAAGTTTAACTGTCCTCTAAATCATAAGTATATTATACTTTACAAAACTTCTGTTATTTAAACAACAAAAAAAATTCAATGGATTATTAATTTGCCAACAAAAAATCGAATATAATTTTTGCAATATCGGAACTTTTTTTTATAATGAAATGGAAATTTTTAAATAATTTTTTAACTTCAAAAACTATTATATACGAAAAATTAATGCTACCGAAGTCCGCAATAGCGAAACTCTATTGTATTTTCTTAAAAAACTACGGTAAAATTTTTTTAACTATTTTTTTCGAACTCAACAGCCCCAAAACCATAAAGGCTGACCATAAAATAATTTTGTCCATCTAGATTCGAGATTCGTCCCACTGTCATCCGGTTCAATTGTTGGTTAATACATGTATACATATGTATATAAATCATTAAGGAGGATATAAGTAGCGAAATATTATAACATATTCAGTTTTATTGCGAGATGTTTATAAGTTTCTTATTTTGCTGGATTTTAATCTAGTAGGTTAATCCAACCAATTTGAACAGTCAGGTTACTGTCAATTATTGTTGAAATTTTAACTTAAAATTTTTTAGGCATATATGTATATATATGTATATATATATATATATATATATATATAAATTGTTACGTTTTTCTCTCTATAAAAACGATTTTCCATAGATCCGAAGATTTGCAAATGAATACAAGAGCCGAGTGTAGTAATTAGTGTTAAGAATGATACAAGTTCTATTTACAAATACACTTATACTAAATTACTCAAGAGCTTAAATACACTAATACAACTTAAACTAATAAATTACACACAAATATTCACAACTGGTTACCACTACGCCTTCCTCGCTGTAGTTTACACACGTCTCTTATCAGGCTGCGCAAGTATTCACATGACACCTCTCTGCTGCCGTCACTTACGAGACTCTCTCTGCCGTCACTCACACTTGATACACCAATAAAGACTCACTGCCTTTACTTACACCCTTACACACGTCTATTCGCTGCGCTGTTCCCTTTACTCCAGTCGACACGATAGACTCCACAATAATCTCAATTCCACGACAGACTATTAGCGTTGTCAACTTTTAAATTTCAAAAAGCACCGAAACCAAGACAAAGATAATAAATTTTGATCGAAATAAAAATGGTGACTTTCTGCGTTTCTGGATGTAACAGAAGTTTGATGGGAGTGCAAGTTTTGATAATGCCTCAAACGAGTTCATATCAACTGAATCTGTCAAAAGTGGACTCAATATTTTTCCCTTTGCCTTAAGTGAATCAATCTTTCTCCACCCATTGTCTATACTAGACAAAATTTCGCTATTATGCTATATTTGAGTAAATATTTGCATTATGTCTTCTTTGTTGTATGGCAAAACACTGTTTGTGTTAATTATGCTTAAAATTTTAAAGTTTGATGGTAATATGGCACGTATTTATTCAACCAAACCTTTTAAAATCTTAGTAGATTTTTTTTGAGATGCTATATTTAACTTCAGAGCTTATGTTTTTGAATGAAAGACTTCCTCGAAAAAAAAGGTAAAGAAATTTTCCTTTGAGCTTTTGGTTTAGTGCCACCGCCTCGAAACAAAAAGCACCGAAACTGAATTTAAAAAAGCACTGAGAACTAACTTCAAAATTTGTCGCGTCGAAAATTTAAAAAAGAACTAAAAACGGTGCGAAAAGCACCGAGTTGACAACTCGAGAGATTCGCTTGTTCATTGATTTAAGAATTCACTTATTCTTACAGAATTTAAATGATTATCGGATGCCTCAAATTTTAAATCTTAGGAATGGAATGACATGTACATACATGTCGTCGGTTGGTTATTGGTTTGCGTCACAGTATATTCAAAATACATTACGTCTGCATCAAACCAATAACCAATCGACGATGTGTAAAATTTTTTTATATAAAATAATAAAATTTTAAATTTAGTGCTTTTTCACTTAAATTACGCGCTTTTTTCTTGGTTTCGGTGCTTTTTGAAATTTAAAAGTTGACAACGCTGCTAACTAACTCATTGGCTGCGTCACCGCTTTTTATACTCCACACAAATATCACCAGAAGTTTCAAGCAATGTCTAGACGATCATTATCATCTTATATGCTGCCTAATTAAGTTCATGTGGTAACTATGTACATACATGTGTATATGCGTACGTGTGTACATCATTAACTAAGCAACACACGGTGGTTGTTTATCTTTTACTTTTTCATTTGAATTAGCATGTATGTATGTGTGTAAATATGTGAATCTTCTTAATAAGCAGACGCTTTTTGTTGTTGTTGCTTTTGCTTGTTTACGAGTTACGCACGCTTATTTAGTTGTTTGCTACTATTCTAGATCAGTGATGGGAAATGAGATTTGCATTTCGGTACCAAAAAAAATTTTTGGAGTACTTTTTTGATCCCAAAAGTACCAAAAACTATTGTTTTATTTAAATTTTATTAACAAAAAATTATATAAAATTTATTACAAATAAATAAGAAAATGAACAAAAAGCATACACATATATTCATAACCAGACAGAAATAGTGATTTTGCGCAAAAAGAATGTGCATTCACAACACTGTACAAAATTACGACTCTTCCAAAAATTTTGTACCACCACAGTACTACAAACACAAATATATTACTTTGTGTTTTCAAATTAGAGGCCTGCGTAAACAGTCTTGAAATGTAAAAACGTCATGATTTTTAAATGTATTCACGTCGCATGTATTATACTAAACCAATAATAAATGCTGTCGTACTATAAGCGAGGCACGATGGATGTATTGGTGTATGTGTATACCAGTGATAACAAGCGATGACGTCAAGACAGCTTGTCTGTAACAAACACTCAAAAGAAGTACTGTTGACTAGTCTATGCTTGTTATTTTTCATATTGTACGTTTGAGTGTGTGTGTAATATGTAGATGGTGAGCTATTATGTGATTAACCGCATACAACTAATGTTAATGCATGTGTGTGAATTTGCATGTGCGCAGAAAAATAAAAGATCATACACACATACATGCATGACGTTTGTACACGCGCTTATGCGTAGAAAGAAGCTATATAGTATTACAAAGTCTTCCGTCACGAAGTGTTTTCTTCTTTACTCTTATACCTACAATACTCAAATAAATTTCTTGCAAACAGTGTTGTTAACGTTTGTTTTATAAGATTTCGCTGTAGCAAAGCATTTGAAAAATCCCTCATGTCTTAAAAGTTCTTATAAGATATCTTGTGCAGGAGACTATTTCAAATACCGTGTTCTTAGTAATCCTATAGCACTACAACAACGAAAATACAAAAAGTTGACTTAAGTTTGAAAATTTCCATTGTGACGACCTTATAAATTTGTATTTAGAGTATTGCACCACCATTAAAAAGAAGAGTTGGAGGACGGTCATTCGGCGTTACCATTTTAATGTTATGAGTTCCTTAAAATATTGGTAAACAGATGTTATACTGATGTTAGTTGTACCCGCAGACCATCGTAACAACATCGTGCTGATTATCATTTTCTGTCTGGGTGGGTATAAATATTAAAGTTATAACAAAAACAGTTTTTAGACTTCAATAAATCTTTGGCCTGGATATGACTATACTGTTGGAACATAAATTATATTCCTGTGTTTTGTTTTCATGATATTGTGGTAAGAGAAAATCCTTTCGATATTTACAGAGGAGTGAGGTATGGACAAAATTCCGTAAACTACTCTCGATTTACCAGGAAACATGTATTCGTCCAATGCGTTTTTAGTTATAGCCATGGAAGTCCAGAAACTGCATACGTATATATTCTGTTGTTAATGGCGTCAGTTCTATATTGGTTATTAATATTTTAAAAATTTTGCTTTTCGCTGGGAAACTCTTTAATTAAAAGTAGTATAATTACCAAATAAAATATTTTCAGAGGGATACTTACTAAACTAAACTGTCAAAGTCCACTTTTGCTCTAAGAACTTGACAGAATGTAATGTAAACTCTTTAGAATTTTCTTTAAACTGAAACAGTTGTTTCAACATGATTTCTGTTTACATAGAGATCAACTTCTGTGCCACAGAAAATATCATTGAATCAAATATTATTTTCATTTATATATAATTGTGATTGGTTGGGTACACTTTTCTAAAATGTCTTTACTAACAAAGTTTCGTGTCAGTTGTCGAAAAAGAAATTTAATTCTTCGCAAAAATATATACATACGCGCATCTTCCGACTATATTTCTAAGCTGGCCGTGAGAGTATCAAACGTGTTGCGGGAGTACTACGGTACTTTTTCATGTCAAATAGTATCAAAACAAAGTACGATCGTACCAACTTTCCCATCACTGTTCTAGATTATTCGTTACATTGACCCTGTAGGAATATTTTCGCGTAACACTTACATTAACCCTGTTGGAATATTTTTGTGTAATGATGCTTAATCTTGTCGACGGCCATTTTCGTAACAATATATATATTGGTTCCTTTGGCTGCTTATAAGGAGCATATGGCCTCTAAAATAAAATATTTTAGACTTAATGTAGCCAATCCAAGCAAAAATTACTGCTTTCCAGAAGCGTTTTTGTAAGGGGGACAATGTTACAGAATCATTTGCTGTTGTTGTTGTTGTAGTTGTTGTTGTTGAATAAGGCATTTTTTTATTTTTTGTTCGAGATGAGCCAGCTAGAAGAAATACACTTAGCTCCCAAAAAGCCATGAATTTTTTTGCTTTACTAAAGTGCTTCACAGAAGTATAATGTATAATATTTGTGAGAGTCCGCCTTATGTTAGTGCTTTTCAGAAGCATTTTTCGAAGCTTTTGTTATCAAATAAGCAATATATAGCTTCGCTCAGGTGTTAGTGCTTTCAAATCAGAATTTTTTTACTGGAATATGGATTTGTTATTTTATTTTTAGTGAAAAATATTCGTCTTTTTTTGTATAAACAAAATGTTCTTATGGTTAATGAAACTAATTTGAAATAGTTATTGATCTGCAAGACAAAAAAAAAAATATTTTAAACTATTTTAAAAATATTGCAGCTAATTGTTGTCGTAAACTAATATTATTTTTTATTTTTTTTTTGCAACTATTTTTGTCGATCACTCTGTGCGAAACTTAAAATAATTTACTGTCTTTTTGGTTAATCTAACTGATATGAACATTTAATAAAACTAAATCACAAAAAGTAACGAAAATTGTTTTAACTTGAAAATTTTACTAAAAAATAAGATATTTTTGCGAAAAAGGTGAATAAACTCTTTGCCCGGTTAATCCGACAAATCTTAGTTGTTGTTATTTCATTGTCGTTACAAATTGTTGTTGCAATTCGATAAATAAAAATACAATGAAATTTGATTTTTTTTTTTTTTTTGGTTAATCTAATTAAGGAATAACTAATCCACAAGGGCAACGCATGTTAATACAACTAATTAAGTTTAACATTAGCTAAGTCCTAGTTTGCACTATGCAAGTCTTATTGCTAAGCTAATTAGTTTGAAGGAGAGAAAGACGAGCCGAACAGAAACGTTTCTTTTTCCCTCTACTCTCTCTTCTAACAAACTAATCAGCTAAGCAATAATACTTGCATAGTATAAACTAGGACAAACTCCCACATTTTTATTTTACTTAGGGTGCAAACAGAGTGGCCGCTTGTTGCCGAGCTGAGGCGACTGACGCTTATTGCGAGAACCAATGCGAGAAAAACGGTACTATACAAATTAGTACAAATAAGCGCGAACAGGTCATAGTGGACGCCGAGCTGGTCAGACCGCAAGGCTGATTGAATGCGAGAAAACAATTCCAAAGCATATTTCAGCGCCGAAAACATTGTTTATGTTATGTTGTTATGATTTCAAGTTGTTTGGAAAACATAAAAAAAATTTAAGAAAAAGTAAATAAAACATGCAATCAAAAAAATTAAAAAATAATAAAAATGTCAGTTTTTTTTCAACAAATAAAATTCAAATCATAATTACTATTTTCTAAGAAACGTTATAAGCACAATCATCAACAGCATCAGCAGAGATTCTGCGAAAAGCTAGTTTCGAACGCACAGCAACATGCAAAAAATGTTTTTTTCTCTTTTCGGTTGTTGTAATTTTGGACATAAAATTCTTTGAAAAAGGTTAAAGCAAAAATTATATGCTGACATGCATCATTTAATGCATACAAACATACATAAAACACAAATAATAGATAAAATATCAGCGCTGATTCTCGCATCCACTATGCACACTCAAACTTGTTTCTCGCATGAACAAGTTCTCGCAATAAGCGTCAGTCGGCTCGGGTCGGCAACAAGCGGCCACTCTGTTCGCACCCTAATTCAATAAAATGTTGTATTTTTAAAAACACAGTGAAATTTATTATTAAGGAGGTTAGGTAGTTCCCATAAGCATTTCGCTGTTACTAATGCAGACCACCAGAGAAACTTTAAACAAAAATTTCTTAGAATAACTAGAGATATTATGTGTTATTTTCTTTTAAACAAATGATAAGCTCATTTGCTTAATAAACTCCGTTTAACTCACATTGGATTCATCAACATTTCCCCTTGCATTAGCTTCACCCAGAGATAGTTTTTATTAAAGTTTTAATTATATCAAGCAAGCTCAAAAGGAATAGCACCAATTTAACTATCTTCGTTCGCTTGCATGGGGTATAATAATAACTTATAAATGATAGATAAATTTCCAAAAATGTTTCACCAACTTCAACAACCACCCCCAAATCTCAGGCCACTCAAAGTTCATTCAACTTTCTTTTTTTTAACTTTTACCCCTGCTATTTATAATCATTTATTGCATGGTTTTGATTGTTCTATTAAGCAATTAATATAATGGCTTAAACAACAACAAAAAGAGAAAATAGATAGTAAAAACTTTTCTTTCAAATATATCAAAACCTGCTGACCATTAAAGTATTGCCTTGATTGCTGAAACTGAAACTGTGGGCGACTGTGATATTTTAAAGTGCAATTTTAGTTAATTAGTTTTATAGAAGGCGTTGGTTGGTTGGTTGGTTTGCTAACTCAGAATGCACATTACTTGCCTGCTAATGACGGTAATGATAACGACATAAACAAATGACTTCCTTTTCAGCAAGTTAAAAGTTGTGTTAAATAAAACTGTACGATGAACAAACAAATAATTTAAAGTTTTTCCATTATTATGAAAAATTAAAAAAAAAGTGGAATATTAGAGATAAATAATGTGCAAACACATTATCTTTGTGCTGCATTTTATAATTGAAATTATAAAAGGGACGCAGTAATAACGAGAAGGAGAAACTTCAAGCTGATTTTAATTGCAGCAACTTTTGGTTACATTTTGTTTTAAGAAAAGTAATTTTTATGGATCCAAATTCTTATTGTAGTGGATCGTAGTTTAAAAGAAAATTGCATGAAATATAAATGTGAAAACAACAAAATGTTTCCCCATATAAAGAAGTAAAGAGATATCCGTTATTATCTTTTGTACTGTAAGGGTAAAAATATTGCTAAATAAATTTATATCATGCATAGCATTCCTTACGAGTCATAGACTTGAGCATGATATGCTCATGACGCCGATAGAGCAACTGTGGAAAATTCATAAACTTCTTTGCTGTGCTGTCCATGTTTAGCCATATCAAAGTATTTTGCGGTAGCGCAATACACGCAAAGAAAAAATATGGTTGAGGCAACCATAATCAAACAGCAACATACTATGATTGAATTATATGGTTGCAGTCAAAGCATATTATTGTTAATAGAAAAGCAAACTTTAATTATATTATTATCTGAGTTAATGATAATATTATCTACAAGAACAATTGACTTTGTTGTACCTAAACTATTGTAAGATGTGACTAAAATATAATTGAGACTCACCATACCATGATCTAAATATTATATTAATATTGTTAAATACGACCACAGTATTATTTAATGTAATAATACTATTTTGTTTTTTAATCATATTTTTATTGTAGAAACAGCTGTGCGTTAAATTCGAAATAAAAATAAATTAATATTATTGACATAAAATGTATATATAGAAATGTATACTTACACGACATACAGACATGTCTGTATAAAGAGATACACAAATGTGTATATATTTTTATTGACCAACCCTTTTGTTTATACTTTATTTATCTATTAATTTATTTAACACCACCCGTGCACTAGTGATAGCTTACAAACGAAATACCGAACTGACAGATGTTTCTGAAAGAGATTTTTTTTTAAACTTAACATAGTATGGTTTTGGATAACATTATATTGTTATTTACATCATATTATTTTTAAATAATAATACAAATTATGTTGTAGTCATAAATTTTTAACAAAACTATATTGTTAAACTCGAACCATATCGCACTTTTTTATGGATGTGATAATGTAATTATTAAATTCAAACATTACTCTGTTTATCGTAACGAAATAAATGTTTAAAATAACAATAACTAGTTTTCGACGACCACACATTTGTTTCAGAGAACATAATATTGTTTTCTCAACCATTCTACAACCATATCTTTTCTTTGCGTGTAGAGATGGAATTATTTATTTTTTACATATTCTACAAAGTAAATTTAGTAGAATATGGTTGCACAAGTATGGACGGAGTAACTAGACCATATGCCCAAGATGTTATTAACAGAATTTTAAAAAGTTTTTGTGACTGACTATACACGACCTATGCCTTCACATAGGAAGAAACTTTCTGAAGAGATGGAATATTTACCAATTTAGTTATGTCTCTTTCTTTCTATTGCATATGGTTGCGGACGACGAATCTCATGGCGATTATTGTTGCTCAGACATACGTATGTTTGGGCATACATGTCAGAGCATCGACGAAACATGGACATGAGCGGTTTCCATTAGCCATTTGCGATATTCGAAATAATGCCCATACCAAGTTTAGCCATGAAGGCCGCTAGTTACAAAAATATTTATGTTGCGATAAAACTTTTTAGTCTAGTCTGTTATGTTTCTATCCACGATGAATGTTTCATTTGGAAAGGGCAGAGCTAAGACGTTGCTGTCACATGCTGGAAGACTTGTGTGAAGTATAAAAGGGGCGACGCATCTGCTTGTAGATCAGTCTATAGTGAGCCAGTCTATAGTTCACTGTTTACCGCAAGGAAGTTACAGTCTATCATTGAATAAATACAAATATTGTTATTCTTAACCCTAATTACTACACTGGTGTCTTTTATTTTTTGCAAATCCTCGTGTCCAAAAAACAGTTTTTTTAAAGTTTAAAAACTTAACAATATAATTTTAAAATTTTATAGGTGTGATGCCGCCCACTTATTTAATTTTAGAATTACGACTCATGTAAAGTTTCGTAAGAAACGGCTAGTGATAAAATCGCATAATTAAAGCGTCTTAAATGTATTTTTAGCTCCGAGATTTGTGGGCGTGGAACAAAAGCCTGGTAAACATCTTGGGTTTTCAGATTTTTGTAGTTCGTTTTTCAAATTTCAGTTCTCTATCGCAAATTTTAAATTTAAAATTTTATGGGTTTGATGCCGCCTACTTTTTTAAACTCTGCGGCTATTGTTTATCATTCTGGTAATAGTTTTGTTAAAAAAGGCTTAAAAAAATACACAACAGATCTAAATCTGTTAAACGAAAGGACATGAGCCATAAGACTAAAATTTCATGGGCGTGGTAGCGCCCACTTCTCAACAGAAAAATTCATGAATAGCCTAGAATAATTGCAACGTGTGTGCAGAGTATCAGTAAAATTGCACGAATTAAACGCTTAAAATTCAGTTTTTATTTGCGAGCTTTGTGGGTAAGAATATCCAAGTTTTCGATTTTTTTAATTGTTTTCTCACCTAATCCTACTTTTGTAACAAACTTCAGCTATCTAAAGCAAATTTCAGCTTTAAAATTTTATGGGCGTGTTACCGCCCACTTTTTTAAACTTTAGATTTTTCTGCGGTTATTGCTTTCGAAGAAAAAGGATGAAAAGAAATACATAAAGAACACATATAAATCTGTTAAGCCAAAGTACATAAGCCAGAGGACTAAAATTTTATGGGCGTGGTAAGGCTAGCTTCTCAACACAAAAATTAATGGCCTTAAATAAGTGCAATGTGTGTGCAGAGTTTCAATAAAATAGCATGAATTGAATGCTTCATGGGCATGGCCCCGCTCTCCTGATAAAAATATCCAAATTTCAGCTGTAGTGTATCACACAAGTTGATAATGCTTGCACAATGCATGCAACAAAGAACTAATAAAGTATCAATAACATTACTTTCATTGTATGCATGCATGGTGTAATGCTGAACTGCTTATGAATAATTGTTTGAGTGACACATTTTTGTTTGAGTGCAATTTTAAATATAAAACACGATGATTGGTCAAGCGAGAATGTGAATACGATCCTTCATGGTATTGAAAGAGAAACCAATAACATTTGTATGTTTAGAATAAGTTAGAAAGGTTAAGATTTATTTTCAAAATTAGTATATAAGCCAAAGAAAACTAAAATAAAATCAGACTTTAATTTGAATTAACATAAATCGGCTTTTAGCCTTGTTTCAATTAAAAGTTTCAAAATTTTCTTTTGGCAGTTATTTTGAACGCCTAAGTTTTAGCTGGGACCCCCCAGCTGTTTTAAAATAAAAAGGGGTTATAGGGTCTCCTTTTTTTAAAAAACACTATATCTTTTTTTATGCCGACTTGACTTATAACACCGCTCTCTAACGCAAATTTTAATTTTTAATATTTACGGCTGTCAGCCGGATATGTATCCCGTTTAGCTCGTTTCTAATTTTCATACAAATTCTTCATAGAAGAAAAGCAAACAATTTGATTCTTTATTTTGTTTTGCTGGCGTTATTTAAATAGATACTCAGACCCTTAAATATTCGATTGTTCAAAAAAATTTATCGAATAATAGTTATTGCTTTCCAAAAATTTAATTTTCATCACTTTAGCCAGTCTGTATTTTATTGATATTTATGCCAACTCATTAGTAGATCTCCAACTATCGCGTTTAAAAAAATTTTAACCGTGTATAATCATATTAACGTCCCTTTTCACAATATATGGTTAAGAGTTAACGTAAACTTTAACTGACAGTTCTTCATACAAAACTTGCCGTTAAAGTTCCTGTTAGCTTTCAAAACTACAAAAATCCTAATACAGCAGGCTATAAAAATTTACTTATAAACTTTGTCAAGTATGACATGAGTCTATCTATTATGGTTACAATAAAAAACAAATAAGCATTTTGGAAAATTAATCGGGACAAAATATGAAATAAATTTCATAAATTAAAAGAACATTGTATATGTAAAACAAAAACATTTACGTTCTTGACTATATATGTATATTGTTGCCAATTGTCTACATTCCATTTTCACTTGATTTACTTCATAAATTTCAAAATTTGAATTTATAAAACTTCTCCGCTGAACACACACAATCACAACAACAAGGCGAGCGCAAGGTAAGAGAATTTTTGTCTGTTAATCTCGGTTCACAAGTTCCAACTTTTGTTGCTCCACTCATAATTCAGCTGTAAAAAAAAAACGAAGACGGAAATACAATTATCTCTTTTTTTCTTACAGCTTAATTACGAGTTGAGCAACAAAAGTTGAAACGTGTGATATGCCTTATATGCATTTCAAATACACTTGAGCGCCTAATATGCATTTAAAATACACTTGAGCATAATATGCATTTAAAATACAGTTGAGCGCTACGCATTGCAGTTTAATTCGTAATGGCTATAAATGTGTGAAATTATTATTTTTTTTTTGCATAAAATATCACATAGATTATCTTTAGACTATAGCTATGTACAGACGATTGTCAGATCTTACAATATTGTCAGATCTGGCAATGTGCTGACAATGTACTGGCAATCGAAAATTGCCAGCACAATATTTCTTTTCAGTTCACACGGATGTCAGAAAATCTTAAAATTTATTGCTGGACGGTTGTATGACAATAAATTCATCTGACAAAATCGTCAGTAGAAAAATTGTCATATGCACAAATTGTTCGATCTGTTGTTATGCGTTGCCAGACTTAAACCATTTGTTGGAAATTGTTAAATATTTATCGTTTGTGTTTGTGTTAAATGTAAAAAGTGAAAGTATAAATTATTATGGACCATAAAGAAGCAATTGCAATGATTTTGTCTGCATATATTTTATTATAAACTTTTTCTTTAAAATCAAGCGTGTGTAGTGTTGCCCATAGAAAGAATTATCTTACAATGACGCCATTGTCAGATGCATGAACTTCGCACATCTGACAATATTAAAATGTCTGATAAAAATCTGACAATAATTTTACAATGTGTTCACACGATTGTAAGATGTCTGACAATATGTTGTCAGTTGCTAGTCTTGCAATGGACTGACAATGCTTTTTCTAGCAACGTCGTCTGACAAAAATTGCCAGTTCACACGGTTGTAAGAAATTTTTAGCACATTTTACTGGCAATATTGTAAGATCTGACAACCGTCTGTACATAGCTTATGACATATACATACATATGTAAGTATGTATGTATGTATATTAGTGCCCGGCACAATACTATTTATAAGACCTTTCAAGCTATGAGAGATTTTTTCAAATGCTTTGCTACAGCAAAATATTCTAAAAGAATCGCTAAGCAACACTGTTGGCAAGACATTTTTTTTCGGTTGTTTGTCTTGCCAACAGTGTTGTTTAGCGATTCTTTTAGAATATTTCGCTGTAGTAAAGTATTTGAAAAAATCTCTCATGTCTTGAAAGGTCTTATAAATAGTCCTGTGCAGGACACTAATGTATATACAAGTAATTACCCTGCAGTCAGACTGGGGCCAAGTGTCTCCATGTCAACACTAAAACTCTAGTAGTAGTTACATTGTCTACAATTTCTCTTCTATTCGTCAGTGTAAAAGAAAGAGAGAAAACAGATGTGGTGTATTTCTGGTGGATTTTGCAACAACTTGTCAATATAAATAAATTTTTATGTACTTAAGGTATAGAAATATACAAGTAAATGTCTGTTTGATATGTTTCCATGTTCCCATAAGAACTATGAATTCACTACCTAATCAATTGTTTTTGTGTTACTAGTAGATTTTCAATGACAAGCACTGCTAAATGTCTATAGCACAAAGTATGGTATGGGGATTAATTGTAGAGTAGTACTGGTGACAAAGTCAAAAGCGACTCAGTACATTTAAACCATCAACATTTTCTTCAGCGTATGTTTATATGTACATTTTATGACTTGGGAAGGGTTGAACAGATTCAGTGTAGAGTATATATAGCTGCTGCCAAAAGAATCTCACTAAAATTAGTAAAATTTCTGCAATAATGTGTATGTGTTTTATTTAATACAAAACTTCCTCTTTTTAGTTTTATTATTTTTCAATTAACAATTCGTGGTATTTCTTGTTTTAAATATTCTATAAAAACTCCTTTTCCCACTGGGTTTCATACTAAAATGGCATGATAAAGTTTTAATTGTAGTTTGTTATAAATTAAAACTTTACTAATATTTTTTGGTATTTCATGTCTTCTTTTTTTGTCTTTTTTTTGTCTTATATTTTCCGAGTAATTTCCATATTTTCCTCCTTCACTGTGTATATCATAAAAAGAGGATGAAAACAAAATTTTTGCAGTTCCTGTTTTTAAAGCTTTCTGAGTGAGGGGATGCATGCATGTGTATGTGCGTGTGTGTGTGTGGGTGTGTGTCGGAAATATGTAATTTAGTATGATGTTTGTTCATTCATTCATCTATTTATATCATCCGATATTAACACTTGTAAACTTTTTGTGTTTTTATTTTGGAATTTATTCGCATTGTTACGCACAGCTGTTAGTGTCATTAAAGTTGAAACTGCTCTCAACCATACATACTTACATACATACATACATACATACATAAACAAAAGGGGAAATAGGAATAAACTTTAACGTTGAATTAAATGTGTATGTGTGTGTGTGTGTACGTGTGCTTGCATTTATTTCTGTGTCATGAAACAGTGCGAAAACAACAAATTGAACAACAAATGTTTTGGGGGAAAAACAAGAAACTTTATTTTTTTATGTTGTTATTTTTGTTTTATGATATTTTTGTTATGTTTTGTTTTGTTTTTGTTTTTGTTACCGCCTTTGTTGTTATTACTTGATTGTTACTGCTACTGCTACTGCTATTGCTATTGCTGTCATCATGGTGGCATTGTATGTTGCATTTATTGCTTGCTATTTATTCCTGCTGTTGTTATTTCAACACTGACAATTTGTAATGTTTTATAATTAGTATGGCAGTTTTTCCAACTCAATTGTTCATTTTTGTCTGCCTTTTGTTGCAACTTTTGTTTTTATATTATTTTAGCATAATAGTCCTAGAGTGTGTGTGTGTTTATGTTTTTAATACCGATAAGCCGTATTAATGTCAGGTGTTATGATAAGACACACACATACACAATGCAACACAACAGCGAAACAAACTATTTTGTTTAAAAGTTGTGGTAGGTAATTTATTAGCAAACTTGTTTTTCGCTTTAATCATGACAAATTGTTTAAAAAAAAGATATTTAGATAAAAAAATATAAATTGCTTTAACTTACAGTTTAAAATTGTTATATAAAGGAATAAATGTCTTCATTAAAGAACGTACATACCTGAAAATAAAGAGAACAGTTGTTAATGATTTTCAACACTAAAAAATAAATTTCTTTAAGGATCATTTATTTTTAAGTAAAAATTTGATTTTTAGTAATAATTTAACAAATCAAAAGCAAATTGAAACATACCATGTTCTTAAAACATAAAAATTAAATACCATGGTTTGAAATATATATGTATAACATATATATTTCAAGCGTATATACATAAACCTTCCAGCATATATGTACAATATACGCCTGCAAAAGACCACTTACAAGAATTTTGAAGACATTAGGGATTTTACAAATGCTTTACTACAGCGAAGTCTTCTATAACAAACCCTAAACAACAGTGTTGCAAACACATTTGTTTCAATTATTGCATGTATAGGAGTAAAGAAGAAAATACTAGGTGACGGAAAAATTTGTGATGCTTGCTTCTCCATACGCATGGGCACGTATATAAACGTCATGCATGTACATACATACACACGTTGTTTCTATGATCTTTTATTTTTCTGTGCACATAAAAACGCACACATGCATTGCCATTAGTTATATGCGCGTGCTTTAAAAAACCACCCTTACACACATACACACAATCAAACATACGATATGCAAAATAACAAGCATCAACACTACTTCTTTTGAGTGTTTGTTACGAACAAGAAGTCTTCGCGACATCGCTTGTAAGCTTTTTCGCTTTTTAAACGACAGCATTTAGTATTGGCTTAGTATAATACATGCCAAGAGAATACATTGAAAAAACAAGACGCATTTACATTTCATGACTTTTTGCGCAGGCCTCTAATATACAATAAATAATAGCTGTCTTATAAACGGAGTTTAAATCATAATAAAACAACGAAATATATTTTTAATATCAATGAAACGGGCTTTATTGGAAAAAAAATTTAAGAAATTTTTGTTTAAATATGATTTCTGTCATCCGACCGCCATGGCTGGCGCATAAAAGGCGCAATCTGGAACACCAAATTTCAACAACTTTTCGCAGCATTTGCGGCCGTATTTCGCCCATAACTCTACAAATGTTGATTTCCAGGCGTTCAATTGTTTGTGGTTTATTGACGTAGACAAGTGATTGAACATAACTCCAAAGAAAATAATCCAATGGGGTTACATCACACGATCTTGGCGGCCAATTAAATGGGCCATTACGTGAAATTACTTTATCATCAAATGTTTCTTTGAGTAAGTCAATTGTAGCGCCCGCTGTGTGGCATGTGACTCCGTCCTGTTGGACCCAAATATCAGCAATATTAATACCACGTAATTGAGGTACGATTTTGAATCATATCCCTGTACCGTTCACCATTGACAGCAACATTCTGAATCATCGTTATTGAAGATATATGGCCCAATGACTCCGCCAGCCTATAAAGCACACCAAACAGTATATTTCTGTGGATGTAATTGTGTTTCGACAAAAGCTTGTGAATTCTCTTCACTCCAAATGTGAAAATTCTGCTAAGTTGCGTACCCATTCAACCTGAAATGGGCTTTATGGGAAATGGAACAAGTGCACGATGAGTTTGACGAATATAACCATTATTTTGATTAAAAATTTCAAGAATTTGCACGCGTTGCTCTGGTGTAAGCAAACTAAACAAAAAGCAACTATCAGCTGTTAAATGGGTGCTCAAATAAAACAGTGATGCTAACTCAAAGTTGTGATACTCTAAAGAAAACACGATTTAGAATTACAGCTGTGACTTTTTTTCCATAAACAAGATGACACAATTTCGAACAGAATTAGGGCATTAGCTTTCATTTCGTAGACTGTAGTGTACAGTTATAATAAGAAACTAATAGTTTTATGCTTTAAAAATTCACGGACTTTAAAATCACTGAATGAATTAATTCTCTAAGGGCCATTTTCACAACTTCCCTTTAGCTAAAGGTAGGATTTTGTCTGCGCGATAAATGGCTTTGCATTACAATATCTTCACTTATTATTATTTTATCCATTAAATATCATTATTATTGACAATAGTACCATTTAAAAATTTAAGTTGTAACAATGCAAAAATATTTATTGGGAAGACAAAATCCTACCTTTAGCTAAAGGTTAGTTGTGAAAATAACTCTAAGACGGAATAAATTTTTTATTACAACATATCAAAGTAAAATTTGTCTTATTAAATTTTTGTATTTAAATTTATTGCTGCATTTCCCAATGGCAACAAATTATCAAGGATCTCTTGTCGTGAAAAGAAACACAGCTAGCAGCCTTGTTAACGTTTGACCAAATGCTGATTGAGTTTAGAAATAATATTAAAAAAAAAAATGAAATAAATAAAGAGACGACAATTGCAACATCAATAAAGTTGACAATGGCGCAAGGATATAAAAGCAATACAAAGACTAAAAATTAAAAAAGAAAAATCAAATACTATATGTAAAAAAAAAGAAACCAAAATAACGACAAAAAATATACAATAGATCAAACAGTCAAGTCAATTTGTATTTAACTGTGAGGAAATGAATCGAACAAATAGAAAATGTCAAGGAAAGATGTCGGTGTAAAGGAAAATTTCTAGTCAAATAAATAACTATGTATATGCTCATAAAAAAGAGATAAAATAAACTTTTAAATTAATGTTTATAAATATAATAAATGTTGTAACAAATATAAAAACAAATTAGTAAAATAAATTCTCTACTTCAAAGCACATAAGAAACTTTTGGTGGCAATCGATTTTACTTCCTTTCCTGGTGGCAAGCTTAACACCTTAACATCTTACCATTGCAAATTTACCAAAAGCAATTTATTTTTTGTTCAGTTTATTTCATTAGCTCAACTGCCAAAAAGTGTTAAAATTAATTAAATGCAATTGCCATTTGACTCCTTCCACTCGTTTAATCATCAACAACAAATTTATTTCTATGTTTTTTTATTTTATTTTATTTCTTGTTATATATGCACACATACAATAAAAATAAAAACATGATTGTCTGCATCCTTTCAATGCGAAGAAAACTTTTAAAATGAAATTTTGTCAAAAATAAAAAGACAAATGTATCTATAGTAGCATTTGTGTTCTGGAGAGAAAAAAAAATTAAGCATTTGTATGCATGAATTTCGTATGTTGTCAACAACGTTATAAATCAACGACATTGTGTTTAATTAAAGTGAAATTCCTTTTGCACAAAAAATGTCTTTGAAAGTGGAAGGAGGACAATGTAGTCTATACCCTCGTAACACTCTCATTTGTCTGATTCCTTTTCATTTGGCTTGACACTTGGCATATGTTGTATCTCCCTCAATGAAGAAGTCTATTAAGGTCTTAACTAGTGTTGTTAATTATTCGTCTTTTATATTTGTTCGAATAAAATTTCATGATTTTTTTCTTGTTCGAACAGACGAATAATTTTGTACTTCTGTTCGAATATTCGAACGAACAAATAATAAAAAAATATATTAGAATAATCTTAAAAAAGTTTGCAAAAAACGACACGTATGTGTATTAGTTTAATTTTTTTTTTTATTAACAAATGAAAAATTATTCATTACACACGAAAAACATATGATTTCAATAACAGATTTAGAAATATTAATAACAAAACTTAAAAATTTTAAGAACCTTTGCCGCAGTTGACGCTGTAGTATAAGTTAAGAACTCTATGTTCCACTAATACTATTGAAGTAGCAGAATCGCAAAAAATAACAGAGTAAATTAATATATAGTTAGAACATTTAAGATAACTTCCAATCGACTAGACCGATTTTCTTCAAGTATAATTTAGAAGATATACGATCATGTCACCTTTCAAACGAAAACAAAGCAAATTAAAATCGGTCAAGCCGGTCGGGAGCTAGGGCGTCAAAGACACACAGATCTAACAGAATGTATCTTAATACGATGTAATACCTTCTAAGCGGCTAAACCGATTTTCTTTAAACATAGCTAAGAACACTTTCGATCAAGTCACCTTTCAAACAGAAAAAAATAAATCAAAATCGGTCCAGCCGTTTGGTCTGTACGTGGACTCGTAAAAACAAACAGTTACACAGACACACACTACAAACTTATAAATTTTTTTCTCTTTTTGTGACGTATTTTAAAAAGTTGGTATTTAATGCTTTTTTTACTTCGTTCAATAATTCGATTTTTAACGCTTTTGATTAGAGAAAATCGGTTTCTTTCTAATTTCTTTATCAGAAATTGTAAGACACCTTATAATTCCATTAAAGAAGCATTACCTTTACCCAAAAAGAAAAAACATGAGTTTAGCGAACATATGTATGTACATATGTATACATACAAACAAAGCTTACAAAAGTATTTATAATTTGGAGTAATTTGTTTACTTAATATCATATTGTTAACAAATTAAAAAGTAATGAAATGTAAAATACTTTTTATATAAAGTAATTAAGGAAATTGTTCGAATATTCGAATATTCGACAAAAATGATTCGAATAATTTTTTATTCTAAATTGAATATTTTTGTTCGTTCGAACAAAAATAATAAAAAGTTGTTTTGTTTTGTTCGAATGACAACACTAGTCTCAACCAAACCAGCAATAGGTGTAGAGATATAAATTCGAATATAAAGAACATTGGCAAATTAAGTTTAAATAGTGAAATTTGCACAGTGTTGGTCAAGTAGTTTTTTTTAATAAATCAGTCAAAGTTTAAACGCTGGTTTAGTTAAACTAAATTTAAATTTATATGTGCACAGAAAAAAACTAAATTTCGTTTTCAGTAATCAAATTCATTGAATCAGTAAATATTTTGTATGAATGCGGACCTACAAAGAAATTTGTAGATTCTGATAACAATTTTGTAAAAATTTAACTGGAAATTATTTTCAGTTAACTTATTATGGCATTAGAGAAAAAAAGTTAACTGAAGCTCAAAATATTTTCAGTCAAATGTATTAATAGGAACAGAAAAACATTTGTGTTTTTTTTTGTATTATTCAGCAAAATTTTTTTTTTATAATTTACAAGCACATTCACTAATATTTTTCGTACTATCAGAAAATAAATTAACTGAATTAATAACAATTCTTACCAATTAAAAAAAAAAAAAAAATTAGTAAAAGTTTTATTTGACACTGCAAAAAAAGTTTGCAAAAATTCTTTAAGTATTTCAGAAAAAAAAAATAACTGAACCAAATAAAAGGTTCAACTATTTTTTTTACTTGCAAAAATTGGCTTGTTTTTATGGTTAAACATTTCGTTCCCGCTTTTGGAACTCGTCAGTAGACTTCAACCCAAAAAATTTTTGAATTTAGCTAACAAACTCCGTATGTTTATAGTAAGACTCTTAATACTATATTGAGAATCACAATATAAAAACAACAATAAAAGCCCAATAAGCAATTTTGCTGGAAATCAAGTGTAAACAAGTGTTATTCAAGCCACACAATCAATTTTTAAGGGTTGAATTATGCTTGATTTACACTTTAATTCAATAGCATTCTCCAGTGAAAAGGGAACTTGAATTCAATGCGAACAATTCAGTTTTAGTACAGTGCAATTCAAGCCTTGAATTATACTACAATTAAACCTTGTATTACAATTGAATTCAAGTGTATTTCAAGCTGCAAAAACAAGGCTTTCAAAATAGAAAGCAAAATGCAATTCCTTTGTTTTTCTAATAATAATTTTCTGCACATCTGTCTTCGCTATTGTTTTCGCGATGCGATCTTAATCACCTTTGTTTTCCAAATTTACTTTTTTATTTATTTCTTTTTGATATTTTCACCACAATTCCAGTTTTGATAATAAATAAATTATGTATTTGACAAGGTTTGAACATATATTCTGTTGTTTGATTTTTTATTTAAAAATATATTCAAACTTGAAAATTACTTGAAAAAATGCTTGAATTCAGCTTTGTTTCCAGTTCAATTTCAAGTGCTTGAATTTTAATCTTTTGAGTGCTTATTGGGAGTATTTAAAAAGCAAAAAGAAAAATAAAATATGTATTTTTTTTATTTACTAAATAAAATGTTTTTTATATCTATAAAATAATAAAGGTATTCACATCAGTTTTTTTCTTGTTGGAAAAATGGAAAAATGTAAATTTTTTCCCTGTGTTTCTTGTAAAAAAATTACATTTTTCCATTTTTCCAACAAGAAAAAAACTGATCTGAATCAGAGTTACAAGCCGATCGGGTCAATTTCTCGAAGCCGCCGACCTTAAATCGGCTCGAAAGTTGAGCCGGCGCAAGGAAAGCCGCCGATATCATCAGCTGAGCCTTTGAATTTCTCTGTGTGTGACCATGTTTTTTAACAGATGTGCATGTAAGAGCATTATTTTTTTGTAAAAAATTCGCATTAACTTAGGGTTTGCACGTGCAAGCATCCTTGCAAACAACAACAATGATATTGAGTACGAAAGTTTTATTCAATTATTTATATGTATGTATAAACATAATACACGTTTAAGTAAATGTTAATTTTATTTTGTCACATGATTTAAATACAATTTTTTTTATACGCCAGTACATTCTTATATGTTATGGTTAACCAATCTACGTTTAATAAACCATACTGTTACTAAGGAGCTGTTCACATATTATGTAACGTTCCGTGAGGTGGGGGGTAAGGATTTGTTGCGGTTTAGAAAATTTATGCTGAAAATTTTGTAAAAACGTTACAAAAGGGGGGTGGGTATGAAAGCTCCGAAAATAGCATTACGTAATACGTGAATGGCCCCTAAAGAACGTGATTCACTATCCTACATAATCGTGCGAAATGCCAAATATGACATGTGTGCTAAAAATGTGTTGTAGTGTGGACTAAGAATTCAACTGTGTGACAGATCTTTTTGGCAAGTCGTGCGATTTTAGAAATATTTATGAAAAATTCCATAAAATGATAGAGTTGTTTTTATTGTCAGACAGCTAAGAATGTTGTTTTTGCATAATTTTTGTATGATAGTGTGGCACCTAAGACACCATTCCAAAGCGATTTTTTAAAGTTGGTGAGATTTCTGCAAGATTTTCTTGCGAATGAATCGTGCGATCGTGTAGAATAGTGAATCAGGGCCTTAAGTGAACGCTTTTCTTAATTTTTATTAAACAATATCATTTTTATGTTTTACTACTTGCATTACCTACTGAAATTCAAATTGATCAATATTTGTAACGCAATTACAAAATAAAAATTTTTTATACAATATGGCGATAGTTAGCGATATTCGATAACTTATTTGGCGGGGAGGCTGTTTGTTATGTTATATGTTATAAATAAAAAACAAAATACGAATTTTTTTCAAAATCTGTATATCTCAGTAAAATTTATTTATACATATGTCCTAAATACATGTATGTATATACGTATGTATATACTAAACTAAAGCTATGTACAGACGGTTGTCAGATCTTACAATATTGCCAGTAAAATGTGCTAAAAATTTCTTACAACCGTGTGAACTGGCAATTTTTGTCAGACGACGTTGCCAGAAAAAGCATTGTCAGTCCATTGCAAGACTAGCAACTGACAACATATTGTCAGACATCTTACAATCGTGTGAACACATTGTAAAATTATTGCCAGATATTTGTCAGACATTTTAATATTGTCAGATGTGCGAAGTTCATGCATCTGACAATGGCGTCATTGTAAGATAATTCTTTCTATGGGCAACACTACACACGCTTGATTTTAAAGAAAAAGTTTATAATAAAATATTTATATGCAGACAAAATCATTGCAATTGCTTCTTTATGGTCCATAATAATTTATACTTTCACTTTTTACATTTAACACAAACACAAACGATAAATATTTAACAATTTCCAACAAATGGTTTAAGTCTGGCAACGCATAACAACAGATCGAACAATTTGTGCATATGACAACCGTGTGAACTGACAATTTTTCTACTGACGATTTTGTCAGATGAATTTATCCAGCAATAAATTTTAAGATTTTCTGACATCCGTGTGAACTGACAAGAAATATTGTGCTGGCAATTTTCGATTGCCAGTACATTGTCAGCACATTGCCAGATCTGACAATATTGTAAGATCTGACAATCGTCTGTACATAGCTTAAGACCCATTATATTATGCTTTAATTAACAAATACTTCTATGTTACAATAATTCCCAGAACTTAAGCACATTTCACACGAACGTTTGTTTGAAATATAATTTCATGTTCAGCAAGCCGACATATGGGCCGCCGCCGAGACACTGTTGTAAACGCCGCCGCCGCCGATCAATATTAACCGCGCCGCCGCCGCCGATCAAAAGGCCTCGGCTTGTAACTCTGATGTGAATACCATACAAAAATAAATTTAACTGAAAAATAACAAATTTAAATATAAAATAACAAAAATTAAAAATTTTAAAAACCCCCGACTTTTTTCAGAAAAAGTGTTATATCTTCTAAACGGCTGGACCGATTTTTTTCAAACATAGCTAAGAACCGTCTCGATCAAGTCATCTTTCAAACAGAAACAAACTAAATGAAAATCGGTCCAGCCGTTTGGGCTGTACGTGGACACAGACGGACACACAGATACACAGATACACAGACACACAGACACACAGACACACACTACAACCTTATAACACCCCTTTTTTTAGTCGGGGGTTAAAAAAATAAATCTAAAAAATTTTGTTACAAATATTTCTTTATAAAGATAATTTTCATTCTATACAGTTTTTCTTTTACATTTAATAAAATTGAAACAAATAATTTACTGGAACAGTAAAAAATATTTACTAAAACTAAATTATATTTCAAAACACACGTTTGTTTGAAAATTTTTTGGTAATAATTTTTTCTGTGTGGTTTAAGCTCAACAGGAGTAAACCAGTGAACCATACCTTATGTGTAGTTTAAAAAATAATATTGTCGCAGCACTAGAATAAATGTCGAAAAACAGCTGTTTTTTTTAAACAGGCCATCAATTCTTTGCACAATCAAAAAGGAAAAAATTTAAATTTGACTAAGAAACAAATAATATTTATGCTTGGCGAAGCAGAATAGTATAAAAGAACAATAGAGTGTAAGAAAACAGATCGAACAAGATCTGAAGATAAGGTATAGGCTTGGAAAAGAGTTGAGTGTTCTTTCAATGCAAAAATAATAAAATCGTATGGCCTATATTGATAGTTTAAACGCCCAATTTTATACGTTTAGAGATGGTTTAAATACTGTATTGATTTATAGGTTTGCTACATTAAACACATCTTAAACCAATAATAGAGATTAACTTTCACTGATTTATTAGCCCTAAAAGGCAGTAGAGTTTTTTTTATAAAATCTATTAGAGCTTCGGAGTATTTTATGATGTAGGGGAAGTTGTTATCACCTACTGCTTTTCCTTCCTCTTGAATTTTCCTTCAGAGAGGATATTCAGCTCTTCAATTACAAAAATAAACTGCTCAAATTTAATTGTTATTGTTATTGTAATTTGGGTGCTATGTGGCTTAGTGGTAGCGATGCTATCCCCTCACTCAAGAGGTCGTTAGTTCGATTAGCGCCATAGACTCTGGGTGTTTTCTGCAGACAATGTAATCGCTTCGCGGGTTGTGTGTTTATAAAAAAAACTTGATACCATTAAAAGCAATATGTTAAAAAAAATATGTTATTAAAAAGGAAAATCGAAAATATTTTCTTAGCATGCAGGACAGCTTTTGCTCTTTTAGAATTATCCTTCAGAAAGCTTACTGTGCAATTCGTTTTAAAAAAGTAAACAAATTTGCTTGTTATCAAAAACGGAAATTAAAATTATTTTCTATATTTATAATTTGAACAGGCTGAAGTTCGTATCGCTTTTTAAGCCAAATTACATGTGATAATTATTAATGAACAAATAACATCAAAGTTAGTTGTAAATATTCTGACAACACATAGTTGAACGGAACAACTAGCTGTTTTCGAAGGCCACTAAACCTTCATCATCAGCGGTTTTGTGTTTGGTCCACTGTGTGTGGTGTCAGTAGATGTAGATTTCTGCTTTATATTATTTAGCATTATTGCAAATGGAATGTGCTGTTCCGTTTAACTATGTGTTGTCAGAATATTTACAACTAACACCTAATTCACACGAAGACTTTTATGAAGTCTATTTTTCGACGTCACTTTTTGTTTGTTAGCGAACGGGGTAGAGAAGAAATAGGGGTAGAAAAAATGACTCGATTTCTCTTTTCCATGGTTTTTTCATGTTTCTCTTTACATTGCTCTTGTTGTTATTGTTGTTACGTTTCAATGTTACTCTTCTATCTTATTGTTATTTTTTATTGTTACTCTTCTAGCTTATTGGCTATATGAGTGGAGAGAAGTAAAATTAGACGTCCAAAAAAAAAAACATCGTATGAATGCAAGGAATTTTTGGTAGCAACTTCAAAAGAGAATTAAGAAAAATAGACTTCATAAATTTCACCGTGTGAATTAGCACTAACTTTTGTGTTATTTGTTCATTAATAATTATCACATATAATTTGGCTTAAAAAGCGATACGAACTTTAGCCTGTTCAAATTATAAATATAGAAACAAATGAAGTTCGAAAAATAATAATAAAATTATTTTCTTTACATTCAGGTTACTAACCTTTAGAAGTTTTTTTTTTCAATATTATTTTTTGCACTCTCCCTACTAATTTTAAGGTTATAGTTCTATAAAGTCTTTTGTTTCAAATACCATTCGTTTGCTTCTGAAAAATGTTCGCTAACAATTTTTATTCCTGGTGGCATATTAATGTCGTTAATTCACACTTTTGCTGTTTTCCTTCGATCTATTTATGTCCTTGCTGTCGCCGCTCGCAGTCATTTCAACAGTTGTATACTTTTTTCTCGCTTTTTTCTATGACATGAATAATGACAACGTATTTGCTTTTTGCATTCCATTCATTCATCAAGTAATCTTTTTTTTTCGGGTAATCTTTCATCTGAGAGAAAGAGATTTAGGGTCACCCGAAAAAAAAATTAAAGCAAAATAAAATTATGTATATGAATTCAATAACAAAGAAAAACTAAATTTTCAGAAGATTAATTCCCAGGAATTCCTTTGCTACATTTTTTTAAATCTAAATTCTGTTTGTTTTAAAGAAAGGGTTATCCTACATTTTTGGCTTCTTGCATTAATTTCCTCTAGTTACTTATCTCTTGATAAAGTTTCGTTTATTTCAGTACAACATACATTTTTAATCAAAAACTATAAAGATTCATCCCTTATCATTAAAAATTGGTAATAAACATTGTATTGGCCAAATTAAGAAAACAATTATTCATGGAAATCATCCACTTCCAAATCACATACAATCTAAATCGATTTTTTTGTGCATAAAAATTTTCTTACAGGCAGAATATTTAATGTTGTTGTGGCTTCAGCGGTAAGATTAATGAAAATTAAAATCTTGGCCGGGGAAGCCAGTTACATACAAACACACACATATATTTCTGAGACCCTGTACCAATACACACAATCAAGAAAGTTAAGTAATTAATAAAATAAAATACATTAATGAAATTAAATTCAAGTTAATTCAACTTTAAATAACTTTGATTCAACATGATTCTTCTCTTCGAATTCAACAGTACTGGATCATTTTTTCAATATGAAATAAAGTTATTTCTAAAGTAAAAATTTTGTTTGAAGCTTACTATTATCTCATGTTTGATTAATACTAAACACATACGAAACAAAACTACTGTGGGAAATATTAAATTATACTCGGTTTTGTAGATTTTAATAGCAAAATTTTATTGAGTGTACTCAAGCAAAAGTCTTCAGGTTTCGTACAAAATCTTTCCAGTGTAGAAAAAAGACAAATGCTGAGTTTCATAAAAATTGGCGACGGCCACCACTCATGATGAAGACCATAAATAATATAGATAAGAGTAGTTTTAATACATATTTGGTTATCATTCGATAGAAAACTTTAATCATTTACCATTTATTATTTCTTTGACTATATCGCAACATTCGAAAACTTCTTTGGATGGCTAATATCTAAAGATGATTATAAAACAGTCTGCCGAACTCTTTGGCATTTCCTAGAAGTTATTAGCCTATACTTCCGGAAATTTGGGAGAGTAAATTATTTATTTTTCTTTTGTACAGAAAAAAGACATTCATACCAGAAAACTATCGTATACTCTGACTATTAATCGGCTAAACATGCGTATATACAGGGCTATTTTATTTACACACACGCACACATAAAGCATGTTTTCAAACAGTCGCACACACACCACACATACTCAATGAAGTTTTATATAAACAAATACTGTGGCGAATAATGAAAGGATATTCTGAGTATCAAGCCTATATTTTTTTTTTGTTCAATTAAATATCCATAGTCTGAGTACAAACATACTCAGACTGTAAGTATGAGAGAGAGTAATATGTTTGATACACATGTGCCTTTTTATATTTTATTGTAGAGTATTTTAGTTTTCGGCATTAAGGAAGTAGAGATCCTCTTGTATGTTGATATCGGCATTAGTTATAGTTAGCTTGAGGGAAGATATGTGAGCGTACGAATTATTGGCGTTACAATTATGATTATAGGTAGTCACTTAAATTAAGTCTATGTACTTATGGAAAGTGGGGCTATATTATTATATTTTTTTAATTGCAAATAAAAACTAAGCTAATTTTTACAGGCTTATAAATTGGGGCATCTATTTTTAGCCGATTATAGTGTCCCCATAAGTTTTTTAATTTATGAAGATATGCTATACACATTTTTCAAATATATTAAAATCAGAGAACATTATCAATCAAATTATACATGTGTATATGGGCCAGCGAATTGCGCGAAAATATAAGTCATTTTTTGCTTAACACCTTTGGATGGATTTTACTTTAGTTTTTCTCCACAGAACTGGATCATCTACTTTATAAATTGAGTGGTTGAAAAATGGGGTTTTGAAACCAAAATCTCACTGTGCAACACAAACAATATTCTTTAAAGAGTTCGAAAAAGCTTTTTTGTGCCTTAGGAGTGGCAAATTTGACTAAAAAATAACTTTTGTAACTTATCATTAATAAATAGAAAAAACTGCTTAAGTCATATTTTAGTATTTTGTGGGTGCTTCAGAAATTTGTTTCTTTTGCACTAAAATTGGTAAATTCGGCGTACGCTTGTTTTTTTATTAAGGAATACATCATTCTACTTCTAAAATCACATGTGATTTGAAAAATGTGATTTTCAGAACATACTTTCTGAAAAATCACCCAAAAAATTTTAATTTTTCTTAAACACGCCGCAAAATTTTTTTGGATTAATTTTAATAATATATAACAAACCTAAAAAATAATTAAATTTGTCCCCGAGTAATATGAATATAAATGAATTTCGATTTAACATATGTATAAGCTTAATTTAATTTTAAGTTATAATTCCAAAATAGTCTATAATGTGGGTATAAAAAATAAAAAATATTTACTTTGCATGAAGAATGCAGAAGTGCTATTAACTCAAAGGTAGCTTATCTCGACTCAAGCATTTTTTACTTTTTGTCACAGATATGCATATACATATAAATGTACTATTTTGAACGACTTCACAAAAAGAAGGAGCTTATCAATTCATCAGTATTTTTTTTTTCATTGCTACTTCATAACTCGGTACATTTTAGACCGATTGTAATTTTTTTTTTTTTTGTCTGAGAGCTATAACTTACAATTCGCCCCATTGTAAAAAAGCGGGCGGGAACACGCTCAAATTTTTTTATATTTGATTTTATGATATTCTACTTATTTGATTGCTGTGAAACCCAGCAAACACTTTTTGATCTTGTAAATACATATTGAAAAAATGGGCGGGTCTACGACCATTAGAATTTGTTGTTATATTTCACGTGGTTCTACCTAACAGATTTTTAAGAAACCTGCTACACACCTTGAGCTCCTAAAAATACACAAACTTTAATTTAAAAAAAATGGGCGGAGTCACGCCCATTAAAATGTAATATTTTATTTTAAGTGGTTCTTCTGTACCGATTTTTGCAAAACTTAACACACAATGAGCTCTGCCTGCAAAGCACAGTCTTGCATTTTAAAAAATGGGCGGAGGTGCGACCATTAAAAATTACCTTTATATTTCACGTATTTTTAATCAACAGATTTAAAAAAAAAAATTTTTTGAAAGAGTTTTCTTCCAGTTTGGTCCCATAATTTTTTTCCGAAACTTTCTCTCAAATCTTTGCATTGAAGTCGTTTTTTTTTTGGGAAGAATTCTTTTTTTTTATAATTTTACTTCTTACACAAAAATCACAAAACTTTTTTCTAACATAATATTTAATTCTTTATTTTTTTAACAATATAATTTATACTATTTTCTGAGCCTCATTGAGGTAATCATTAGAAAACTTTTAATAATGAATATTTTTTTAGCAACCAACAACAATAAAATATAATTTGTAAAATTCCTTCACCTTAAATTATCATTTCCAGCAAAGGGCACTCAAAGAGACAAGCACACTTAATCAAATAAAAGAATTAATTACAGCTGAAGTTAACAAAGATTTATAGTACAAGCACATTCGACTGCTAAATTTATTGCCAAATTTTTTATTTTTTTTGTTCTTTATTACAATATAATTAAAACTTCATGGCAGACGTTAAGGACAACACTTTAATTTAGCATGACGTTCATTTAACTTTTGGAAGTTAATAAAAACGCAAAAGTATTCACACCACTTAAACATATATATTCACATTCTAAAATTAACCCACTTACAGAGTGGCAAGGACTTGTTTGAATTTAGTGTGAGCAAAAGTGTAATAATGTTTCATTAAAACTAGAAACATTTTTTCTTAGTTTTCCCAATTGCCCGAGTTTCTAGGAAAAAGAATGTGTTTAAAGAACATTAATAAAGAAGTAATTTGTTTTTTTTCTCTTACAATTTCGTTTCAAACACGTGATTTTTTTTTTCTAACTCTTTTTGGTGGTGTTCGTGTTGATATCGCCCGTATATTGCTGTTTGTTGTTTTTATCCTTAGCTTTGTTTTAAACTTTTTCTTTTGCACTCATTTAGTTTTTCTAGTGTGGTCTTTGATGCCAATTAATTAAGTCTGTAATCAGACAATAAGTAACACATTTGTTATATATACAACCCACTCACTACCATAGATTGGGCTGGTGTCGTTAAAAATAAAAATTGCAAGGATTGTGCTCTAAGTACGTTAAATATTAAAGGTATAAAGAAAACTTGCAATTTAATAAATTTTTAATGATCAATTTCGAAAAAAAAATACATCTTAGTACTACATAGCTTGGTGACTTTAATGAGAAAATAGAAACAGGACACGAAACAATTTTGCAAATGAACCTAGAACACGTAATACTTAAATCAGATAAAATATGTCTTTCTCCAACACTGAACAATAATGTGAAGTACTTTGAAGGAAGTGGTAGGAACCAAAAGCCAAATAAGATGAAAAAAAACCCATAGAAAATGTTGTTAAACAGTTGGCTATTTTACAGATCCAAATAAATTGTTTAAAATCATAACGAAACATGTCTTTCGCAATCATTTTAATGACAAACAGCTGGTTTGGGACCCACTGAAATTTTCCAGCACGAGACACTTTTTCAGTGGCAAATTGCGGCATTAGATATCGTTGAAATTTTCAACACAATTCTAATTTTGTTTGTATGGAAATTTCGATCATAATCGAATGCCCCCTGACTTTTAAAATTTCTCACTTCAAAATACGTAAATGTCGTGAGTTACCTTAAAAACATTGCTTCTGATAAAGTCAGCTGCAAATTTGTCTGAAAAAATGTGAATTAGGGCGCACCCTATTTTCTTTTGATAAACTTTCTGATATCAGCTGTTTTAATGATGAAAAAATATGTCGGACAGCGGCACTTTACTATTGAGGGAAAATGCTAAGGTTCATATATTACAACAGTTTTTGCTACAATGTCCGTCTGTCTGTGTGCCACAAGCTGTTTTCTAAGGAACCATAAGATCTATGGATATGAAATTTCTATTGAGTATGTAAAACTTTTGAGGGTGGCGTTGGCTGCAGTAGTTAGCACGTTGACTACAAAACCTAAGGTCCTGGGTTCGAGCCCAGTGTCCGACATTCATTTAAAATAACAACACCACGCATTTTTCTGATGTGCATTAGTGTCCTTTGTATCAGTTGTTGTGGGAAAAGTTCAAGTACATCGGCTTCAGAAGATGCTACTCCTAATCTAACATCAGAGTGCCCTCCCTCGTTGTGTAGCAGAAGTAAGATAACCGATAAAATGACTACTAAACACAGCTTCGAAAAATTTAATATGCCTCATTTAACACCAGAGGCGCTGCAACACTGCATTTTAAAAAACGTGCAAAAAGCAGAGTTGTAAAGGAATGAAGGTTTTCTCTATATCCTCCTTCACGACCGTTCTTCTATATCATTACCGCTTCCCTATCACCCTCTCTCACTAACTTTTCTTCAAAACACAGGTATCACAAAGAAATCATTCTATTAAACTCCAGTGAGCTGGACTCCAAATTTCCCCCTTCCTTACCAGCAGCCTGCTAACTTAACCTATGTAAAAATTTTGCCGTTACAGCAACAAAGATACGAAAGTTAAAAATTAAAGGGTGTTCTAGTTCGAGCTACGAACTAGAACGCTAAAACTAAAAACTCCCTTAAAACGCTTAAATGAAAAATATCGCAAATAAAATAAATTGTTAAAATGCAGAAAAACAGCAAAAGTAAGGAGGTCACCAAAAAAAAACATTAAATCGAAATAAGCGAAAAAAAAAATTACGGAACGAAAAATAGCGCCTAAACTAAACAAAATCACCAACAACCGAAACAAATCGCCAAAACTTAAAAAAAATATTGCCAAAAGCAAACAAAAATCTAAAAAAACGCCAAAATGAAAAAAGCGCCAAATCTTAGAAAATCGCTAAACTAAAAATTTTTATTCTAAAAAAAAGCCGAAACAAAAAAAAAACAAAAAAAAAACGCCAGAGCGAAAAAAACGCCAAAACTAAAAAAACCGTCAAAATTAAAAAAAAAATGCCAGAAACCAAAAAAAAATTTACAAAAACAGAAAAAACGTTAAAAAGAAACAACCGCCGCGGAACACACCATAACAGCTAAACTCTTAAATTGCAAAAAAAAAAAAAAATTAAAGAGGTCACTAAAACACGAAAAAAATCACCAAAACGAATAATAGCGCGAAAACTAAAAAAAATCGCTAACTCTAAAAATATGTATTAAAAAAACGACAATAACCAAAAAAAACCCCCCAAAACAAAATAACCCAAAAACTAAACTAATCGTCAATACTAAAAAATTAAATAAATCGCTAAAATGAAAAAAAAATTAAATACCAAAAGAACGAAAAAAGCACGAAAACTAAAAAATCGCTAAAACTAAAAATATATATGGCTCAATTTAAAAAAAAACGTACACAACGAGTTATTTTTTTGCTTATTTTTAAAGTTTTTTCAATTCGCCTGTAAGACTGGCCAATTTATGTAGAAATTGATGAAGAATCCGGTGGTACTTTTAGGCTCTCAAAAAAATCAATATTTTTTTATTTTTTTTTTAGGTTTTCTATGATTTCTATCTTGAGCGTCACACAACAAATATGTATAAAAAATTGCTAAAAATTCAAAAATATTTGAAATTCAAGCTTACTACAATGTTCTTTTGTTTCTCAAGGTTGACTTTTGCGAAAATCACCTTTTCGATTATAAACACAAAATCACGATTCACCTTGATTTTTAATTTTTTTTTAAAGTGACTAGTTATTTCAAAATTTAAAGATGAAAATATGTAAATTTTTGTTAAAAAAAAAGACTTGAACTTAGAGGTTACTTGCAAAGTATTAGGCTTGTAACAATGTATTTAAAAAAAAAACTGCAATTATAAGCCTTTTAAGAAAAAAAAAACTAAGTGTGACGCTCAAGATATTTTGCGACGATCAAGAGATTTTGTTGCACGTAAACAAGAAATAATGCCAAATTTAAATTTTAAAGATAAAAAGTTTATTCTTTTACAAAAAGTTTATTATTTTACAAAAAGTAAATAAAAAAAAACAAAAATTCTTCAAAAAACAAAAATTTTGATACAAAACTAAACATGTACATATTCTTTGATGTCTTTAACAAAAATGGAAAAAAGGAAGTAATTCTTGAAGAAACTTATACACATATGTAAATATTTGACGCAAAACAATAACTTAATTTAATTTATAAATTTTCATTCGAATTCTTATTCTGAATCTGTATAAACTTCATGAAATGACAAGCGGCTTTGTTTTTTTTTTCATTATCATTCATTTTTACATTTTTAAGTTTGTGGCAGTTGCATAAATTTCCGGTCACCCAGAGATTTAAGTTTCAAGAGCACGAGAGAGATCCGTAAATCAATTCACCTCTGGATTTTGTAATTCTTTGGTGAATATCTCTCGTGCCTTGAACTGTCTTTAAATTTGTGGGCAATGTTTTTTTGATGTTGAAAATTTGATTTGGACTAACGTAAAACAATTTCACATCAATCAGACAGTAATAATAAAAATTAAACTCAAATATACCACGATTATACCTTTCTTTCTTATTTCTTTTATATTCGTCATTACGAGCTTTACCGAGCTTTATTTTCTCTCAATATCTCCCTGCTCTTTCAGTCGCCGTTAATTTTGTTGTTTTACTCTCGAAAATTAAAAAATAAAATCAAAATTAAGCTTTTTAAGCTATGAAGCAATATATATCAGAAGTGATGCTCATGAAATGTTTGCCTATTTTAGTTTTTTTCGTAGGTAATTTATTTCTCAAATTCACAAATTATAAAAAAATTAGTTGAAACCATGTAAACAATGATTGTCAACTTCAATTTTTTACATTTAATATATTCACTTTAAAAAAAATTAGCGTGACGCTCATGAAATTTTATCGCGCCCTTACCATGGTATTCACAAAAACTACGCAAATGCACACTTTTTTTAATAGATTTTTTTTCGCTTTTTCACTTTTGTAATAATTAAAGTTTGTATTTTCCTTACGTTATTTACTTTATTTAAATGCAAATTGAAAACTAGTAATATTACTTGATTTATAAAAAAGTGACGCTCAATGCAAATTTTGGGCACAACGTTTCTTTGAAACGCCAAATTCGCACTAATTAAGTTTTGACGACTATAACAAATCAAAACACAATAAAGAAAAGCAATAATTCGAAAACTGTTAGTCCCAAATCACACTGTGCAAGTCATATTGCTAAGCTGATTAGTTTCAGGGAGAGAGAGAGACGAGGGGAACAGAAACGTTTCTTTTCCCCCCGTCTCTCTCTCCTAATAAACTAATCAGCTCAGCAATAAGACTTGCATAGTGTAAATAGGGACTTATTAAATGTTGCATATTTACTTTTGTCTTGATTTTATTTTATTTTGTTTACTAACAATTCTAACGGGGTGCACATGCTTTTGTATGGAAGGAGTCAGAAGGAGAAACAAAACTCCATTCTGAATAAACAAAAAAAAAACAAACATACAAATTTGAGAATTACGTTTTTTGTTACATATTTCTCACTAATCACTCTCACATTTTTGTTTTTTTTTTTGTTTTGTTTTTTTGTACCTAAAATAGTAGTGCAAAGTGCGGGGACACAAAAATTGGACTTTTTTTTTGAAATTGATCCATATTGTAAAAAAAACAAATCGCAAAAAACGCAAAAAAAACGTTTATACTAAAAAAAACGCCAAAAATCTAAAAAAAATCGCCAAAAATAAATCAGCACCGTACTAAGGGCTGCGTGTGCGAGTCAAAGTCGCACTTTACTGAATTTATTTAATAAGTTTCAAAGCTTTTTCATTCACCCTAATTTTTTGGAGATGTCTTAATTTAAATTTCTGTTTTACGAATTTTTTGCGATGGTTTTATAACTTGACGATTCATAGTTGATTTAAGATTTTGTATTTATTTTTAAAATTTTATTAATACGTAATAATAAATATCGATTTGGTTTGTTTTGAGATACAGTTCCTTGCTACAAGATATTTAAGTTCGTGGTAATAGTAGAAATAAGTAACGAAAAAACACACTTTGACAGGGCAGGGCAGAGCAGGCAAACACAACATTAAAAGCAGTTCGTTAAATAACATTTTCAATAATACATTTTTTTCACGTTTTATATTGTCTGTGTATGTGTGTGTGTGTGTTGGTTACAGCAACTGTTTGTTTATGTTAAATTTAAAAAAATGCTAAAAAGAATTAAATTCTTTTGCACAGGATTTTCTAATGCAAAATACTTTTGCAGAATAACTAAGGACATACCTGGTTGGGTGTCCTATAGAAATTGCAATTGAATGCATCCTCAGAATGCAAATGTTTAAAAAAAGAATTACAGATGTATTAATTAAATTTTAAAATGAAAGTAGAAGAAAATACTCGTACTTTCGATAAATTTTTTATGCATAAAGAAATTTAAATTTTAATTTAAAAGTATTATTAAAGAAATTATAAAGCGCACAAACAAGCTTTTATTCGACACGGAAATATGTAATACTAACGGCATCTTGCCCATCGAATGATTGAATGAACTATTTTAAAACCCATTTTGTTATTTCCTGCAAATACCCTTTTGAATGCTGTGTTAACAATAATTAAAAAGGAATTTAAATTGATTAAAGTCGTCAATTGAAATAAATTTACTACACACAAAAACATGGGCAGTTTTGAGTTTATATTCCCTGCAGAAAGTGCGAATAGTGAAACTGTGGTGATTTACTAGTGACGTTGTCAGTAGTACTACTGACCAGGTGTACCCCAGCCAATGTAATCGCCTATTGACATTTAGCATTAGCTTGTAAAATCCACCACTAGACTGTAGCACTACTGACTAAAATCCACCACTAGACTGTAGCACTACTGACTGAGTAGTTCTTTTGGGACCACATGGAGACATTGGCACCAAAGATTCACTAGTAAATTTTAGGGCCTCTAGTCTACAATATCGATATTTCCTCGCTCATTGTCAATAGTAAGATTGTAGTGATTTTCTAGTGACGTTGTCAATAGTGCTACTGACTATGTGTACCCCAGCCAATGTAATCGCCTATTGACATATAACATAAGGTTGTCATTGAAAATCTACCAGTAGACTTTAGCACTATTGAGAAGGTAGTTCTTTTATGACGATATTGAGATATTTGAACCAAAGATTCACTACTAGGTTTTAGTGACGCTCGTCTAAATATATTTATTTACTATTATTGCATAGCATAATTAAAACGAAAAACAAACTGTTGACGCGTTCATTGACAATATCACCAGAAATACACTACAACTGTTGTCTCTAACGTATCTCTACTCTTGCATAAAAGGAAAGTTGTCGACATTTTAACTAGTGCAATTGTCGCTGGAGAAAGAGTATTGACATAGAGACATAGGTTCTAGTCTGACTAGAGGGTTGCTTTCGTTATCTCTTTGTTAATTATGTAATTGTAAATCTGTGAAATAAAACAGGATGTTTTTTTGAACATATTCATTTATTTCAGTAGTAAATAAATTCACACACACACACGAAATGTCTATATGACTTCAATGCATGTGTTTAATGCATATAATGATGATGCCTTTTATTTCGAAATCAATTTAAATATTTTATTTAATAAATTAAGGGCAGATACGAGTTTTTTTTTTTTTTTTTTTTTTTTGATGTGTAAACATATATACGCGAGGGGGTAAAAATCTTTTGACTTTGATTTCTTTACTGAGGTTTCTTTGCTGAGATTACTTTGCTGAGATTTCTTTGCTTTTCTTTCACAGCATTGTCAAATCGGTGTGAGCTATGTATGAGTGTATTAGTGTTTAAAAGAAGCAATACCAAGCAGAGAAACAAGTCGACCGGCGGTGCTCCGCCGCCGGTTATTTTTCTGTATATTTCCGTACACCAAAGGTGAAAATGAACCGTAAGAGCTACGGACTTGAAATTTGGACACAATATGTAGACATTTGGCCACTACAACAACAAATATATGAGAGTTAAAAACTAAAGGGTGTTCAAAAACGAGCAACGAAAAATGTTAAAATTCCATGTAATATACATACAATTGTATGTACATATATACAATTTAAATTTTAGAAGTTAGTGTATTTTTATACAGACTACAACAATTAACACTAAATTTAAAAAAATTAAATCAATGGGTGTTCCATCAGTTAATGCAATTTTGACTTTGTAATTTTGACAACTTGCTGTATCTTGGAAACCGTAAGAGCAAAACTCTTGAAATTTTCAAAAACGGCAAAGCTAAAAAATCAAAAAAATATAAAATCGCCAAAAACAAAAAAAAATCGCCAAAACGAAAAAAAGCACCAAATTAAAAAAAATCTCTAGGACTAAAATAAATCGCGAAAACCCGGAAAAATCGCCAAAATGAAAAAAAATCCTTAAACAAAAAAATCGCCAATATGAAAAAATCGCCAAAATGAAAAAATCGCCTAAATAAAAAAACCCCAAAAACAGAAAAAAATCGCTAAAGTGAAAAAATCGCCAAAATGAAAAAAATTGCGAAAATTAAAACAACCCAAAAAGAGGAAAAAACGCCAAAACGAGAAAAAAAGCTATAAAACTGAAACAAAATCGTTTAAACTGAAAAAACTTAAAAAAGGAAGAAAGCTAAATAAAAAAAATAAAAAACCAAAACCGAATGTGCGCGAGTCAAAGTCGCACTTTACTGAACTTATTTTAATTGCAATGCGTACACAACAACAAGAACAGCAACAACTAAACGATGAACAACAGGAATTAAAAATTAAAAAGTAAAAGTAAAGGCTTTTACCATAGATGAGCACTGCAGTACCACTAAAGTTTCAGTAAAAACAATAAAAAATGTTTAACAAGTAAATTTTTACTGATTACTAAAATTTTTTTCTACAATTTTCAAAATTGCCTAAATGATTTGTTGTATGATGAGGTGCATTGAATTTTCAAAAAAAAAAAAAACTTTACATGTGATAATTATTAATGAACAAATAACACCAAAGTCTGTTGTAAATATTCTGACTAACAACACATAGTTGAACGGAACAGCCAGCCGTTTTCAAAGGCCACTAAACCTTCATCATCAGCGTTCTTTTGTGTTTGGTCCACTGTGTGTGGTGTCAGTTGATGTAGATTTCTGCTTTATATACTTAGCATTTTATTGCAAATGGAATATGTGAATTGTTTTGATTCATCGTATTTCAATTTGCTGAAAGCTTTTTTGTATTGTAAGCTCAATTTTACCATCACTTGTAGAACAAAAAATAAGCAAATTAAGTAACATGTGTATAATTAGTAAAAAGAACAAAACGGCAATGGTAAGACTGTTGTAAATATAGTGATGGTAAAATTTTAGCTTACAATACAAAAAAGCTTTCAGCAAATTGAAATACGATGAATCAAAACAATTCACATATTCAATTTGCAATAAAATGCTAACAGCCGTATTCATAAAAATTTTAAACCGCGTTTCAAATATTGTTTAAGCAAAATTCGCTAAAAATGTATTCATAATAGAATTTTAGCTTAAAAAACGGTTTTTAAACCTTGCGTAAATCAGCAAATTTTAAAATTGACTGCCCCCATGTTTAAACCAATTTTAAGGTGACGTTGTTGTAATTTTGCTTCGTTTTTGTTTACATTTTGAACTTTACCTGTATGTAATTACATATGTGTGTATGTATGTATGTACTTATGTATGCATGTATGTATGCATATGCCAGTATTATTTAGAAGAAAACAATGTAATTTTTTTTTATAGGAACTATTGCCGAAATTACAAATATACTCCAAAGAATATTTAAAAGAAAAGGAGCGATCCAGTTTCTATTCCCAGTCATTGTTTTCTCATTTTATGTGTTAACAAAAATAGTATAATTGTAGAAAATGAACTAGTGATGTATAAACACTCAAAACAAACAAAATAAAGCTCGTTATTCTAGTGCTTCTTTATCTGCAATAAAATAAATAATATAAAAAGCACTTTTAACAAAGATTTGTTGTGAACTTTGTTTATTATTTTATTAAATACAAGTTGCAACATATCTTTTATTTTATAGAAACAATATTTCTCTGAAAACCGACAAATAAACAAAATAGACACGAGTACTTTGTGAGTTAACAATCGTTGTTTTGCAGAACTAATATGCAAGTGACAAATAAAGAATACAGTGTTGCCACGATATTTTAAAAAAATCTAGTTAATTGATTTTTAGTTAAAAAACTGATTATGAATACCAATATTTAAAAAACGTTATTTAGCTTTAAAACGTTTTTTAACTAATATGAATTTTAAACCTCAATCAACTTTTTTTTATGAATACGGCTGTAAGTATATAAAGCAGAAATCTACATCAAGTGACACCACACACAGTGGACCAAACACAAAAGAACGCTGATGATGAAGGTTTAGTGGCCTTCACAAACGGCTGGCTGTTCCGTTCAACTATGTGTTGTCAGAATATTCACAAGTAACTTTGGTGTTATTTGTTCATTAATAATTATCACATGTAATTTGGCTTAGAAAGCGATACGAACTTTAGCCCGTTCAAATCACAAATATAGAAACAAATGGTAGAGCTGCAAAACTATCGATGGTACTATCGATAGTATCGATGGTTTTATTTTAAGTGGACTATCGATATTTTTTTTCGATAGCAATACTATCGACAAAAACACTCTACTAAAAGAGAAAAAATCAAAGTCAATAAAAACGGAATGATGGCGAATGTGTAATAAAAAATGCAACATTCAAATTTCGCCGCCTGGTTTGGTAATGGTTATCATTACATATATAAATGTGAAAACAAATTAATTAGTTTTGATTTGTTTCAACATAAATGTAGAAACAGAATAAAGTCTTCAACTTCAGGAAAATCGCTGACAAATTAATCAAGCCCATAATAACATCGACGGCAGTAACTTCAAATGCTCTCTAATTTTTGTTTTATTTTCTTTTGTGCTTATTTTTCTTTGTAGTTTTGTTTACAAAATGTATGAAATTTATTGAAAGTATGGTAACATTTTTGTGAGAATGAACATTGATATGTGAGAGTATAAAAAAAAACGCTCTCAAAATAAAATAGATTCTATCTCACGACCGGTTTCTGCGGCTGTTTTTTTGTGTCAATTTGTATGGAAAATGTGTTGAAGCCGGTATTCTGTTTAATCATTAAGATGTCAGTTTTTATCTACTAGATGCAAATTGCATAAAAATACAATTATTATGTACCAACGGCTTTGATACTTGAAGAAACTTGACGGCGGCTAAATTTGACGACTACTGGACTGTTTCCGCTCTTTACTTTTAAATAAAAGGTGACGCCACAGAATATTATAATATTTTTTATTTTATTCCTTTTTAATTTATTTTTTATTGATCCATCTATCTATCAGTTTGCTTTTTCGTTTATTTTTTTATAGAACTGTGTATATATGTTTGTTGAATATGTGTATTAAAAACATTGGAACTAAAAGTTTTAAAAAAATCAACTTTCTGTTTACTTTATGGAATGATTAAAAAATGCAAGATTTTATATTAGAAAAATACACAATTGATAAGTTTTAGCCCTTATAGACACGGAAACTTTACTTTGCAAAGCCTTAATTCAGCAGGGAGAAAGACAGAAAGACATAGTATTTATTACTCTGTCTTTCACACACCTGGGGGCAAATCACGGCATTCGATACGACTCGTAATTTAAAAATATTTCTATATAAACTCTATCGAAATATTTTTAAATTACGAGTCGTATCGATTGCCGTGATTTGCCCCCTGAATTAAGACTTTGCAAAGTAAACTTTCCGTGTGAAAAAGGGGTGTTTCTAAGAATCAAAAACTATCGATAGTATCGATGGCATCAAAAAATACTATCGAAACTATCGAATGGAGCCACTATGGAGTTCGAATAATAATTAAAATTAAAAAAAAAACTTTGCCACTTGCTACAATTTTATTATGATTACGGCCCTACGATTTTACTAGTAATGCAAATTAGATTTCATTAGCAGTAAAAATTTACTGAATTTTTTTAGTAATCAGTAAATTTACTGCTTACTGCAATTTTGAATGCAGTACATATACATATACTGCAGTGTGCCCATTTACTAACCAAATATGTTTAATAAAACAAACAAAAACCAACAAATTCATATGATTTTACAATATTGAAAGTTTTGATACTTTTAATTAATTAATTTAAAAAAATATACTAAAAGCAAAAGTACTTCCAACTTAAAAAAAAATTTCATTACTAGATGTTTACACATCTCCTCTGTGATCGGACTCACATTGCTTTTAATACCCTTTACCAAAAAATGGTAAAAGGGTATATATAGGTTTGTCATTCCGTTTGTAATTTCTAGAATATTAATAAGCGAGCTATAAAGTATATATATCCTGGATCCTTATGTATAGGGAATACGAATAAGCGATGTCCGTCTGTCTGTACGTGAAATCGGTTTTCCAAAGCTCCCAGAAAAGCTAGAGACTTCGTTCTTGGACTGGTGGATCAGAAATTGTCGAAATAAGATTGGTATTGAAAATGAGCAAAATCGAGCAGACGGTTTCAGAGCTGGGAGACTTAAACTTCATTTTGCCATACGAAATAACTACCGAAAACTAGTTTTTAATAATTTTTTATTAAATAAACTTATTTTATACTCCAGTATGAATAAAATTGGGATTTCTAACTGAAAAAAATTAAAAAAAAAATTAAAAAATTTAAAAAGACGTTTCCAGGGTTGGAAAACTTTAACTTTTTTTGTTATGCAAAAGTAACTCACTAAAACAAATTTTTGCTTTTTGTTCTATGAATTAAACATATCTAATGTTTTTAAAAGAAAGAAATTGATGTTAGAAACCAGAAAAATCAAAAAGGATGATTCCAGGGTTGGGAAACTGAAACTTTTTGTGATATAAAAAATTAACTACCGAAAATTAATTTTTATTTTTTTTATTAAATGAACTTATTTTATACTTTAGTACGAATAAAATTGGTATTTCAAATTAAAGATTAACCTTCTAGAATTAAAAAGATGTTTCCAGGGTTGGAAAACCTTAACTTTTTTTATACAAAAGTAACTTACTAAAGCAAAATTTTCCTTTTTCTCTATAAATTAAAGATATCTTATATTCTTAAAAGAAATAGATTAGTATAAGAAATCAGAAAAATTAAAAAGTTTGATTTCAGGGTTGGAAAATCCACACTTTTTGTGATATAAAAAATTAACTACCGAAAACTAATTTTGTTTTTATAAAATAAACTTATTTTATACTTCAGTATTTCAAAATAAAAAAAAATTAAAAAAATTAAAACGACGTTTCCAGGGTTGGAAAATCTTATTTTTTATACAAAAGTAACTTACTAAAACAAATTTTTTCTTTTTTGCTATAAATTAAACATATCTTATATTCTTAAAAAAAGATGGTGTAAGAAATCAAAAAAACAACCAAAAAGGAGAATTCTTTGTGATATAAAAAATTAACTACCGAAAACTAATTTTTATCTATTTTTATTAAATAAAATTATTTTATGCTTGATAACGAATAAAATTGGTATTTCAAATAAAAAAAAAACAATTAAAAAAATTAAAAAGACGATTCCAGGGTTGGAAAACTTTAACTTTTTCTACAAAAGTAAGTTACTAAAACAAATTTTTCCTTTTTTTCTATAAATTAAACATTTCTTAAATTCTTAAAAGAAAGAGATTGGTGTAAGAAATCAGAAAAATCAAAAAAAAATGAGTTCAGGGTTGGGACACTTACACTTTTTTGATATATAAAAGTAACTAAGTCTAATTAATTTTTATCTTTTCCTTTATAAATTATATATATTTTACGTTTTGGAAAGAAAAGTTTGGTATAGAAAATTATAAAAATAAAAGCCAGAGCTGGAAACTATGATTTTTTTTTCTAGACATTAAAGTAACTAATTAAAACATTTTTTTTTTAATTTCCTTTTTTTCACTTAACACACTTTCTATATTTTTTTAAGAACTACTAGATTGGTATAAGTAATCAGAAAAATCTAAAATTATGATTCTAGGGTTTGAAAATTATTATTTTTTTCTTTGTACATAAAAGTAAGTATGTGATTGAGTATGTATCTCTATACTAAATAAACGCACTTTGGTAAAGGGTATATAAGATTCGGCACAGCCGAATATAGCACTCTTACTTGTTTTTATTGAAAAAAATATTTGTTTCAAGCAACATTTTAATTAAAAAGAATTCTACAACACTCAATGAAGGACTGATTTTATTTTAAAAAAAATTATTTATTAATGCCCTAATTCTGTTCGACGATTGTATCGTTCTGTCTATGGACGGAACAAAACCGCAGTTGTAATTCTTTAAAACAATTATTATTTACTGTCTATGCTAGAAGGTTCGTGTATTTGCTTTACGATTTGGTTCCAAACATTATTTCCAACACGTATTTTTTCATTAATAAATTATAAATTGTATAATACTTTAATTCAATTTTAATGTTTTAAAAACATGGCAAAAATATTTTTATTTTTCATTATCAAAGACAACAACCATTTTTGAAGAAAATAATTTATTGAATTCAAACACAAGAACTCAGTAGTGTTTTCAAACAAAAACGTCCTAAATCTTCTCACTGAATTAGGGCATAAGCATTTAATCTTTCATAGAAATCCCACATATTTTTAACACTTTTTTTATTGTAAACAAGCATTAAATTAATTGGGAAATCATCACTTTGCTTAAATTTTTTCAAATTCAAAGATCAATAGCATCATCTTAGTCTTACTTACAAAGTTAATCAATTATAATCAGAAATAATTTTTTTAATCAATTATTTTAATGAGTTTTTTTTCCTTTCTGTAGTAAGTTAGCGCTAAAAGAAACTATATTTTTGTATCAACGACAGGGGCAAAAATCTTTCATTTATCTCGCCTCCAATAATATTTGAATTATTCATATGTCATCATTCTCAAAGCCAAATGAGAGTAGACTCGTTAAAAATCTGCTGGAGTACGTTTACTTAACTCTTATCTCAGCTAAGTTACATAAGATTTTTAAGAAGCTATTTCTGTACTCTTTAAGCAATCATTTGGGACAAAATTTTAATCTTGAATTATTTGGCGTTGAAGTTGTGTGTTCAAAGCAAAACAAAAAAAAATGCCAAGCAAACAATTCAAATGGAACAAAAAAAAATTATAAAAATTGCTGACAGTGACATACGACAACATATCCAATTAAGGATGTTCTGTGTGCCAACACAGTCAGCCCTGTGTACAATAAAACAAATTGTTAGAAATAAAGTTTTGAAGTATTTTATTATTTCCTTTGGAGGACAAAAATTTAAATTTAAAGAATGAAGTTAAGAAAATAACACAAGTCATATCGCAAAAAAAATTGAAGTTTACAAGAAATTAGCAAAACGACACTCTCTTCACCTGAGGCTAGTTCAGTCCAATCCGGTATAGTCTACCCTGGTCTATGCTAAGCTAGATTAATGTCCAATTCTATTCTAGTCTAGTCAGGTCTAGTAAAGTCTGATGTAGTCTAGTCTAGGATAGCCTAGTCTACTCTAGTCTAGGATAGCCTAGTCTAGTCTAGTGTAGTTTAATCTAGTCTGGTCTATTCTATTCTAGTCTAGTCTAGTCTAGTTTGGTCTAGTCTAGTATACTCTAGTTTGGTCTAGTCTAGTATAGTATAGTCTAGTCTAGTCTAGTCTAGTCTAGCCGAGTCTAGTCTAGCCAAGTCGAGTCGAGTCGAGTCGAGTCGAGTTGAGTCGAGTCGAGTCGAGTCGAGTCGAGTCGAGTCGAGTCGAGTCGAGTCGAGTCGAGTCGAGTCGAGTCGAGTCGAGTCGAGTCGAGTCGAGTCGAGTCGAGTCGAGTCGAGTCGAGTCGAGTCGAGTCGAGTCGAGTCGAGTCGAGTCGAGTCGAGTCGAGTCGAGTCGAGTCGAGTCGAGTCGAGTCGAGTCGAGTCGAGTCGAGTCGAGTCGAGTCTAGTCTAGTCTAGTCTAGTCTAGTCTAGTCTAGTCTAGTCTAGTCTAGTCTAGTCTAGTCTAGTCTAGTCTAGTCTAGTCTAGTCTAGTCTAGTCTAGTCTAGTCTAGTCTAGTCTAGTCTAGTCTAGTCTAGTCTAGTCTAGTCTAGTCTAGTCTAGTCTAGTCTAGTCTAGTCTAGTCTAGTCTAGTCTAGTCTAGTCTAGTCTAGTCTAGTCTAGTCTAGTCTAGTCTAGTCTAGTCTAGTCTAGTCTAGTCTAGTCTAGTCTAGTCTAGTCTAGTCTAGTCTAGTCTAGTCTAGTCTAGTCTAGTCTAGTCTAGTCTAGTCTAGTCTAGTCTAGTCTAGTCTAGTCTAGTCTAGTCTAGTCTAGTCTAGTCTAGTCTAGTCTAGTCTAGTCTAGTCTAGTCTAGTCTAGTCTAGTCTAGTCTAGTCTAGTCTAGTCTAGTCTAGTCTAGTCTAGTCTAGTCTAGTCTAGTCTAGTCTAGTCTAGTCTAGTCTAGTCTAGTCTAGTCTAGTCTAGTCTAGTCTAGTCTAGTCTAGTCTAGTCTAGTCTAGTCTAGTCTAGTCTAGTCTAGTCTAGTCTAGTCTAGTCTAGTCTAGTCTAGTCTAGTCTAGTCTAGTCTAGTCTAGTCTAGTCTAGTCTAGTCTAGTCTAGTCTAGTCTAGTCTAGTCTAGTCTAGTCTAGTCTAGTCTAGTCTAGTCTAGTCTAGTCTAGTCTAGTCTAGTCTAGTCTAGTCTAGTCTAGTCTAGTCTAGTCTAGTCTAGTCTAGTCTAGTCTAGTCTAGTCTAGTCTAGTCTAGTCTAGTCTAGTCTAGTCTAGTCTAGTCTAGTCTAGTCTAGTCTAGTCTAGTCTAGTCTAGTCTAGTCTAGTCTAAGTCTAGTCTAGTCTAGTCTAGTCTAGTCTAGTCTAGTCTAGTCTAGTCTAGTCTAGTCTAGTCTAGTCTAGTCTAGTATATTCCAGTCTAGTCTACTATAGTCTAGTACACTATAGTCTAGTCTAGTCTAGTATATTCCAGTCTAGTCTACTATAGTCTAGTACACTATAGTCTAGTCTACTATACTCTAGTATAGTCTAGTTCGGTCTAATCTAGACTAGTCTATTCTTCTTTAGCCTAGTATAGTCTAGTCTAGCATATGCGTTAAAATAAAACAGTTAATACAGTGTTTTATAATTTTTTTTTTTATCTCGAGAAAGAAACAAACAGAACAAAATGTTTACATTACGACATCACATAGATATTTTTGTTTACAACTAATTATATTTACATATCGCTACCTTAAAATAGAAAGGCTCTAAGTCATTATTTTTTTAAAATCGAGTTTTTTGTATATTTCGATAGAAAAACATTTAATGTATCAAAAAATCCAAAAATGTCGAATTAAACAAAAATAATGAATTGTGAGCCTTTCTATATTAAGGTCGCGATATAAATATACAAACGTTTTGCTGTTAAACCGATACATGTTGCTGTTTACAAGTAAATACAGTCAACATGCCAGTGAATTGCCCGGATACATCTGCAGTGGCTGTTGGTAGCACAAGGATAACAACGAGGATGGCATTCAACAATAGTTTAACACATTCCAGTATTTGTATGCCTAGTTATGTCTGAATGTTTAGTTAGATGCCTGTGTTTTTGTAGTTGCTTTTCGTTTTTTTTTTTCTTCTTCTCATTTTGTGTTAATATTTGCTTAAATGCAAATTAATGATGATAATGGCATCTAATGATTATAACATTAATTTTATACTGACAATACGAGTAGATATAGAATGTATCTGTAGGATATAACAAACCGTATGAAAGAAATGTAGTGTAAATACAGGTATATTTTTTAGATAGTAAAGTGTTTAGTTTTCTGTATTGTAAAGAATTTACTGATATATGTATTTATAAAAGTTTAAATAAATTACTTTTTTTAATTTACTACTGCAGACTGTTTTAATTTTATTTGCATAGTAGTTACTCGTACTATTATATATGGGCTTTAAGTAAATAGAAGAGATAATCAAAGAGCAAAGTTTACTTTTTGTATTCATTATCTGCTTTTGAATGGCTTAATTTTTAAAAACACTATTTTTTGTATATTTTGTGTTTAAATAGAGAAACAACTATTATTTTTACACTTTATTAAATCAAATTTTTTTTATTTTTTTAAAATTTAAATCGAATCAAGGGAAATAATGTTCAGCTAGTAAAACAAACTGATTAAGAATTTTTACACAATTGTTAGTAACCAAACGGTAGTGCAAAGAAATCGTGATTTTACTCGTAGTAAAAAATTACTTAAAAAGTTTTGAATGTGTCTCATAATTATCGAACTATTTTTTTATCAAAAACTTATTCAAATAATCACAAAATAAAATTTTAACTTTAAACTTCGAAAGCAATTTTTTAACTATTTCACATTTGTTACTAAGCTAAAAAGCAACTATCAAATGTCAGTTGTTAACAAAATCAAAACTAATTAGAAAATGCATAAAAACACCTCTTTTACTTGTCTTATGACAATTATTTCTAGCCATAGATATCTATTAGTGTACGGATATCTATCGTGCAAGTTAAATTTTATAAGGCAAACTCGTGGATAAAAACCTAAGGTCAGGCCATTTACCTTATGTAGCAATAACGAGCATTAACAACAAAACTTTTATACAAAACCTTGAAAAGAAAATTCATTAGTTTTTTTTTTCTATTATGACTAAATTTTTATGATTGAAAATACAAATTAATGCTTAAAAGTCCCACCTATTCAACCAACAAAAAATCTTACAAAATCACTTATTCATTCAAGTATTACAGATTTTTTATTCGAAAATTAAGAAAATTTTCCACTGTTGTGGACCTGTGGACAAATTACGGCACTCGTAATTTCGGTCGATAACGAGTGCCGTAATTTGCCCCCTGATTTTTGCTTGTACTTATACATATATATGTATGTTGGTCATATATAACCTTAAAAAAAAATTCCGCTTGAAGCATGTACTATGCTGTTCAAAATTGTGAAAAATATTTATCACCATTGATTAATTCGTAAGAAAAATTTGACATGTAAACAATATTAATTTGCTCCTGAAAATATGCTACAATTTCTTATGTTTGCAGAAACACCCCATGTGTCTGTTGTAAATTCCGTACGATACAAGTGGTCAGAGTGACCGATGACATTTTTCAAAAAATGGCACCAAATAGGGGATTTATCAAAAAAAAAAGGGGCAAAATTAAAAAAAAAGAGAAAACTACCCTAAACTTTTTATTTTTAATGTATTTTCATATAACTCACCCTATGAAAAGTGGGAACAAAAAGTGGCAAGGCAGTCGAAAAAGGGGAAAGGCAGTCGAAAAAGTGGCAATTTGCCACTTTAGTCGGTCAAACGGTCACGCTGCAAGTGGTACTCTACTTATTTCGCATGAAAACTTAAAATGTTGAAGATACATTTCAAATGTTTTTCCCAAGAATAACAGAGTACTATTACTGCAACATTTTTTTTATGAACAATTCGTGTCCATTTTTTTATATGTATGTACTTTAGCAGCATTTCGCGTGAAATGTTGAATAGAGTACCAGGCTTTAGGCGGAATTATCCCGGTTTTTATATGTCGTTGCCGTCTCGAATTTCTATCTCGCTTTATCCCTCTTTTTAGAGTTTTGAAATTTTCAATTTCTTATCGGATATCGGATAATATGTAACTAGTGTTTTTCATACGGGATTTTCCCGGGATCCCGCACATATTCCGGGAAAGAAATCCCGGGAAATTAATTGTGATTGTGCTTTAACAACTTAAAAAATTTAATTTAAAAGAAAAACATAAATTATATTTAAACTTAACAATGAACGATGCAAAACTCATCGCTTTAGTGGAAAACTGCGACCCTTATGGTCAGAAACTGCTGATAAGTTACTACAGAAAAAGGAAGTAGTCAAATTGGTAGCAGAACGTCAGAGCACAGAACAGCAACAGAAAGTAAAGCCTAATGAAGCCTTAATTTGTTTATAAAACGTTATTATTTAACCGATCTCATAAATTACAATTTGTTTTTTTGTTAAAATAAATTAAATTAAAGAATATTTTGTATTGTTTTGCACTGCGCGAGAATTCCCGGGATTTCCAGGGAAACCGAAAAGTAGTTCCCGCTTTCCTGGGAAATGAAAAAGTCCGGGAAAAGAAAAACTCTATATATAACTTATGAAAATTCATTCCAAATATTTTCCTAAGTGAAGTTATTTCTGAACTGACGTAAATCGTGTGTGAACACAGAAAGAAAAAAAGCCGTACTAAATTCAAGTTTTTTCTACTTACTTTTAGTACGAATCGTACTTAAAAATTTGAGTACGAATAGCACTAACATTTACTTAAAACAAACCAAAAACGGGATTACTTTGGAAAACCAATCCTGGAGTTTCTTAAATTGAGTATCAAGTGCTTAAATTATGTAAAAAAATATGAATCAAGTAAAAAGTTCTTAAATTGAGTAAAAAAAAACTTATTTAAAGTACGGATGTGTACTTACTTTATACACATATGAAAAGAAAAATAAAAATACTTTTGAACAAAAAAATTTCAAGTTCATTAGTGTGCTTGTGATGGAAATTCAATATAATGAGAAAATCAATACATTAAAATAAAAATTATTATATAATATTTGTATTTCTAACAGAAAATATTTTATTTAAAAGTGACTAGGCGCGGTTAATTTTTAATACTCGTGTGAAAAAGTTTGTTTTTAATAATATAAAAGTGAAAAAAATAAAACTATATATAATAAATAAATAAGTAAAATAAAAAGTGAAAGCAAAGGAAAACTACTAAAGGTTCTGTTAGGCTTAGATTGCGGAGCTGTTTCTCAATATTTAAGGCGTAAGTAAAAATATGAGTTTTTTTTTTATCGATCATGCGTGTTGTATTTAACAAGTGCCGTTGCACACACGGCACTTTTAGTTGAGCAACTTTTTAGTTCATTGGCGAGAGAGATAAATATGATACTTCCCATCTTCATTATCTTCTCTTTCATCTTCCATAATCCCAAAATTTTGCTCAACTGAAATTGTCGTCTGTCAACCCAATATATAATTGCTATCGCTTCAGTCTTTGCAAATCTAAAAAAAAATACACACTTTGCTAACATTATGAAAATGTCCGTAAAAGATGTATATGTGACAGCGCATAGAGAAAGGGACTTGAGGGTAAAAAAAATCAATTTTCACTTTTTTTTTTTTTTGATGTGGACAACATCTGAGCATCGAATGAGACCGATCCCATGCCCCAAAAGTGTTCCCTCCCAGAGATATGCGCGTTTTATTCAGTGATGGTACACCAAAGATACAAAATGGTTCTCCTGAAAAAAACAGGTCACATATATAGAAGTTTATTTTAATGTGTATTTTTTTTTATATTTTATAAATATAAATACATACATACATATTAAGTAAAAAATTAGTAGTAGGTACGAAAACTTTTTGCATACGCATGCTAAATAATTTCTCATTGATAATTATTATCAATTGCTCAACTCGCTGTAAGACCGGACTCAGAAATATGTTATCGCTCTAACTGACCAAGAACCCCTAGCTTCTTAATGACATAGTTTCCCTTAGAGCACTGATGGGGTTGCACCTTTGGAGCGATAACGATTATAAATATAATCAACTTAGAAACGTGGGCTTTAGTTGAGAGCAAAATATATAATTATTTATTGATGACAAAGAGGCAGTATCTTGCAGGTAAAGTGCCTATTATTATTTCGTAAAAAAATGATTCAATTAACTGATAAGAGAACCTATGTATATAAATTTAAAATCTATAATTTTTTCCTTCCGCAGAACTTTAATTTTGGTCTCATTTAGCATTCTTCCATAATAATTTGCTGCCGAAACATGTAACAGAGCGACGTAAAGGAAGCAATGCTCGTTTTTGGTCTTCGCATGGAGTTTGGTGAAAACCTTTTCAAGTCGAATAAACTAATTAAAACAAATAAAATATTAATATGGACAGTAAAAAGTTAATTAAAAAATATACAAGTTTTATTTAAGCTTTAGGTCCTTTTTGTAAATAGTTGATAACAATATTTATTATTTTATCGATAGCTTCTACACAACGTTGCAGCGAAATATCAATAAAATAATAAATATATATATATATATATATATATATATATATATATTAAACTAAAAGGTCGAATATATTATTATAACGTTAATTAAAAAATAAATTAAATCTTTTTATTCAATAAATCAAGTTAGGATTTCTTAAAACAGGTGCAGAGAGAAAAAACTGCCTCATAGATTCAATAAGATTTTCTCTATGAAACGTTTTTAGGCTAAGGGGTATCCCAGCAGAAAGAAGCGAAGATTTTTTCATAGAGATTCCTTATTGTTTGTATGTGGTAAATCTTATCAATTTTATCAAGAAGAAAACCATATAAAATCAAGAAGAAATCTTATTATTCACGACTTTTTTTTACGGAAATGAACCGTTATTTTTGGCAGCAAAAAAACAATCCATAGAGAAAAACTTCTTGATTCCATTAGTTTTCTTATAAATTGTAAACTATATGGATTTCTTATTGATTTTATTAGGTTACCTTGTTGATTTTTTTAAAAAGGTTTTTTTCTTGATTTTATTAGGTTCCTATATGATTATGTGTAAAGCATCGTATTGATTTTTTTAATAAGGAAATCTTCTTGATTTTATGAGGTGTCTTGTTATTTCATATCTATAAATAGACACAGGCAATTTTTTTCGTGATCTTTTTCGTTTTTGTATAAGCATGTTTGCAAAATTATTGCAATGGTTATTCAGACTGCTTGTTAGCATATTGGTTAGAGTGTTTGTCTATCAGTCAGAATTTAAATGAAAATATATAAGTAAAAAAAAGCACAAAGAATAAAGAAAGACATAATTTTTTTTTAATTTATGAGGTCGCCTCATAAAATGAAGAAGAAAACCTTATTAAAAAAATCAATAAGATAACCTCATAAAAACTACAAGATTTCTTCTTGATTTTTTCAAAAAGGTTTTCTCTATGAAATTAATAAGATTTCCTTATTGAAAAAGAAAACCCATAGAGATTTCTTATTAATTTTGTTCTATTTTATGAGGTAGTTATTAGGCACTGTTTTCTCTGTGTGTATTTAGAGATTAATTCAATCAAATTTTTTCTTAAATGAATCTCGTTTTTGGATTATTTCAAGTACGGATTCGGCACTAAATCAACTCCATTTTTAGATTAATTCAATCTGTGATTTTCCTTAATCAATCTCGTTTTAGGATTATTTCAAGTACGGATTCGCGATTAAATACACTAGAAAATTCTTGAATCCAGCGCATTTTGAATTTGATTCAATCTCAGGTTTTCTGAAATCAATCCTGTTTTGGTTTTATTTCAAGTACGGATTCAGGATTAGATATGGATAAAATTAAGTATTTAGCACTTGAATTATCCGTACTTGAATCAAGCCTTCTGTACTTGATTTAAGTAAATCCGTACTTACCTTACTTATGACACTGCTTTGGATTGATTTAAGTACGGATGGATTGATTTTTATTTCGAGTGAAGAGAAAGATTTTTTTATGTTAGAAATGCCACGCTTGTGATTCAACCTTTACTTTTTTTTCTGTCATCAGCAGAACCAGCGTCATTTCAAGTTTTTGCTTGTAGCAGATACCATGATATTAAAAAATAAATACTATTATTTAATTTACTAAGAAGGTGACACACTTTTAATTATTGGCTCCTTTTTAACCCTCGACTAAGAAAAGGGGTGTTATAAGTTTGTAGTGCGTATCTGTGTATCTGTGTGTCTGCCTGTGTCCACGTACAGGCCAAACGGCTGGACCGATTTTCATTTAGTTTTTTCTGTTTGAAAGATGACTTGATCGAGAGGGTTCTTAGCTATGTTTGAAAAAAATCGGTCCAGCTGTTTAGAAGATATAACATCTTTTCTGAAAAAAGTCGGGAGTTTTTAAAATTTTTAATTTTTGTTATTATAATACTTTTCTCGTTATTTGAATTACTGCGTATGAAATAATTTTAAAATTTTGACTGTTTTGGCTTCCAAGATGTGTTGAAATAAATGTTGTTTCTATGTATATGACAACTTTAGCTTTAAAAAAATTAATTGACTATTGCTGGTTCTAGAACATATGCAATACGCTGTGAGAAAATTAGCAAGATCGGTACACTGCCATTATTATTTAAAACAAAGAAAAATTTGCACTTTATGAAAGGCACCACTAGTGAAATTGTTTCCAGTAATAATGCAAATTATCAACAGATAAATATAATATAATAGTTTTCCAGACATCTCAAAGTAAATATTTTTTCTTTGTGGGAATTGCCACACCCTCAGTCCAATACGAAAATTTTTTGTAAAATATTGCATATTATAAAAATCGTTACTAAAAAAATTAGCAGAAAAAAAGCTAAAGACTCTGCGAAATTAAATCCCATTTACCTCAAGAAATTTGAAAAAATTACTAAATTTAAAATGGAACCATCAAATTTTATAAAGCATTTATAAGCATTAAAAAAATAAAATATATTTCAAATCCATTTTAAGAAAATTTTTTATGAAAAATTTAAAATACGAGTAAAATAGATTTCAAACTCATTTAAAATTTTATGAATGTGGGCTTAAGAAATTAAAAATACTAAGGCCATCAAAAAAAAAAAAATGTGATTTTAATAGACAATAACAGCCATTATTTGTTAACGTATTAAGAATATTAGAGATAACTTGACAGCATGTAATTTGTAAAGCAAATGCCAACTAATGCGAACACGTAAAGTAATTGTGCCGAAAAACACGCCTAAAACGTAAATTACGTGCTAAACAATAATAACCATAATAAGATATTAAAATATAAACTAGAGAGTATACTACAATAGATTATAAAAAATTAAACTACAAATAAGGATAGTCAGCCAGAATGCTAAAAGTACAGGGTGTATAAAGTTATTACTTTTATGAAGAAAGTATACAAACAGAAGCCACTATGAAACAGCTTATCGCAGTATGACATGTAGTCTCGACTAATTTACAAGGTCGTTATATGCCAAAATGTTTCCATTAATTACAAAGTGTTGAAAATTATATATAATAATACTTTGTGATTAACACAAAGTATTAAGAAAGACACTTGAAAAAGCCATTATTTCTTCAAAAGATTAATTTAACTTACCAAGCAGAAAGAGTAACGCGTAACTTAAGAATTTTGATGATACTCCAAATTAATTTAAGGTATAAAAACTGGAAATTTCTTTTCACTTTATTGTTGGTATTTACATACTAAGAAAATAAGGAAAACAAGAGTAAGAATCACCTTAATCAGCAGCGATTGCGTCCCAAGTCTAGACGATTGTTAATAAATGATAATCATAGACAAACTTTAAGTTTTTATTCAGACAGCAAATATTTGCTTACATTAATGTATGAAGTATATGTGAATCATGTCATCCTGAAGTTATACTTTCTTAATACTCATTAATTTGCCAACGGTTCCACTGTGCAGCCTAACATAACTCTTATATTTTCATAATAATTTCATGACCTTTTATTCTTCGGCGCCCTAACCACCCTTAAACACAAAATAGCTTAGCATCTTCATCTTAAGCACCCCATACACGTTTCAATCAGTGTGCACACTTAATTTTTGATGTGTAAACATCTATACGCTAGGTGGTAAAAATCTTTTGACTTTGATTTCTTTGCTGAGATTTCTTTGCTTTTTGCTTTTGCTTTGCATTTTCAAATCGGTGTGAGCTATGTATGAGTGTATTAGTGTTTGAAAGAAGCAATACCAAGCAGAGAAACAAGTCGACCGGCTCGAAGCCGACGGTGCGTCGCCGCCGGTTATTTTTCTGTATATTTCCGTACACCAAAGGTGAAAATGAACCGTGAGAGCTACGGACTTGAAATTTGGACACAATATGTAGACATTTGGCCACTACAACAACAAATATATGAGAGTTAAAAACTAAAGGGTGTTCCAAAACGAGCAACGAAAAATGTTAAAATTCCATGTAATATGCATACAATTTTGTATGTACATATATACACTTGAAATTTTAAAAGTTAGTGTATTTTTATACAGACTACAACAATTAACACTAAATTTAAAAAATTTAAATCAATGGGTGTTCCATCAGTTAATGCAATTTTGACTTTGTAATTTTGACAACTTGCTGTATCTTGAAAACCGTAAGAGCAAAACTCTTGAAATTTTCAAAAATTGCAAGACTAAAAAATCAAAAAAATATAAAATCGCCAAATATAAAAGAATCATCAAAACGAAAAAAGCACCATATTAAAAATATCTCTAGGACTAAAATAAATCGCGAAAAACCGCAAAAATCGACAAAATTATAAAAATTCTTAAACAAATAAGTCGCCAATATGAAAAAATCGCCTAAATAAAAAACCCCAAAGACAGAAAAGAATCGCCAAAATGAAAAAAACCCAAAAAAAAACAGAAAAAAATCGCCAAAATGAAAAAATCGCCAAAATGAAAAAATCGCCAAAATGAAAAAAAAAATTGCGAAAATTAAAAAAACCCAAAAAGAGACAAAAAACGCCAAAACGAGAAAAAAGCGATAAAGCTGAAAAAAAATCGTTTAAACTGAAAAAACTTAAAAAATTAAGAAAGCTAAATCAAAAAAAATATGATCAAAAACGAATGTGCGCGAGTCAAAGTCGCACTTTACTGAATTTATTTTAATTGCAATGCGTACACAACAACAAGAACAGCAACAACTAAACGATGAACAACAGGAATTAAAAATTAAAAAGTAAAAGTAAAGGCATTTACCATAGATGAGCACTGCAGTACCACTAAAGTTTCAGTAAAAACAAAAAAAATTTGACTGTTTACTCAAATTTTTTTCTACAATTTTTATAAATTGCCTAAATGATTTGTTATATGATGAGGTGCATTGAATTTTCAGTGGTCAGTAATGCCCGTATTCATAATGAAATTCTACCAAGTGGCTAAATGTTTTTCATACAAAAGTTTCAAAATTTGAATGAAAAAACTTTGCCACTTGCTACAATTCTCTTATTTATTTTCTTATTTTTAAATTTCATTAGCAGTAAAAATTTACTGAATTTTTTTAGTAATCAGTAAATTTACTGCTTACTGCAATTTTGAATGCAGTACATATACATATACTGCAGTGTGCCCATTTACTAACCAAATAAGTTTAATAAAATAAACAAAAACCAACAAATTCATATGTATTTACAATATTGAAAGTTTTGATACTTTTAATTAATTAATTTAAAAAAAGATACTAAAAGCATAAGTACTTCCAACTTAAAAAAAAAATTCATTACTAGATGTTTACACATCTCCTCTGTGATCGGACTCACATTGCTTTTTTTTTAATTCGGTAGAATCGACAAAATATCTCGGTAGATTTGAATAAAATTCGGTAGAAAACTTTTTTTATTCAGAGAAACATAAAAAATAACAATTCAAAGAAACATAAACAATAACAAAATACATATATGTACTTATATATAAAGGGTAAGTGCAATGACTATCAAACTAAACAAGTTCCAAAAGCGCATTTAAAACTTCACATGTGATTGGAAATTAAACTGCCATAAACAATTTCCAATAAAAAAAAGTGACATCCCCAGTTATTTGCCTTTACCCTTTATATAGATATGCTATGCATATATAAAATAATATACATAAATAACAGGAATTCAGTTTTTGTACATAGATTTTATAAAGCTACTAAAATAACTTTTATTTGACAAACATTTGTAACTGCTATGTGGCAAAATATTCGGTAGATTTCAGGCCTTGTTCGGTAGAATTGGTAGATTGTTAAATTCACAAACATATTCGGTAGAATCTACCGAATATCGGCAGAAGTGTGCACACTTGTTTCAATTCAATTGTAAATTGAGTCTTTCAATTGAATTGATTCTTGGCCACACACTTCATAAATTGAATTGAAAGATTTTCATTCAACTATCAAATTTATATTTTTTTCACAAATAAAAATTGAAAAATTCAAAACTTCTATTGTATTTATCATTTATTTTTATATTTTATATTTAGAATTCAATCAAATTAAATACAATTTTATAAATACATAACTTTTTCTATACAAAATAAAGCTACAAACATAAATTTTGACAGCTAATCAAGAGACTCGTACACACACAATACAATCGAATTGAAAGATTTACTAGTCAACATGAAAAATCAAAATCTTTTGAGTTTTCTTCAACCAACTCGACAACTGCCAAACTAATCAATTGACAAAGCCATACACGCTTTGATTTGGACAACAACCGACTCAATTGAAAATTGAATTGAATCGTGTATGGGCTGCTTTACACACACACACACACACTCAAACGTACAATATGCAACATAACAAGCATACACGCATCAACACCGCTTCATTTGAGTGTTTGTTGCGAACAAGAAGTCTTCGCGACATCGCTTGTAAACACTCATATACACGAACATCAACACCATCCATCGTTCTTCGCTTATTAAACGACAGCATTTATTATTGGTTTAGTATAATACATGCTACGACCATACATTTAAAAAACAAGACGTATTTACATTTCAAGACTGTTTACGCAGCCCTCTAATGTGTATAAACATTTTCACACAGAAAATCCAGAGATGCAAGGAATAAAATTTAAGCTACAAGGTCTCTTTATTACAGTTTAATAACGATATCCTTGAGATTTGACTTTCATATTGTTTTTATTGATATCCATGAATATTAACAACTACAAGTAAAACCGAATGACTGACACTCCGCATTATTTTGGTTTTATCTTGCATTTTTTTTTTTTTTTTTTTTTGTATCGCCATCGTCTGGCTGATATTTATTTTTTGTAATCTGCATTATGGCTTTGCCATGAACAAAACAAGCTGGAAATCCTTGTTGACGTCAGTTTACTTTTATCCGGAATGAAAAATATTAACAAGACATTTCTGTCTCACATAATTTATAAAGAATGTGTGACATTGAATCGTTTTGCTGCGGTGAAAATTTTTAATATAAAACAATTTTTTTTTGCAGTATGTTTGAGGCAAGTGTAGATTTTTGTATACAATATAAATGAAAAGAGTAACAAAAATGTTTTAAAATAAAGTTGAATAAACTTTATTATTAATTTTTTTTAATTCAAAATAAACAACTTTGAAACGCAATAGACGTAAAATAAGATTCAGTATCAAAAGAAAATTTAAAAAAAAAATGAGCTGATTTCTATTTTAAAGCTCTTTTATAACAAATTATAACATAAAACTAAGTTTAAGCCCTTCATTCATGTCATTCTCAACACATTTTAGTTTAATCAACTGGCAGTGAACTCAACTTTCACATTTTCACTGCAATTCACAACTCAAACAACATTTGAGTTTGTAATTGCCTTGTGGCATAACAAATTAAAGTAAAACGTTGTTATGATCAGGGCTGCCAGATAAAATTATCGAATATATCGTCGAAATCCCGATAAACTATAAAATAATCGTCATTATATACTCGAAAAATCGTCAAAAAAAATCGGACAAATCAAAATGAATTTCTTAACGTGTATACTAGGCCGGGTCGATTAGTATGAATAGAAAAAATTAAAAAATCGTGTAGTAAAAACAAAATCTACATCTCGCTACCTTAATATAGAAATGGCTTAACTAATTATTTTTTTGAAATCGTGATTTTTACATTTTTCGATACATTAGATTTCTTCTATCGAAAAATACAAAAAACTCGATTTCTAAAAAATAATTCTAAGAAAATTTTGCAAAGAAACCATGTGAGTGTAAAATTAAACCCTATACCACGCATCTCGACATGAAATTTATTTCCTCTTCATGAGCTTCTTGTTTGGCTACTGCCTGCCTTATTTGAAGACATTGACTTTAAAGATGATAATGGGGAACCAACTATTATGTATGCTAAGTCTAAGGTAGCTCGCGAAAAAATTAAAAGCAGGAAGTACGTGGAGAATGATTCGAATTTATTAGCATTTATTTCAGTACATACTTACATTTTTTTATTTGAAAAAATTTAAATTTAAAAAAAATGTTTTAAAGAAGAGGAAATACATTTTCATGTCTAGAGGCGCAATATAGGGATTGATTTTAGACACGTGATTTTTTCGGAGAATTTTCTCAAAATTTCCTGTAGATTATATTTTTGCTATACGATTTTCGTAAAATAAAATCGACATGCCCTAGTGTATACATTTGTTTTATTTTACATGTTTATTGGGAAATTGAAACCGTTGTCCTTTTTTAACCCCTTACAACTTTTTTCCTCTCAGTGGTAAAATTATGAAAAATATTTCCAAGTTACATATGTCCAAGTCTTGGTGTCAGTAGTCTTGATGCCCTTTTTCACATTTTTTTTTTAGAATATCAATTTATAGAGATATCAATACATATAAAATAAAGAGTGGGCAAAATCACACTAAAATTTTTTGGAAGATAAGTAATACATGAATTGAAACAGTCGCTTTTTTATAAAAGAACTGTAATATATGGTCTTCTAAAAATCGTCAATTTTAAGGGAAAAATCGTCAAAACGTCATTTTGCTATTTTCGGCACCAAAAATCGTCAAAATGACGATAAATCGTCAAATCTGGCAGCTGTGCTTGTGATCAGTGTTGCCAGAACTTCTAAGGACAAAATCTGCAAAATTTAACAATTTTTCCTTAAAAAAATTTTCAAAATCTTCAAAAAATCTTCAAAGCAATTTTTAAAACAACTTTTTTTTTTTCTTGATATTATAGAGTAATCTAATATTGGGCTTTCAGGAAATAAGAGAAAAAGATCGTTTAAGGTATCATAATTTTTTATATTTTATTCAAAAAATTTACATAACCCATGTTCATAAGACTTAAACTCGGCTTAAAATGTATTTTATTTAAATTTTTTAGAAATGAAATTAAAAAATAGAATTTTCTTAAAATAACTTTCAAACGCATTTAATTTTTTATGCATATAAGCCTTTAATGTATGAAGAATGTGCGTTTCGTTTATGCTTAAGAAATAAGATTAAAAAAAACTTAATATATTTATATTTATTTGGTTTAAAAACGATTAACAAACAAATTTCCATACAAGGTTCGTTTTGTAAACCTTTTGTAAACCAAAACTACTTGTTTGAATGCTGCAGAATAAGCTTAAAAGCTTTAAGCAAAAATCTTTACAAGCTAAAATTTTCGATTTTGAATCCAATATTATTTTTTCATTACCTTTTTACAACTAGCTGCCATATTTGTTGGTCTAATGATGACTTTGGCGGCTTTTTCACACGCACAGTTTACTTTGCAAAGTCTTGAGTTTATTGAAAAAAGAATAATATAGAATGAAATCTCTTTTCTCTTCTCTTCTAAAAACTCAAGACTTTGCAAAGTAAAATTTGCGTGTGGAAAACCCGTCTTTTTTTCTTCTTCATCGTTATGTGCAAATAATATAAAATGAATGAGAAAAGATATCGGATATATAAAAAATTATACAAAGTCATTTAATTTGTTGCATAAATATCCAATGAACTTCGAAGATTTGCTTTATTCAAGTTCACTTGACTGAAAATTCCTTCGACATTTGCAAATGTCGAATAAACATAGGACTGCAAAATCGTAATCAGAATAAGCTCGTTTTATATCAGATATTCGTTTCCAGAAGCTTCCCAAATTTACTTCTTCTTTTTCTTTAATGATGTATTCTAAGTTCAAAAGCTATGATTCGTTCACACATAAAAGAAACAATAAGTAGTAGCAGTATTTGAAAAAATTAAAAAAACACTATAATTGATGTTGAACAATCTGCGTTTTTAGGCCAAAAATCTTCAAATCTGGATTTCGTCTATTTGGAGGGTAAAAACCTGCAAAATCCAGATAAATCTGCATTTCTGGCAACCGTGCTTGTGTTTCATTTTCTCTGTCACCATGCACTCCTCTCTTTATATACTTGGACAGAGATCAGTTATTAACACCAGCTTTTTAACATGAACTTCTTGTAAAATGGAATACGAGAATTTTTAGTTCTTTTATTGCATACTCTAAGCATTACTTCAATGTTGGTAAATGTATTTTTAATTAAAAATGCATAATAGGTAAAATGAATATGACTAATAATAAATAGTTGTGTCATAGTGTCACAAGATGTTAATATTTTAACACAGTTTAAAAAAAAAAATTTGTTGTTGTGCCTCAAACAAAAAAATCACACATTAGGTAAAGTGAATAAAAAAATGTTCTTATATCGTAGCATGTTCAAAAGGGTATAATATATCGATACTCACCACTTAACAATACGATGCAAGACCATTTCCAAAAGACTGTGAATTGGCTTAATAATTATTTCCCTGCAGAAAATTTGGTGACAATTGATCCAAACGTACTCGTCCTATGACTTCAGAAAATGCAAGTGTTATCAAAAGTAGAGATGTGCAAATGTCGTGATTTTATCGTGTCACGCGTGAATCACGCGTGACTCACGCATGATCGTGATTAAATTTATAATTAATCACGCGTGAGTGCGTGAGCGTGACTTTAAAAAAATTCCTCGTGCGTGATCGTGCGTCAGCTTTTTTTAATAATCACGCACGAATTCTCACGCTCTCACGAGATATCATTCCTGCATAGGTATCAATATACTATACCATTTTGCACATCCTACGATGCAAGACCATTTCCACAAGATTTTGTATTGGGCTATTGTTATAATTTTTTCAGGCGTAGTAAACTGGCTCATATGAAATTCAAATACACCAATGTAGAAAAATAAAATTATTTTAATATATTTTTTATGGCACACAACTATATTTTCCCTAAATTCTGACTTTTTTTCAGAAAAAGTTCGCGTAAATCCGCATTTATGAGAAGGCACTCTTAAATCTTAGTTTAAAATGTTTAAAACTATCTACATAATAAAATCTGATAGTAGAAACTTTCAAAATTTACCGTCACAACTTTTTATAACCGCTTAAACACAAAAAATAATTTTAAAATTAGGACATTGCTGAATGTAGGGTACATGTCCAAAATACAAAATAATTGGTTCTAAGCACATTATTAATGCATTGTCCTTAACGCTATGTAATTAAAAAATTAAAAATGTATTAAACAAAGTTTTTTGCAAAACTGAAAATAATGAAGAACTTAAAACAACACATGCCTTTTTCAGGGAAATTTAAAATTTGGATTTGTTAGCCTTTTCACGATTTCACGAATGGATATGTTAGTAAATTTTTCTTTCTATTTTTATTTAAAATTTTGTAAAAACTTTAACTTAAAATCCAACAATGAACTAAAAAGTAATAGGTGAAATACGGAAAAATGTCAAGGGAAAAAAATTTCTTTGTCTTAAGTAAAATATCTTATGAGAGATAAGGAAACACATCTCGGGAAATTATATCTTAAGAATTTCAAGTTTATGTCAAAATGCTTTATCCGGTAAAAATTGGATAATTTTTAAATAAGTTACAAGCTGCAGAAGTTTTTTGAGTACCAGGTAGTCAACTTTGGGCATGAAATGTGTTAAAAAGCCTTAGGCTTTATTTAAGGAGTTTCATACAATTCCAATCAGTAGTTTAGAAGTTCCAGATTTATTGCCATTTACTTTGTAAAAGTCCCCACTGTGCAAATTTAAATTTTGCACATACACGTGCATACATATGTACATACATACATACATATATACATATGTACTCGTAAGTGTAAAAACCTATATTTCAACCCAAAAAAAGATACAAATTGGATTGTATACTTTTTCGTGAGTGTGCGTGATCGTGATAAGTTGTAAACCACTCGTGCGTGATTAAGAATATTTTATTCGTGAGCGTGCGTGATCGTGAAAATTTTCAATATCATTCGTGCGTGAAAGTGCGTGAGTAAAATATTTTTCTGCGTGAGCGTGCGTGTCGTGAGTCAAAAAACGCTCACGTGCATATCTCTAATCAAAAGTACGGAGAAGTGTATAGAGAAAAACATACATATCGTGTAAATGGTTACATATTCATCATTTTCGTGATGCATCGTCTTGATCTTGAGCCAGTTTAATTTGGACTCGGCTTAGTATTGTAGTAAACGGCAATGAACATGTTCGATGTGGTTGAATACATGGACCTATCAAATAGTGTAAATATAATGTTAATTGCTCCCTCCAATGTGACTCTCGCAACAGTCCCGTAACTATACTGAGATATTAACCTAAGCTTAACTGGTATTTATACTTTTTGAAACATGAGTGGCCCTGTGGTTGAGTGGATAGTATACAAGCCTGTCATGTGCGAGGTTGTCGGTTCGAATATCAAACAAGTTTCTGTTTAAAAATAAATTATGATAATAACAACAACAAAATATAAGTTTTCATTGTTACAGCTAAATTTCGGAATGATATTTATATATAATTTATATTTATATTATTCTACACCTAATAGATCCCTATGGGATTGTTCAGTAACAAGTCACAAGGTGCATAAAAAGTATCAATTAACCCCTATCCTAGGCCATCCCCATGTAAAAGTGACTGGTCCGCTTCATAGGAAGTGTTAGAACTCGGACTAGTCCCTATCACTTGCGGACCGGGCACGTGACTAGTATTGTGTCAGTTCAATTTCCTGCAGGGTTAAAATTGTAAATTATGAGGGATTGCTCACAGCAGTCCTATTTTTTTTTTGTTTTATTCTTTTAAAATATGTAGTTTTACGACTACCGTTTCAGTACTCCAAATATAAGTCGGACTTATTTTTGATGTGTAAACATGTATACGCTAGGGGGTAAAAATTTTTTGGCTTTGATTCTTTGCTGAGACTTCTTTGCTGAGATGTCTTTGCTGAGATTTGTTTGCTTTTTGCTTTTGCTTTGCATTGTCAAATCGGTGTGAGCTATGTATGAGTGTATTAGTGTTTGAAAGAAGCAATACCAAGCAGAGAAACAAGTCGACCGGCTCGAAGCCGACGGTGCGCCGCCGCCGGTTATTTTTCTGTATATTTCCGTACACCAAAGGTGAAAATGAACCGTAAGAGCTACGGACTTGAAATTTGGACACAATATGTAGACATTTGGCCACTACAACAACAAACACATGAGAGTTAAAAACTAAAGGGTGTTCCAAAATTAGCAACGAAAAATTTTAAAATCCCATGTAATATACATACAATTGTATGTACATATATACACTTGAAATTTGTAAAGTTAGTGTATTTTTATACAGACTACGACAATTAACACTAAATTTAAAAAGTTTAAATTAAAGGGTGTTCCATTTGTTAATGCAATTTTTACTTTGTAGTTTTGACAACTTGATGTATCTTGAAGACCGTAACAGCAAAACTCTTGAAATTTTCATAAACGGTAAAACTAAAAAATCAAAAAATATAAAATCGCCAAATATAAAAAATCGCCAAATCGAAAAAAGCACCAAATTAAAAAAAATCTCTAGGGCTAAAATAAGTCGCGAAAAACCGGAAAAATCGCCAAAATGAAAAAATCCTTCAACAAAAAATCGCCAATATGAAAAAATGGCCAAAATGAAAAAAAATTTCGAAAACCAAAAAAACGCAAAAAGAGACAAAAAACGCCAAAACGAGCAAAAAGCGATAAAACTGAAAAAAATCGTTTAAACTGCAAAAACTTAAAAAAGGAAGAAAGCTAAATAAAAAAAAATAAAAATCAAAACCGAATCTGCGCGAGTCAAAGTCGCATTTTACTGAATTTATTTTAAGTGCAATGCGTACACAACAACAAGAACAGCAACAACTAAACGATGAACAACAGGAATTAAAAATTAAAAAGTAAAAGTAAAGGCATTTACCATAGATGAGCACTGCAGTACCACTAAAGTTTCAGTAAAAACAATAAAAAATGTTTAACAAGTAAATTTTTACTGATTACTAAAATTTTGTTCCTACAATTTTCAAAATTGCCTAAATGATTTGTTATAACTATGATGAGCTGCATTGAATTTTCAGTAATCAGTAATTCCCGTATTCATAATAATGTTTTTCATACAAAAGTTTCAAAATTTGAATAAAAAAACTTTGCCACTTGCTACAATTTTATTATGATTACGTCCCTACGATTTTACTGGTAATGCCAATTAAATTTCATTAGCAGTAAAAATTTACTGAATTTTTTTAATAATCAGTAAATTTACTGCTTACTGCAATTTTTAATGCAGTACATATACATATACTACAGTGTGCCCATTTACTAACCAAATAAGTTTAATAAGACAAACAAAAACCAACAAATTCATATGTATTTACAATATTGAAAGTTTTGATACTTTTAATTAATTAATTTCAAAAAAGATACTAAAAGCATAAGTACTTCCAACTTAAAAAAAATTTCATTACTAGATGTTTACACATTTCCTCTGTGATCGGACTCACATTGCTTTTTTTATATTTTTTTTTTGTCAGAATACTCGTATATTTTTGCAAGGACAAAGGAAAGTAAAGAGAGGGCAGATGTTGTAGTATCAAAGTATTTAACTTACTTAACCCGGCTTACAACTCGTGTTAATTTGTATCCTCACAAAAATCTAAGTGTGAAAACAAAAGAAAGTTCTTATCCAAAATTTCGGCTACCAAAATTTGAGACACAAACATTTTGACCCAGTAATGTCTTTTTTGCCACAATTACTATCTCTTAAAACTGCTGTACGGTATATCATTTTGTCTTCGTTAGAAAGTTATACATTTTCTCGACAATATTTTTTTCCAATATAAAAAAGTAATCAAGTATCAATTATTCTCTACTTTATTAGAAAGCTAAAAATATTGACAAGTAAGCATGCTGTCAAGAAATGATATGACACTCTAACGATGACAATATGCACTACAGTGCAGTGATGGTATTTTAGTGCGTTTCGGGTATTTTTTGGTGCTTTTTGGCTCCTCATAAGCGCGAAATTTTGGCTAATGCCCTTTTTAAAACAGCGGGTATTTACAGTGCTTTTAACAATTTCTTACAAGTGCTTTTGGTGCTTTTTTGTGAAATAAAAATATTTTTAATTTACAATACTAAAATACTTTTAAGCGCTAATATCAGCATCTTTTAACTAAGGATTCTTAAATTGTTTTTAATGTCAATAACGGAAACTATGTTAAAAACAATGTAGAAGACTTTTAATAATTTGGATTAAAAAATTGAATTTTTTTTTTGCCAAATAAAAACCGGAAGCAAGGCGAATTAATAACAGGTGATCTTGACGGCTCAGGTGACTATTTTTGGCTTCTTGCACATTTGTATACTTGAGATGTCAAAAATTATTTACATACATACATACATATATTGTCAACACATATTGTTTTTAAATTTGAATTGAAACCATAAAATTGTGAAAAAGAAGAATCTATTTATTAATTGTGTAATTTGTGTATTTTGACTGTGCTGGATGCGCGTAAGGAATTAAAAATAATAATTTTTTGTGTAATAAGCTTATTTTCCCTTTCAACAGGAAACGGGTGTTAAAACGAATTGTTAAGAACTTCCATAAAAATTAAGGTTCTGCTTTTTTGCATCGTATTGGCGTAATGGAGGAAGCTAGACATTCGCACTTAAACAACAATTTATTACTTGGTTCATCACTTATATTTTTTATTTGTAAAAATAAAGTTTGCTTGACATTTATCTACTAAAAATTAGGAAAAAATGATTTTAAGTTGCACTAAAATATTTCTGTGTTACACATGAGGGAATTTTATTAAAAAGGCACTTATGTATAAAACTATATACATACATCCATATGTATGTATGTAAATGTACTATATTCAGCATCTGTATGGTAATGATTTTGCATCAACTTTTCTCCATAACTGAAATTGCAAAGTTTGTTCCCATTTTACAGGCCATACATTATACAATCTAAAACACTGAAAATGCATAATAAATACATTTATTTATGTACACATACATACATATAATCAGATAATTTTTGCCTTTGTGTACTTACTTATATATAAACGTTCCATGCGTTTTATTTTTAAATTATTAACCATTTCTCATAAAACCACAACCATTGCATAGAGGGATTTACACACCATCTGCTTAGCGATTTGCACCCACTTAGACCCTTATTAAAAGGTATAACAAAAAGTAGCAAAGCTTTCAATTGCTTTAAAGCCAACATGGATAGAACCGTTGCAGCCGGCTGTTAATTCTCGGTACAAAATTAACTTATTCCTCAGGCTTCTTAAGCATATTTTTACTACCCATATCAACTTAATGCAATTTCGTACAGTAACACTATGGTTTGGGGGCACATAAAATACTTTTTTTTTAAGTTTCTTTATCTTTATTTTTCTGTTTATTAATTTTTATAACAAAAAATACTTATTTTTTCTAAAACACAACAGCTTGTTTTGACATCCCAAGTATATACGAGGGCGGTTCGGAAACTTCTTAGCCTATCAATGAAAGAGAATAGTTAGTTTTTCAAAAATATTTTTATTTTTCAATATAATCTCCTGAAACTTCAATACACTTGGTCCAACGCTTTTCTAGCAATTCTATCCCTTGATTAAAATAGTTTTCCTCAAGGTCTTCAAAATAGTGGTTTACAACTGGTTTACAACTGTAATTGCATCTTCATTTGAGGTAAAACGCTTGCCAGCAAGGAATTTTTTTAGATTTGGGAACAGGTAAAAGTCACTGGGAGCTAAATCAGGAGAATAAGGTGGGTGGTCAAGCAACTCGTACTTTAATTCGTTGATTTTAGCCATTGTTAAAACACTCTTGTGCGCTGGTGCGTTGTCTTGATGAAAAATAATTTTTTTGTGTTGTAAGCCAGGACGTTTTTCTCGAATTTGTACATTTAATTGATCCAAAAGGTTGCAATAGTACTCTGAATTTATTGTTTTACTCTTTTGCAGATAGTCAATCAATAAAATACCTTTGAAGTCCCAAAAAACCGTTGCCATAACCTTACCAGCCGATTGAATTGTTTTTGCCTTCTTTGGGGCACTTCCTCCAGCTTCAGTCCATTGTTTGGATTGTTCTTTTGTCTCTGGAGTATAGTGGTGGATCCATGTCTCATCAACAGTTATGAAACGACGCTTAAAATCCATTTTATTTCGCTTAAAACGATCCAAACAAGCTTGAGAAATGTTCATTCTTATGCGTTTTTGGTCGACTGTTAACAAATGCGGCACCCATCTTGCAGAAAGCTTTTTCATCTGTAGTTCTTCATGCAAAATTAAATGGACTCGATCATTTGAGATGCCCATGATATTAGCTATTTCACGCACTTTTATTCGTCGATCATTTAATACCATATCATGCACTTTGGGTACAATTTCTGTTGTTGTTGCTGTTTTTGGACGTCCACTACGTGGTTCATCTGCAAAGCTTGTACGACCACGTTTAAATTCAGCAACCCAATTTTTTACTGTTGCATATGAAGGAGCACTTTCACCTAACACATTCACCATATCATTATGAATTTCTTGTCCCGATAAACCTTTTTTATGTAAATATTTAATGACACCACGCATTTCTAATTTTTCCATTGTAAAAAAATCGCGAATGCGTCTTTTGTGAACACCTGTTTCTATGTGAAGGAGTTGCCAGATCGAAACGAAATTTAACATGTGTTCATAGCAGAGATGGAAGTTTCCAAAACACTTAACTTTTTTCTGTTTATACCGCGCTTTTTGTGCTAGGCTAAGAAGTTTCCGAACCGCCCTCGTAAAATACTAAAAGCGAATTCAAAAATTTAACGTGAGTATACCTTATATGAATTTGCCTTGAACGGAAGTAATTGGAAAGTACCATATAAATCTCTGCATAATAATTGCTTGAAAGTAGTATGCAATAAGCATTTGTTAAAGCTTACACAAATGTTTAATCATACTATAGGGTGGTTAATTTAATAAGTTAAGCTGTTAATTTGTAAGTTCAAAGTAAATCAAAATGTTCACGTTTACAACAAAATAAATGTAAATTTGTATTCAACGCAAAAGAGTGGATAAATTTTAAGGACCGATTTCGATTGAAAGCGTGAGGTTATCAATAGCAATCAGTTGTTTTAGACAACGGGTAGCCAACCCCTAATTTTTTCATAACATATTGACGTGCTGTCAATGTTGACAACTGTTAAGTTAAGTTAAGAGTACTCGAGAAAAATATTGAGGATTTTAATGCATTCTTTATGTGTAAATGATTTTTCAGTAACAAACATATCTTAATCTAAGCCTAAGCTTCACCTACTATTGTATGTACGTATGTATGTATGTATATGCTACTATATTATTTTACTCCTGGTTTTTTATTATTTGTTTTCACATACTTATTTTAATTAAATTAATCAAGATTTTCTTTTAAATAATATGTTAATAAATTCTGTTATTACATCTCAAATACTTTGTTTATTTTTAAGCAAAATCTTGAAATTATATTTTGAGCTTCTACACTCTAAACTCTCCTTTTTAAATGGCTTAATGTATAAAAATTAAAAAAAAAAGCAATGTGAGTCCGATTACAGAGGAGATGTGTAAACATCTAGTAATGAAAATTTTTTTTAAGTTGGAAGTACTTATGCTTTTAGTATCTTTTTTTATATTAAATAATTAAAAGTATGTATCAAAACTTTCAATATTGTAAATACATATGAATTTGTTTGTTTTTGTTTGTTTTATTAAACTTATTTGGTTTGTAAATGGGCACACTGCAGTGTATGTATATGTACTGCATTCAAAATTGCAGTAAGCAGTAAATTTACTGATTACTAAAAAATTTCAGTAAATTTTTACTGCTAATGAAATTTAATTTGCATTACCAGTAAAATCGTAGGGCCGTAATCATAATAAAATTGTAGCAAGTGGCAAAGTTTTTTCATTCAAATTTTGAAACTTTTGTATGAAAAACATTTAGCCACTTCGTAGAATTTCATTATGAATACGGGCATTACTGATTACTGAAAATTCAATGCACCTCATCATATAACAAATCATTTAGGCAACATTTTTTTTTAGAGAACAAGGATAAAGTTTTACATATTCTGTGAAAATTTACTCTTATGGTTGTGGAGAAAATAGCCAGACAGATATCCATACATCATAGCAAAAACGATATGGTTCCTTTTAACTTTTTGCATGGAACCGTAAAAAGCACTGACATAATTATTAGGCCACTAGATTATAATCATATAAGATGACACAGATGTTCAATGTCAATTCGGAAGATAAATTTTAAAAAATTAAAGTTTCATCTATAATTTCTTTAAAAGAAAATATTACGAGAGTGAATATTTTAAGTATTACAAATTTTGACAGTATAATATATAAAATATATAAAATAATATATAAAAACTAAGAGTGAATGCCACAAAATATAAAACAAGTTATGTGCCGAGAAAAAGTAATTGTTTGCAAAAAAATTAAACTAATTTTTTTTAACAGGCTAAATATTTGGCACTGGAGTCGAACACATATAAACTCAAATATATCATTATTAGCTGGATTTTTTTTCTGTTAATATTCGCAATAAATGTTGAACACTTTTGCATATGTTTTATTAACTAATTTATTCAGTTATCAGAATGAGTTTTTTTTTTTGGAGTGTGTAAAATGTTGAAATGTGAAAAAATATGGATTTTTGCGTGCCAAAAGTAAATAACAAGCAGTTGTATACTTTGCCAAAATATGCAAAATTTTATTTAAAAAAAAAGAAAAACCCACACTCGCATGTAAAAGAAAAATCCCCACTAAGCTTCCTTTGGACTAAATTTAAATTCAAATCAGCAACATTTTGCAAGCATTAAATATTTATATATATATATATATATATATATATATATATATATATATATATATATTAATATTAAAGCAACTTACAAACTTTAAAATGCCAAGCAGAATTTAAGGGGGCAAATCAATACAGGCTGTTTCATGTTTCAGAAAATCTGCTTGACTTTGCTTTCTATTGGTTTTGGCATTTTCAATATATATATATATATTTTTTTTTTCGAAAACAAGAGGCCAATAATTTAAGGTGCTGCTTAAAAATATATTTTGTTAAACAACTTCTGCTAAAATACAATCTTTAGATAATCACTTTTTGTTCTTTAAATACTCGTAACACCACAATTTGAAAAACACAATTAATTTTTAAGAAATTTATTATTCGACATATTGGAATAATTCTAAATTTCACTTGCAACTAATTTTTTTTAACAAATGAATTTTTGATACCGAATTGCTTTTGTTTACTCTAATCAGAGGTTGCCATTTCTTTCAAGTTTAATACATAATTTTGTCCGAAAAAAAGATAAATAAAAACTATTTTTAGTGATTTTTTATGGGAATTGTTAAAATTTAAGTTTAAAATTTTTTAAACGCACTACTAATCCCAAATTAATATTTTACTTATTAAGTAAAATATATATTTTTTTAATTAAAAATACATTGAAATTAATTATTGAGGGGTTTAGCTGGATCCTATGCGCATTTCACTGTTGCTAAAGCCGCGTTCAGACTATTATACTTTGTATTTATACTTGTCAAAAATTCAAATAATACGTGCAAGTGTGATAGTCTGAACGAAAAATGTCATCAAAGTGGCAAATAATACGATACAAATTTTGACATCCCATAAGACTTTTTCGTTTTTAGAAAATTTTCTAAACGATAATACATTTCATTAGATCTGGGTTGCATTTTCATACAACCAAATTTCCAAGTCGGCTGTTTCGCCGCCGATAGCGTGTCGTCATTGATGTAATGTTTTGTCATTTTTTGTTTTACTTATATATAAACGTTCCATGCGTTTTATTTTTAAATTATTAACCATTTCTCATAAAACCACAACCATTGCATAGAGGGATTTACACACCATCTGCTTAGCGATTTGCACCCACTTAGACCCTTATTAAAAGGTATAACAAAAAGTAGCAAAGCTTTCAATTGCTTTAAAGCCAACATGGATAGAACCGTTGCAGCCGGCTGTTAATTCTCGGTACAAAATTAACTTATTCCTCAGGCTTCTTAAGCATATTTTTACTACCCATATCAACTTAATGCAATTTCGTACAGTAACACTATGGTTTGGGGGCACATAAAATACTTTTTTTTTAAGTTTCTTTATCTTTATTTTTCTGTTTATTAATTTTTATAACAAAAAATACTTATTTTTTCTAAAACACAACAGCTTGTTTTGACATCCCAAGTATATACGAGGGCGGTTCGGAAACTTCTTAGCCTATCAATGAAAGAGAATAGTTAGTTTTTCAAAAATATTTTTATTTTTCAATATAATCTCCTGAAACTTCAATACACTTGGTCCAACGCTTTTCTAGCAATTCTATCCCTTGATTAAAATAGTTTTCCTCAAGGTCTTCAAAATAGTGGTTTACAACTGGTTTACAACTGTAATTGCATCTTCATTTGAGGTAAAACGCTTGCCAGCAAGGAATTTTTTTAGATTTGGGAACAGGTAAAAGTCACTGGGAGCTAAATCAGGAGAATAAGGTGGGTGGTCAAGCAACTCGTACTTTAATTCGTTGATTTTAGCCATTGTTAAAACACTCTTGTGCGCTGGTGCGTTGTCTTGATGAAAAATAATTTTTTTGTGTTGTAAGCCAGGACGTTTTTCTCGAATTTGTACATTTAATTGATCCAAAAGGTTGCAATAGTACTCTGAATTTATTGTTTTACTCTTTTGCAGATAGTCAATCAATAAAATACCTTTGAAGTCCCAAAAAACCGTTGCCATAACCTTACCAGCCGATTGAATTGTTTTTGCCTTCTTTGGGGCACTTCCTCCAGCTTCAGTCCATTGTTTGGATTGTTCTTTTGTCTCTGGAGTATAGTGGTGGATCCATGTCTCATCAACAGTTATGAAACGACGCTTAAAATCCATTTTATTTCGCTTAAAACGATCCAAACAAGCTTGAGAAATGTTCATTCTTATGCGTTTTTGGTCGACTGTTAACAAATGCGGCACCCATCTTGCAGAAAGCTTTTTCATCTGTAGTTCTTCATGCAAAATTAAATGGACTCGATCATTTGAGATGCCCATGATATTAGCTATTTCACGCACTTTTATTCGTCGATCATTTAATACCATATCATGCACTTTGGGTACAATTTCTGTTGTTGTTGCTGTTTTTGGACGTCCACTACGTGGTTCATCTGCAAAGCTTGTACGACCACGTTTAAATTCAGCAACCCAATTTTTTACTGTTGCATATGAAGGAGCACTTTCACCTAACACATTCACCATATCATTATGAATTTCTTGTCCCGATAAACCTTTTTTATGTAAATATTTAATGACACCACGCATTTCTAATTTTTCCATTGTAAAAAAATCGCGAATGCGTCTTTTGTGAACACCTGTTTCTATGTGAAGGAGTTGCCAGATCGAAACGAAATTTAACATGTGTTCATAGCAGAGATGGAAGTTTCCAAAACACTTAACTTTTTTCTGTTTATACCGCGCTTTTTGTGCTAGGCTAAGAAGTTTCCGAACCGCCCTCGTAAAATACTAAAAGCGAATTCAAAAATTTAACGTGAGTATACCTTATATGAATTTGCCTTGAACGGAAGTAATTGGAAAGTACCATATAAATCTCTGCATAATAATTGCTTGAAAGTAGTATGCAATAAGCATTTGTTAAAGCTTACACAAATGTTTAATCATACTATAGGGTGGTTAATTTAATAAGTTAAGCTGTTAATTTGTAAGTTCAAAGTAAATCAAAATGTTCACGTTTACAACAAAATAAATGTAAATTTGTATTCAACGCAAAAGAGTGGATAAATTTTAAGGACCGATTTCGATTGAAAGCGTGAGGTTATCAATAGCAATCAGTTGTTTTAGACAACGGGTAGCCAACCCCTAATTTTTTCATAACATATTGACGTGCTGTCAATGTTGACAACTGTTAAGTTAAGTTAAGAGTACTCGAGAAAAATATTGAGGATTTTAATGCATTCTTTATGTGTAAATGATTTTTCAGTAACAAACATATCTTAATCTAAGCCTAAGCTTCACCTACTATTGTATGTACGTATGTATGTATGTATATGCTACTATATTATTTTACTCCTGGTTTTTTATTATTTGTTTTCACATACTTATTTTAATTAAATTAATCAAGATTTTCTTTTAAATAATATGTTAATAAATTCTGTTATTACATCTCAAATACTTTGTTTATTTTTAAGCAAAATCTTGAAATTATATTTTGAGCTTCTACACTCTAAACTCTCCTTTTTAAATGGCTTAATGTATAAAAATTAAAAAAAAAGCAATGTGAGTCCGATTACAGAGGAGATGTGTAAACATCTAGTAATGAAAATTTTTTTTAAGTTGGAAGTACTTATGCTTTTAGTATCTTTTTTTATATTAAATAATTAAAAGTATGTATCAAAACTTTCAATATTGTAAATACATATGAATTTGTTTGTTTTTGTTTGTTTTATTAAACTTATTTGGTTTGTAAATGGGCACACTGCAGTGTATGTATATGTACTGCATTCAAAATTGCAGTAAGCAGTAAATTTACTGATTACTAAAAAATTTCAGTAAATTTTTACTGCTAATGAAATTTAATTTGCATTACCAGTAAAATCGTAGGGCCGTAATCATAATAAAATTGTAGCAAGTGGCAAAGTTTTTTCATTCAAATTTTGAAACTTTTGTATGAAAAACATTTAGCCACTTCGTAGAATTTCATTATGAATACGGGCATTACTGATTACTGAAAATTCAATGCACCTCATCATATAACAAATCATTTAGGCAACATTTTTTTTTAGAGAACAAGGATAAAGTTTTACATATTCTGTGAAAATTTACTCTTATGGTTGTGGAGAAAATAGCCAGACAGATATCCATACATCATAGCAAAAACGATATGGTTCCTTTTAACTTTTTGCATGGAACCGTAAAAAGCACTGACATAATTATTAGGCCACTAGATTATAATCATATAAGATGACACAGATGTTCAATGTCAATTCGGAAGATAAATTTTAAAAAATTAAAGTTTCATCTATAATTTCTTTAAAAGAAAATATTACGAGAGTGAATATTTTAAGTATTACAAATTTTGACAGTATAATATATAAAATATATAAAATAATATATAAAAACTAAGAGTGAATGCCACAAAATATAAAACAAGTTATGTGCCGAGAAAAAGTAATTGTTTGCAAAAAAATTAAACTAATTTTTTTTAACAGGCTAAATATTTGGCACTGGAGTCGAACACATATAAACTCAAATATATCATTATTAGCTGGATTTTTTTTCTGTTAATATTCGCAATAAATGTTGAACACTTTTGCATATGTTTTATTAACTAATTTATTCAGTTATCAGAATGAGTTTTTTTTTTTGGAGTGTGTAAAATGTTGAAATGTGAAAAAATATGGATTTTTGCGTGCCAAAAGTAAATAACAAGCAGTTGTATACTTTGCCAAAATATGCAAAATTTTATTTAAAAAAAAAGAAAAACCCACACTCGCATGTAAAAGAAAAATCCCCACTAAGCTTCCTTTGGACTAAATTTAAATTCAAATCAGCAACATTTTGCAAGCATTAAATATTTATATATATATATATATATATATATATATATATATATATATATATATATATTAATATTAAAGCAACTTACAAACTTTAAAATGCCAAGCAGAATTTAAGGGGGCAAATCAATACAGGCTGTTTCATGTTTCAGAAAATCTGCTTGACTTTGCTTTCTATTGGTTTTGGCATTTTCAATATATATATATATATTTTTTTTTTCGAAAACAAGAGGCCAATAATTTAAGGTGCTGCTTAAAAATATATTTTGTTAAACAACTTCTGCTAAAATACAATCTTTAGATAATCACTTTTTGTTCTTTAAATACTCGTAACACCACAATTTGAAAAACACAATTAATTTTTAAGAAATTTATTATTCGACATATTGGAATAATTCTAAATTTCACTTGCAACTAATTTTTTTTAACAAATGAATTTTTGATACCGAATTGCTTTTGTTTACTCTAATCAGAGGTTGCCATTTCTTTCAAGTTTAATACATAATTTTGTCCGAAAAAAAGATAAATAAAAACTATTTTTAGTGATTTTTTATGGGAATTGTTAAAATTTAAGTTTAAAATTTTTTAAACGCACTACTAATCCCAAATTAATATTTTACTTATTAAGTAAAATATATATTTTTTTAATTAAAAATACATTGAAATTAATTATTGAGGGGTTTAGCTGGATCCTATGCGCATTTCACTGTTGCTAAAGCCGCGTTCAGACTATTATACTTTGTATTTATACTTGTCAAAAATTCAAATAATACGTGCAAGTGTGATAGTCTGAACGAAAAATGTCATCAAAGTGGCAAATAATACGATACAAATTTTGACATCCCATAAGACTTTTTCGTTTTTAGAAAATTTTCTAAACGATAATACATTTCATTAGATCTGGGTTGCATTTTCATACAACCAAATTTCCAAGTCGGCTGTTTCGCCGCCGATAGCGTGTCGTCATTGATGTAATGTTTTGTCATACGTATATCGGCTCCAAATTTCGAATAAGTGAATAAGTATGGAAGTATATTTCGTTGACGTAATTTTTTAACGTTTTTGTAATATCTTTTCTTAAATTTTTTCTGTTATTAACATAGAATTATTTTAACTGCTGAATTTTTTCAAGTGCCGGCGCGTCCCCGCCCACATGAAACCACTTTACCGCCGCTAGTCAATGAATAGCACAGACATTTTCATTGAACAGCTGTTTTATTTTCTGCTTGTATTACAAATTTTATTTGAAGTGTAATGGTCTGAACACAATATGTGGTTTTACGTTAGATTTTTTGACAGTCGCAACGAATGTACATATTTAGATTTCTGTATCGTAAAATGTGATGAAAGTATTAACACTTGTATAATAGTCTGAACGGGGCTTAATGCAGATCATCAGGGAACCTTTATCCAAAGCTTCTTAGAACAACTAGAATTATTATATTATAAACTTTCATTTAAACAAATGCGAAGCTTAAAACAAATAACAAAGTTGAAACAAGAACTCAATAATCAACATATTTTTTATTTTCTTACTTTACCATTGCTACATTGGATGACTTTTTTTCAGCTTCAAATTGTAGTCGTAAGAGTATGTAAAAATAAAATAAATGTAAATAACAACAACAGCTATTTAAGAATAGAGTGTTGCCACACAAGTATTTTTTGACCTGGTGCAGTCAATTTAATAATTAGTGATTTTTATATTTTTTTTTAAAAGCTTTTGTTGTTATTTACATTTATTTTATTTTTACATACTCTTACGACTACAATTTGAAGCTGAAAAAATGTCATCCAATGTAGTAATGGTAAAGTAAGAAAATAAAAAACATGTTGATTATTCAGTTCTTGTTTCAACTTTGTTATTTGTTATTGAGCTTCTCATTTGTTTAAATGAAAGTTTATAACATAATAACTCTAGTTGTTCTAAGAAACTTTGGGTAAAGATTCCCTGATGATCTGCATTAGCAACAGTGAAATGCGCATAGGATCCAGCTAAACCCCTCAATAATCAATTTCAATGTATTTTTAATTAAAAAAAATATTTTACTTAATAAGTAAAATATTAATTTGGGATTATTAGTGCGTTTAAAAAATTTTAAAACTATTTTTGAAAACGTTGGCAGCATTATGTTTTGACACAAAGTTGATTATATATGTCGCATTAAAAAATCGCGGCGTGCTCTATGGATGATATTACTACTAACATAGTCGTCTATGTATCGGCTGGTCGCATTTGAGTTTTGTCATCTTGATTGTCTTAAAAGTCACCATTGCTCTTTAGTTGTCATGGAAAAACTTCCTATTCCTTTCTTTCAGTTATTGTTGAAATTCATCGATGTGTTGATTAAATTTATTTTCTTTTCCTTAATTTCATTACTACTCTGCATAATTCATCTCATTCTTTTAATTGTACTTATTAATATGTTGAAAAAGTAAATTAGTTTTTATTTAATTTGAAAATCTTTAATGAAAATAAGACTTAAAAGTTTTTCACATAACTTTAGCTTAATAATATGAGTAACATTGGAAAATGTTCACTTTGCCGCCTGCTTACATTTGCCAACACGTATCAAGGAAATTGAAATGTCACAAAACTTTTCAAATTTTCACTATAAAACGTGATCATATTTTGTTGTATGAACAAAAAAGCAAGAACGTGACAATATTGAGGATTTCTCTTAACTACTTTTAAGAACAATAATAGAAACTATTTTCAATGGGGGAGAATAAGGCAATAGAGCAATACTTGAAACAATATAATAGAACAAATGTGACGAACAAAAAAAAATATGTGAACACATCAAAGTATTAAACACAACAAATAATAATGTCTCACCCCTTCACAAGATGTAGATTTACGAAGAGGGTCCTGTTTAAAATCTAAATATCAAAAGGATGGCAAAAGTGGGTAAACCCCGCAAGCTAAAATTTTAGCAACAATTACAGGTTGAAGTAAAGTTTAAAATGCGGAAAAATTCGGTTAAAAACGCCGATTTCAGTTATTTAGCATTAATTTATATTTCATACAGATTTCATAAACTGAAAGGAAGCTTGATATCAAGAAATAAAACTTGTTTTATACACTTTAATATACTTTGAATTATCTTGCATATAAAATTTTTTACCCCAGAAAATATATTAAAAATCCCCATTTTGGAGTTTTTCGATTTTTTTAGGAATTGTTGGATTTAAATACATTACAAGTTGAAGTAAAGTTTGAAATGCGGTTAAAAAAACGGATTAATATTTCATATAAAATAGACTGAAATCCAAATATTTTTGGATTATCATTTTTTTTTATTAGAACAATAAGTTTAACCCATATTTTCTCTTTTCGCAAGGCTGTTATCAAAAAGTAAAACCTGTTTTTTATGCTCTAATACGCTCTTAATTGTACTGCGAATGAAACTTTTTGCCCACAAAAAATACTAAAAATCCCCATTTTGGAATTTTTCGATTTTTTTTGGGAATTGTGGGATTGGCATAAAGCAAACTCCTTATTTGTTTTCGATGACTTAGTAATTATTTAACTAAAAATAATATGCTATAAAATCTATTTTTATAATCAATCTGTTAATTAATTTTAAAATAATATCCCAGCAAAGAAATTGGAACTAGTTCCAAAGGTTTGCCACTTTAATTGCATACCTATCACTACAGGTACTTAATTTAATATTCTTAGGGCCATTATTACAACTTCAAGATAGTTAAAAGTAGGATTTTATCGGACGTATAAAAAGCTTTCCATTATTGCAAATTGGATTTAACTTACAGGTACTTGCCTGTAATTTATCGTTCACTTTAGGTTAAGTATAATTTTGCAAATGATAAAGTTTTTATACGTCCGATAAAATCCTACTTTTAACTATCTTTAAGTTGTAATAATGGCCCTTAGGCTGTTGTTTATATCAAAAATAGTTCTAGACAACATTTTAAGCACATAACATTCACTTATTTGGATCACTTCCGTCTTATTCATTCATTGATGATACACCAGAAATAGAACTACCTGGAGCTGAGTTCATCAGTGCTGTACCTAATGATTTGTATTGTCATTTGATTTATTTTAATAAAAATGTTAATTGAAAGCACATTTATACATGTTTAGGGACTTTTTTTGAAGTAACGTCCAATATGTTTTAATATGAATTTTTTATGTTACATAATATTCGATGAATTTTAAGAAACAACTCTGTATCAATTTTTTGCTTGTTTTATTGTTAAGTTGTTTCTGGTTTAGTGCCTATTAGACTAAATTTCTTTTGGAAATCAATTTCATAAACTCTTTACACAACCGTAAAATTTTTCTATAAACAAGACTGTAAAGCTAAGCTATTTTTATAGCGCGCGTTAAGGCCTCCAAAAAGACATCAAACAAATTTTCAAGTCATTCGCAAGAACACCCACCTATTATAATTTTTTTAATTTTTGTTTTATTTATTTCGTAATTAACGTTTACTTATTTTTTGTATAATTTCTTTTAAGCTCATTGACTTTTGCTGCGCTTGATTTTACAATTTTTCTTTCTTACTCTCACTCATCTATGGAGAAAATTTTATACACCTTAATTTTATAGACGAAAATCATGTGATTTTTATCAAAATATAAAATAACTTAATTCCTGTCCCCAAAACCCTGAAAACCAACAACAATGAAATGATTTATTGGGAAAATTACCTGGCAGACTTTTGCACATAGAAGTTAAACAATAATGGTGCTCTTGAGGCAAGATACCTGTAAGCAAGGCCCTAATTGCAATTGCACTGTTTCCAATACAAGTTATAAATTTAATAGAATTTTAATTTAATATTTTTTAAAAACTTCTAAGCAGTTTGAGGGCAATATTTATTTGGCTTTTCACTCTGACTTGAAAAAGGTAGAATATTGTTACGAAAAAATAGGTGCATTTTTTCATGGAAACATTTCGTAGGAAAGCAGTTTAATACCGAAATTCTTAGCTAAGTAACATAAAAAAACACAAGCAATACGATTTTGGGGTTAACATTTAAAGCATAACAACCACTCGTATATACTGCTTACACTGAAAGGAAAACCTTCATTCAGACAATGAAATTCTTCATTGTATTAATGAAATGTTTCATTAAAAGTCAGCTAATGAAGCCCTTCATTGGATCAATGAAGAATGATTCATTGTATTTATGAAGTTAATTTTGGCGGCTATGTCATAAATAGAATGAAACTATTTCATTAGTCCAATGAAACTTTTTCATGAATATAATGTAGTTTTTTCATTGATTTAATGAAGTTTTTACATACCATAAATGAAGTTTATTCATTAACATAAAGAAAATTTCATAAATATAATTAAATATAATCCCTTCAAAACCACATATTTAATAAAAGATATATAGATTTTTTTAATTTAATTTAACAAATACATATGTACTTAATATATGCGCATGTGTATGTATTTATTAACGTAAAACATTTAAAATTTAAAGAACTCATCAGTAGAGTTTAACCCAAATAATGTTTTAAGTAAGCCGAAAAACTTACATGTTTATAGTAAAACTCTTAATATGTTGTTGAGAATCACAATACACAAACATAAGTTTAAAAGAATCAAACAAAAATCTTAACAAAACAAGCATCTTTATAAGATGTTTGGCACAACCTTCTTGTGTTTATATAGAGGTGAGGAACGTGAATAGATAAAAAAAAGAGAAAGAGAGAGAGAGATATCTGCTATACAATAAAGAATATTACATTATATAAATGAAATGATTTCATTGCATTTATGACGATGGTCGTAAATAAAAAGGGATTAGAAAAATAATAAATAGAAATGATTTTTTAACAAAATAAATTTTGATTTATTTATGTTTGACAAACTGTATACAATAAGAAGACGAAATTTGTGGAACTTATTTATATTTGCCCCAAATTCGCCAAAAAGAAAATTCGTTTAAACAATGTAACGATTTTCATTAATACAATGAACTATGAAGAACACATGAAGAGCAGAGATTGAAAGATTTCTTGCATACAATGAAATTTTTCATGGTATTAATAAAAAGTTTCATTAATATAGTGCAGAACATTTAATGAAACCGTTTCATTCTCTGAATGAATGATTTTCCTTTTAGTGTAGGAAGTAAATGTACAGCCACGCAAATGTATAATCCGATGCAGATGAAACACAAACAACAAGAAGTGTACTAAAATTCACTAACTTCACCCTTATACGTGTTATTGTTTGCACTAACGATTGTGTTATTCACTAAAGGTACCAACAGACGACATGTTTTTCACATTGTATGTGCCAGAATTTACATATGTAAACGAAAACATGTCGTGTGTTACCTTTAAAACATTGCTTGTGTAAAAAACATGACAAAAAACATAAGACATTATTTGAAATAAAGCCTGCTTTATTTTCTTATGTTAAACATACAGCTCCAAATGTCTATGTCATGCGAACAAATTCGTCGGCGGTTGATTATGTGTACTATCATTAGCCGTCTGAATGAAGTATTTGGCAAGACAAATTATATAGATTATATATGTATAGATTTTTAGATACATCCTCAACGTATTGTTTAAAAAAGAAAAAATTAAAAAAGCAAATTTGCGTCGCCAGTACTACAGCGACGGAACCAAAAATATTTCGACGGCTGCAAGACATTTATAACACAAACTACGTGGATATTTATGTACTGAAAAAGAAGAAGTGATACTACATGTACGTTTGTTTAAATTAATCAATATTGACAAGCATAAAGAAAAACATACGAGTCGAAAACTTAAAAAACACATGTAAAACACATGTAAAAAACATGTCGTCTGTTGGTACCTTAACTAACATTATTGACAATTTTGTGGCATGTTGCAGCTCTACTAAAACAAACGAAAAGTACAAAGAGTAATAAACAAATCAAATGAATTAGTTTTGTACAAAAGCATTTTTTTTTTATCAATTTCTTTAGTATTGAGAAATAATAATAAATGCAATTTTGTTGTTTATAAATAAAAGCTTATGTGTGTATATTGTTGTAGAATAAAAAGAGGATGTGCTAAAAGAGGATGTGTTAACTGATCAGCTAACTATTGTCTATTCAATAGCACCAGAAAAAATATTCTCGCTTATTTACAAACAGCGCATGTAAATGAAATCTGTTAATGCATAGAAAAGTCGTTTATTCTGCTTCAATTGTTTCTTAACGACTACATTATCGCTAAAATAAGTTACTGAATCGATATATTGAAGTGTTTCTACAATGATGTTCTAGATATTGTCAACACATACATACATATACATATACACAACCTAATAGAAAGATTTTTAACGAGAACTAGTGACTTAAACGAAATGTACCTGGTATTCAGAATCTATTGAATGCAGTGTTGCCAAGTTAATTTTAGCAAATATCTCCAAAACAAAAACATTTTGTATTTCTTAATGCACTATTACTATTTTAATTTATTTGAGCCATGGAATTATAACCATATACGGATACTACTACGTGATAAAAGACCAAAAAAAGACCCCTGTCTCCCAGTTTTGACCCAAATCACCTACTGTTTTCTATGGGCCACCAAAGATTTGGGGCCTCGGTGTCAAGCTCATATATCTTGCAAACCCGTTCAGAATTTTGATTTTTTCTGTGAATCGAAATTTGTAGCTCTTGTCATAAAGAACAAAAATTGTCAACATATAAAATAAAATAAAAACTTCATCTTCAAGATCAAAATCGTAAAAAACGTTTTAAAGTTCGATTTTTTACCTTTTTCTCCTGTTCAGGTCTATAGGTAGCAAACCGTTCAAAATTCAAGGAAACAATCAACTACAAAAATATACCTAAGATCTCAACAAACAACTTTCTAGACAATACGAACTTTCTAGGAATTATTCTTAACACATTTTAGGTAGTGCTTAGGTAGCCGCAAAAGTGAAAAATTTTCAAGCATATGAAATTAAAAAATTTTCGGGAAATTTTTCACACTTTTATTTAATTGCAAAATCTTCGAACGAACGAAAATAAAATTTTTTCCAAGGTAAAAATGTAACATTATTCAACAGAACAAAACTTAATCGCATATTTTATAGGCATTACAAATATTTCATTGAAGTATTGAAAATATTTAAAAATACTTGCTGTTTGGAAACAAAAATTATTGCTTTTTAGCTGGGTCATCTCAAGCAAAACACTTTCCTTTTTCAAGACCACCAATTAGTGATTATGATTTTTAATAAAAATAACTCTTCTTTCTTAGGCCACAAACTGAAGGTTTGATGATGTTAAATTAAAGATATGTTGCCTAAAAGGTGCTCAAAAAAGGCCTTAAAAAAGGCCCTGCCGCCACACTCTTAACAATATTTGCAATTGTTTAATTTTATAGAAAATAATGCTACTACAAGTACTATACTGCACTGCTGTTGTAAGGAAGCTCAACCTTTAACACTTGCATATTGTTACTTTATATAAATTTTGTAGAGCAGTGCAAATGGGAGTGTTCATGTCTAATGTAAATATATAAATATTTCATATCCTTAACGAACATATGAACATACTTAAGTATGTATGTATGCATTGTGTTCTTGCTGCAAAGGAGAAAATGGAAAAACAGCAACGCTTGAATGAACATTATATATTCCTACAACAGTAAATACGGGCTATAACATACGGTAAGATAAATCTTACTACGCTCAAATTTGTACAAAAGTTCAATGTACAGAGTAGTCGGAAGTACATATCAGCTTAGGTGTGCAGAAAAGGGCTCAAAATAAAAAAAATTTAATTAATATAAAAAAACATTCATTGGTATAGTCGAAATACAATTTTTATTCTTTATTTTTTATATGCATTACATTTTTCCGATTTTACTACATCAAGTACAAAAGATTTGCCTGGAATGAGTTTCAAACAGCCGATATGATAGGGCTGTCAGCTGTTAATTATCTGTCATCTGCAGCATTATTTATTTAGTGAAAGTTTTGCCCTTTACGAATATGGATCTTTTAACAACCGAAGAATGAGTAAAATTCGGAAAATTTTTAATCTAAATCTTCAGTCAACTTAATTAGGATTTCACCTAGTATTGTAATAAACAGCACTGAACAAGATTGATGTATGAGTAGCTGGATCTAACACCTATCAAATAGTAGGATATAATTTTAATTGTTCCCTGCAATAAGACTGCCAAGTCACTCGGGAACCAAGCCCGTAACTATATCTAGATATTAACTTTAACTTAACTAGTATTTATACTTTTGAAATATGAGTGCCCTTGTGGTCAAGTGGGTAGTGTGCTAGACTAACATGCCGGAGGTTGTCAGTTCGAATCCCACAAAAGGCTCGGCTTAAAAATAAAACATAATTAAATTTGTTGTAACAATAAAAATAAATTCAGTAAAGTGCGACTCTGACTCGCGCACGAAGGGTTCCGTACGAACACTAGATATGTAATTTAATACAAACTTCAGCTATATAATATATACTTTCGGCATTTTTTTTTTTTTTTGGTTTTTGGCGTTTTTTCAATTTGGCGATTTTTTTAATTTTGGAGACTTTTTTCATTTTGGCGTTTTCTTTCATTCGGGCGATTTTTTTAGTTTTGGCGCCTTTTTCGCGTTATGGCGATTTTTTTCAATTTGGCGATTTTTTTTCATTTGGGCGATTTTTTTTCCTTTTAGCGATTTTTTTTCATATAAACAATTATTTTGGTTTTGGCGCCTTTTTCGCGTTTTGGCGATTTTTTTTTACATTTTTTGCGTTTTTTTTTTTAATTCGGCATTTTTTTTATTTTGGCGATTTTTTCGAATTTGGCGATTTATTTTAGTGTTAGAAATTTTTTTTATTTTGCCGATTTTTTTCCTTTTGGCGATTTTTTTTTAATTTTTGGCGATTTTTTTTTAAGGTTCGGCGATTTTATAATTTTCGGTTTTTTTAGTTTTACCGTTTTTGAAAATTTCAAGTGTTTGCCTCATACGGCTTCCAAGATATAGCAAATTGTCAAAATTACATAGTCAAAATTGCATTAACTGATGTACCACCCTTTAATTTAAATTTTTTTTTAAATTTTATGCTATAAACACAATCAAGTCCACCGACCATCGACTACAAGATGTCAAAAATAGAATACATGCGTGCTTATGAGAATAATTATTTTAGCCGCTACACGACTACCGACTACACACACGGCTACTTTTGTAGCCCGTAACCAACTTAGGCTAATTTCTATTTTTCTTGGCTACAAAAAACAGATTAGTGCTGCCAATACAATAAATGCATGAAATGGTGGTTTTAAAAACGCAATACATTAAATAACGCTATTAAAAACGCGAAAAACTATTATAGTGGCACCATTGAAAAATAATAATCATCTGTTCATTTGTTTACATTTTTCATTTACTTTTTATTTGTCAAATTTTCCATTTAGTTGTTTTTTCATCAATTTCTAATTTGTTTCATTTATATTTATTTTTTGGTTTTTTTTTATTGAAATTGGTAAGTATATAATAGTCATTTTTACTGTTTATATGTATTTATTATATTGTTTAATGTAAATGTTTAATTCAATTTACTGCAAATATGGACGTGGGCGAGCATCTAATAGAAGAAGTACGCGGCCGGCCAATACTGTACGATCTGGGCCAAGAAAACTATAAAAATATATATATGTTTATTTTTTGTAGTTAGTGGTCGGTAGTCGTTAAAAGAATTAAGTAGCTGGCGACTTGGCTATTTTTGTAGCCAGCTACTTTTGTAGTCGGTAGTCGATGGTCGGAAGCCTTTGATTGTGTTTATAGCATTAGTGTTAATTGTTGTAGTCTGTATAAAAATACACTAATTTTACAAATTTCAAGTTTCAATACACATATGTTCATACAATTGTATGTATATTACATGGGATTTTAACATTTTTCGTTGCTCGTTTTGGAACACCCTTTAATTTTTAATTCTCATGTATTTGTTGTTGTAGCGGCCAAGGTTCTACATACTCTGTCCAAATTTCAGGTCCGTATCTCTTACTGTTCCTGAGAAAATACCGTGTGACGGACAGACGGACAGCGTAGCGAAAACAATACGATTCCTTTTCACCGTTGGTGATAATTTATATTATTCCGCACAAATAAGGTCCCTGTAAAATAGTTTAGTGACAATTCACAAGCTTCAAACAAAGTATAAATTAACCCCATCCTAGGACATCTCCATGTAAAAGAAACTAGTCCGCTTCATATATTCATATTCATATTCAAATGGGGACCGGTCACGTGACTAGTGTCAGCCAGTTCCATTTGTGTCAGTTCTATTCACTACAGGAATTATTTTGCTTTATTGTATAAAAAATTTTTAAAAGAGTTTTGTAGAACAAAACCTCCAAATTAATTACAAAAATTCTAGCTGTGGCCTCTTTTATGCTAAAAATAAAAATTTCAGCGCCTTACAAAATAAACTTTCAACATTTTCAAGTGACAACACATGTTTTTTTTTTCTTAGAAACCCTCCATTTATCAAGTAATTTATTATATTAATTTGCCATTGTTTTGGGTCAAAAGTGAAAAATTGAAATCTTAAGGTATCCCAAATTAAGTGATTGCATTGAGATATTTTTACATGTGAAAATGGAAATTGTTTTCTCCTTTTTCGTTATTGTCTCTTCAGATTTCTTTATAAGATTTGTGGCTTTTAAGTTGTAAAATAGTTTTCCTCCTGACTGCACACACAACAATTCGGAAGTGTGGAATAAGTGAGTAAGACCATAAATACAAGAAGAGGACAAGCCAATAACCCAACAAACACAATAGCAAGCAATTTAATCGCTCCATGAATCGAATTTCTTTTAATAGTCCTGCAGCAAAATACCCTGCTTTAACTCATGATTTTAGAACTTTGTAGAAAAAAAATATTTAAAATCCAAACCTAATGTTCACTGGGATATATGATGAATATGGAAACTTACATATAAGACAAGTCGAATTGTTTCAGTCAAGCTGTGTATAACAATGAAAGAATGTAAAAGAAAGCGGACAGAAAAACTTGTTGGCTGCAAAATACGGCATTTTTGCTTCCTCAATCTCTTTTTAGGGTTCCGTACACCAAAGGTGAAAAGCACCCTATTGTTTTCGCTACGCTGTCCGTCCGTCCGTCTGTCCGTCACACGGTATTTTCTCAGGAACCGTAAGAGCTACGGACCTGAGATTTGGACAAAGTATGTAGAATCTTGGCCGCTACAACAGCAAATACATGATAATTAAAAATTAAAGGGTGCTCCAAAACGAGCAACCAAAAATGTTAAAATCCCATGTAATATACATACAATTGTATGAACATACATATGTGTGTATATTGAAACTTGAAATTTGTAAAATTAGTGTATTTTTATACAGACTACAACAATTAACACTAAAATTTAAAAAAATTAAAATTAAAGGGTGGTCCATTAGTTAATGCAATTTTGAATATCTAATTTTGACAATTTGCTACGTCTTGGAAACCGTAAGAGGCAAACACTTGAAATTTTCAAAAACGGTAAAACTAAAAAAAAAACGAAAATTATAAAATCGCCAAACCAAAAAAATCGCCAAAAATTAAAAAAAAATCGCCAAAACGAAAAAAAATCGCCAAAATTAAAAAAAAAATTTCTAACACTAAAATAAATCGCCAAATTCGAAAAAATCGCCAAAATGAAAAAAAAACGCCAAAATGAAAAAAACGCCAAAAATCGAAAAAATCGCCAAAACGCGAAAATTATAGCCAAAACTAAAAAAATATTTTAAATAAAAAAAAATCGCAAAAATGAAAAAAATCGCCATAAATAAAAAAATCGCCAAAATGAAAAAACGCCAAAAACCGAAAAAAATCGCCAAAACAAGAAAATAAAGTGTCAAAACTAAAAAAAAGATCCAAAACTTAAAAAAATCGCCAAAACCGAAAAAAACGCAAAAACCGAAAAGACCCCAAAAACGAAAAAAAATGCCAAAACTATATATTATATAGGATGAAGTTTGTATTAAATTACATATCTAGTGTTCGTACGGAACCCTTCGTGCGCGAGTCAGAGTCGCACTTTACTCAATTTATTTTCTTTTTTGTATGAGGCAAAATATCCTGCAGCAGTTATTTATATCTTCATTTACCTTCGTGAAACAAAATAAGCCAAGTATGAGTCGAAAGAGTGAAAACTATACAAAAAGTTTGCGCAAGTTCAACATAAAAATTAACGTTTTTATACTATATACCCTTCACCAAAATGGTGAAGGATATAAGTATATATGTATTTATATTTCCACAATATTAATACGCAACACGAAAGGTATATATGTATGTTCTTGGTTCCTATGAATATGGAAGACGAACAAGCGATGTCGGACTCTCTTTATATCCGTCCCTCTATCTGTACGTGAAATAGTTTTCCCAACTTCCCAGAAAATCTGGAGATCGTGAACTGGTGTATGATAAATGGTCAGAAAACGATTGGTATTGAAAATCAGCAAAATCGAAAATACGGTTCCAGAGTTGGAAAGTTTCAACTTTTAGTTGCCATTTTTGTTTAGTTGCCATTTTTGTTTTTATATAATTTAAACCTATTTTCTTGCAAATAAAATTTTTTACCCCAAAAATATATTAAAAATTCCCATTTTGGGATTTTTTCGAATTTTTTCAGGGTATTGTGGGATTGTCATAAATCAAACTCCTCATTTGTTTTTGATGATTTAATTTTATTTTCTAACTGGAAATAATTGATAAAATCGCATTTTTCAATCAATCTCAGAGCTGGAAAATTTAAACTTTGTTTGCCATTTAAACCTATTTTATATTTCAATTAGAATTAAATTGCTATTTAATATCAAAATAACTCAGAGAAGACTCAGGGTTGGAAAATTGAAACCTTTTTTGGTATATAAAACTAATCTAATAATAATAAATTTATATTTTTCTCCATAAATTAAACATATTTTATATTAAGAGAGAAAAAACGAAAAAACCAAGGGGATAATTCCAGGGTTGGTAAATTAAATTTTATTTGTATGTAAAAGTAACCAGGTCAATTAAATTTTTTCTTTTTCTTTAGAAATAAAAAACAATTAATGTTTTAGAAAGAAAAGTTCGGTAAAAAATTAAAAAATCAAAAGTACAGTTCCAGAGCTGGAAAACTTTAAAATTTTTTTTACATAAAACTAACTACATAAACCAAATTTGTTGCCTTGTTAAGTAAATATATATTTTGCATATTAATGAAAGAAAGAAGTTAGTATTAAACATCAGAAAAATTAAAACAAAAAGTAAAGCTCCAGGGTTGGAAAATTTAAACTTTTTTTGGTAAACTAAATAAAACAATTTTTTCTCTTTCATTAATTTTATATATTAGAAAAGCCTTATTTGGATTTTTATTAACATAAATATTGGCACTCATTAGTCTTACGAAGCTTTGTGATATGTTGCGTATTATGCCGGTCATCGGTTTGTGTAAAAAATTAAACTAGAAATCTAAAAAAATAATAACTCCCGATATTATTCTTGAATACAAACAAATTTTAACCCCTGAATAAAGATACCTATCACTTATTATGTGTGCCGTTGTTTATAACTTCTTAAATTTTCTTGGAAAAATGCATTAAGGAAAGCCTTAAAGTACTTCGTGAATGTTAAAAAGTATTTTGTTTAAAAATATGCAATGAGGTGTAGGAGGAAATGAATTGCAAAGTATCAAAATCCATTTGAAAAAAAAACTATGCTTTTCACATTTCCCTCGTACATATTTTTGTGTGTGTTGTGGCCAGTGAGGTTTACTAATGACAGTAAAATATTTACTTATTTTTTACTATTTGTTTATCTACTGGGTACTTCAAATCAGGACTAGACGTGTTGTGAAAGCAAGAATAATGAAAGAAACGAACTTAAAACTAGTTTATGCAACATTAAATACAGAAATTTTATAATAATACAATAGAATAAATATTAAGGACGACAAGCAGTTTAAAACAAATACATTTTGATAATAATATTAATTTTGTCTTACTTAAAAAGAAGTCCAAGAAGAATTGCAATTTGAATAATGGTTTTTTTTTTGTTTGAAGAAAAATAAAAAGATTTTTTGATATTTAATTTAAACGAAATTTATATTGAAAAAATAGCTGTCATTTGGTAAATTCAAATACATAATTATTAAACAAATTACTAAAATCCAAAAATTTTTGTTTTTTTAGTATGGACTTTTAATATGGACTCCGCCCCTCGGCTCTACTTTTTTCAAATTAATCTCCTATTCGAGCAGAAAGAATAATCACTTCTCTCGTCTCTATCAGTGTGACCAGATCTAAAAAACATTTAAATAATTCTAAAAATATTTAAAAAAAAATGCTAAATATAATGCTTTCATTTAAAGTACAGTTTTTTATAAATACTTTTTAGAAAATATGCCGCAAAAAGCATATAAATATGCTTTTAAAAATAATATAAAACGATTTATTTGAAAAAAAAAAAATCCAACACTTCAATAACATTTCCACATAAAATAAGATAAAATTAATAGAACAATAAAAAATTTAAACTTCAAAATAGATCCATATATCGGAATTAAAATTATTATTCATTTAAATTTTCAAATAAAAATCGTTTTCTTTCACATCTGAATAAACTTTTATACATTGAAAATTTTCTTGCATTTTTTACTGATGTAATCGGGGCAACATCCCTCACTAATAGCTAAAACCAAATTTTTATTAAAATTAACGTCCTATATTGAAGTGATTGGTTTTATTCAAAGTAGCTGTGTTTATTAAAAACTTACATATATTGTATTGTATTGGAAATGAAATTTAGACAAAGAAAATTAAAAATTTTGACCAACATAGTTGATCAAGCATATCGAGAGCCTATCTTCAAAATATGTCAACTCAAAAAAGCTTACTATTCAGTGGAGCGAAAAAAACTAGTTAATTCGCTCATTATAGTAAAAATAAATGATGTGCCTTCCATAATATGGTTTAAATATGCTTACTAATTTAAAAGGTCTGCAAAAAAAAATACTTTATTTTGCACTGGTTTGAGTATTTTTATGACATAGCATATTTTAGTCGATCAAAAAACAAATATTTTTCTTTGAGTTAGAATATTTTGTCGGAAAAATATATATAAGTTTTTTTTAATATATTTATTTTTTAATCAATTTGTGAAATTTTTTACTCAATCTAACTCACTTTCTATCGTAACGAGGTCACTCCAAATTATCAATTTCGAAAGCTTATGTCATTGGCTATAATCGGTTCATACCTAATATTTCTATTCGATTAACAGTTTAAAAGTTATACATGCATTACCAATTTTTTTTATCGGAACCCCTCCGTACTTATATATTAAAAGTGACCATACACAGAAAAAAATATCGTCGAAATGCAACCAACAAAACAAGTTGTTAAAACTTAATTTAAAAATCAACAATCATCATTGTTGATATAACATATTTTAATTTTTGTAGTCAATTAAATTACTCAACAAAACTATTTGTTAAATTATACCACAACAGAATGCGCACATGTAGAAGAAACCAGACATTATGTTTTGTGTGTATTCACTATTTGCGTATCTAAAAAAGTGTTGCTCTTTAGCTGAGAGGTAAGTAAGTCAGTTTACTATTCCTGAGATTGCCGGTTCAACTCCGCCCAAGGACATTTAGTGTTTTTCGCAGACAAGCAAAAAATCGTTTCTAGAATTGTGATTGTGACTAAAAAAAATAATTGTTCATACAAGAATAGTGATAGTCAAAATTTGTACGGAAATCCAACAATTCGCATTGTTAATATAACAATAACTTTAATTGAAATAACTTTAAAATCTTCCAAAAATAAATTTTGAAAAACTAAATAAATCTCAACAAACTATTTGTTGATATATTTAATGGAAAATATTTTTCAGATTTTCCTTTAATTTACAATTTCATTAATTGTATTTACAAAAATCGTTGTAGGTTCAAAATCAATCAATTATTTAATTGATATAACAAATAAATTAATTGTATTTACAAATCATTTTTTTCTGTGTATCTCAAAAACTAGCCATGGGATATCACAATCCTTATCAGATTCGTGTTCAGCATGCCAAATGCAATAAGATATGAGGAAAATGTATAACCAATTACTAATTTTTTTAAAATATTGGATATTTACATGGGAGTTAGCATTTATTTACACCAAAAAAATATTGTACTTTGAGATAGCAGAATAAGAAAAATTTGATATAATTGATATATATATATATATATATATATATATATATATGGAATCTATTTGCCATCGGAAACTCATTTTGACAAAATTTGAGTTGACGTATTTTAAACATAGGCTCTCGATATTAAAATATAAAAAAATAGATAAAGTATCAAAATATGAACTGAAAGCGTCAAATATGGTATAAAAATCGCATGAAATGCTTAAAAAATGCTTTGAAGGGTAAAATGTGCAAAAATATGCACAAAAAATCAATGCCAAAATTAATAAAATAAAAAAAATTTGAAACGTATAAGTATCTTAATAATTAATAAATTTTTTTTTAAATACATATATTTTAATTAATTAGTAACAAAGTTAATTTTATATAAAAAAACGTTAAAAAGTTTATATATAAATTATTTAAACAATTAACAGTACATTATTTATTATAACAATTAATTAAAGCAAACTAATACCCGTATTCTAGCCGCTGTGACAATGACAAAATTATGACAAAACTGTGGTGAATGACTATTTGTATTATATTTTTGGTATTCTAAAAAATATTGTCATGAATAAAATATAACAAATAAAGCACATAACATAACAAAATAAAAATTTATTAATTTTCCTTTTAATTTACTTTTTAGTTGTGAGAATTAAAAAGAAATAAATTCTGGGTTCCGTACGAACACTAGATATGTAATTTAATTCAAACTTCATCCTATATAATATATAGTTTTGGCATTTTTTTCGTTTTTGGGGTCTTTTCGGTTTTTTTGTTTTGGCGTTTTTTGCTTTTTTTTCGGTTTTGACGATTTTTTTAAGTTTTGGCCAATTTTTTAGTTTTGACACTTTATTTTCTCGTTTTGGCGATTTTTTTCGGTTTTTGGGCGTTTTTTCATTTTTGCGATTTTTTTTAATATAAATTTTTTTTAGTTATGGCGACATTTTCGCGTTTTGGCGATTTTTTTCGATTTTTAGCGTTTTTCTCAATTAGGCAATTTTTTCGAATACGGCGATTTATTTTAGTGTTAGAAATTTTTTTTTTAATTTTGGCGATTTTTTTCGTTTTGGCGATTTTTTTTAATTTTTGGCGATTTTTTTTTTTGGTTTGGCGATTTTATAATTTTCGGTTTTTTTAGTTTTACCGTTTTTGAAAATTTCAAGTGTTTGCCTCTTACGGTTTCCAAGATATAGCAAATTGTCAAAATTACATAGACAAAATTGCATTAACTGATTAACCACCCTTTAATTTAATTTTTTTTTAATTTTAGTGTTAATTGTTGTAGTCTGTATAAAAATACACTAATTTTACAAATTTCAAGTTTCAATATACATATGTTCATACAATTGTATGTATATTACATGGGATTTTAAAATTTTTCGTTGCTCGTTTTGGAACACACTTTAATTTTTAATTCGCATGTATTTGTTGTTGTAGGGACCAAGGTTCTACATACTGTGTCCAAATTTCAGGTCCGTTAGCTCTTACGGTTCTTGAGAAAATACGGTGTGACGGACAGCGTAGCGAAAACAATAGGGTCCTTTTCACCTTTGGTGTACGGAACCCTAAAAAGCGTGGTTATTGAAAAATTGTTAACATCTTATGCCAATAAAAATAATTGCTTTGTGCACTTTTTTTTGCAAAAGTAAAGGAAATATTTTTTTCGCTTTTGCCAAAATAACATCCTTGTTTTTTTGCAAACAATATTTGTAGTTGTAGCTATGGTAAAATGGACAACTCTTCCGAATATATTTATACAATTTGAACGTGTGTAGGCACCCTAATAGCTCATACAGATCACTTTTTAACCTCCGACTAAAAAAGGGGTGTTATAAGTTTGTAGTGTTTGTCTGTGTGTCTGTGTATCTGTGTATCTGCGTGTCTGTCTTTGTCCACGTACAGGCCAAACGGCTGGACCGATTTTCATTTAGTTTTTTTTGAGAGATGACTTGATCGAGAGGGTTCTTAGCTATGTTTGAAAAAAATCGGTCCAGCCGTTTAGAAGATATAACATCTTTTCTGAAAAAAGTCGGGGGTTTTTAAAATTTTTAATTTCTAATTCATAAAAAATATTTTAGGTTTATTTGACAAATTTCCCATAGAAATATGTCAAATAAGCGCTTAATAAACCTGAAATATTTTTTATGATAATTGCAGTAAGTGAAAAAAAGCTAAAATGATCACACTGGTTACTTATGCCTGCAAATATGTAACGTAAAATTTCAAACGACAATTCAAAATTTCAACGTTTACAAAAGAACAAATATAAAAGTTAACAAGCAATCAGAAAAGGCGAATAGGAAATGATATTTTTTAATAACAAGAAAATGACAATGAAAGAAAGTAAATACGAAAATAAAATAACAAATTTTTAAATATAAAAGCAAGGATATGGATCATTAAGTAAATGTGTAAATTTTCTAAATAAAAGCTTTTAGTGTTATTGAAAAGTAATTTTTTAGATAAACATTTATAGACAAATTCTTACAGCCAAGTAGATAACAAATCGTCAAAAAAATTAAAAAAAAAAGTTGGCAAGATGAAATGTAATAAAATAAAATTAGATTAGAACAATTATGTGAGTGACTTTTCAGCCAAAAATATGTACACTCAAGTCTCACAATCAATGACAGTATGAAAACTTCTGTTTAACAGCATGCACAAGATTGGAACCGAAAACCGTTCTGTAAAAAGAAAACGATTTTTAATAATTTTTGTTTTCGAATAATTTTCCTGATGACTGTAACAATACAGAAAATCACGTAAGTTAAATAATTAATAATATACAATGACTACAATAAATTAAATTCATGTTGTTTGAACTAGAAATCACTTTGATTTAATATAGTTCTTTGTGTTATTTTAGTATTAAATTCACGTTGTTTGGTTACGAAATAACTTTGATTCAATTCAACATGTTTCTTTATTTTTATCTAACAGAACTAGAATATTAAAATTAGATTTTGTATAATTAAAATTTTAAATATTTCATGTCAACGAATTCGTTTGCTTAAAAAATCGGGAAATAATAGTTTTAAAAATATACACTTATTGATACTTTGGAAGTAGATAAAAATAGCTTCCAATTTTTTCACTGGAATAATTAATAATATATGTTACTAAGTTTTTACACTTGAATAATTTGAAAATTTTCCATCACCATATAATTTGCTAAGCTTCAAAAGTTTGATTTTATAATTATTTTATTTTGCACTAGATTTTACTTGATGTTTCTTGTAAACATTATATATATATATATATATATATATATATATATATATATATATATATATATATATAATTCACTCTTGTTGACATGCCTTACTTCACTTTCCTTAATAATAATCTTTTGGGTTAGATTGTCGTTAACCTCCCAATCAATTGAGCCGTTTAGGAGATCTTAATCAAGTCATCTTATGTTATTGTTAATGCATGCTGTCACTCAGTCAGCTTAATAATACATTTAAGCCAACATGTATTAAAGTGAATTCATAAATGTTTTTAGTTACAAAAGTAAAACAACAACACCACCGCATCAGACACACCAAACATACGAGAGCAGTTCTCGAGCAAAGAAAATATTATAGCATATATGTGGGTACGTATCAGAGCATAACAAACGTATCGTTTTAAATACTCTAGGGGTAATGGCCGATATAAATCCATACAGTTAAAAACCGAAATCATGCTCATTCGTAACGATATATGTAAATACATACTTCAATTTTAAACTGAATAAGTATAAATATAAACAAACAACGACTATGTTTATTCCACTCCTTAAATTAGGCAACACAAACGACTATAACTTAAATTTGTACACTATATCAGCTACAATCATACGCATGCGTACAAAAGTACTCTGAGTATTTATTCGGCTACACATGAGTATATACAGGAGTATTTTATTTACACACACTTCAAATATCAGTGCTGCCACTGCAATATGCAAGAGATTCTATCTCAGGGATGGAAAGTGCGGTTTAATAATTGTTGTCGGTTCTAAATAATTAATGTTTTTATGGCAATTTTTACAATTAAGTTTAATATTTGTTAACGCACTAATATTCCCAAATTTGTATTTGATTTATTCCGTCACATAGTTTTTTTTAGTTTTTCATAATATTTGGTAGAAATACCTTCACCAATTTACAAATTACAAAACATCAGTTCATTAAGTATTTTTTGTGTGCAAATTTTACAGAAATAAATTTTGAGTGATGACTTGATAAAAGGTTATATTTGACTTAATTTGTAACTCTTAAATGTCAGATTAATGGTTTCCAACAGCCAAATCTTATTTTTCATTTCATTTCATACACACAAATGTATATTGAGGCGCATGATGAATAAATACTCTTAGTGTCATGCGTATATTTATCTCTATCCGACTAAATACCCATACTCTAAGTACAAGCACAGACCGAGTATAAGTATGACAGACACTTAATACGCACAACATGCATGAGTTTTTATATTTATAGTTGCATAATATTTGAGTTCTTCGCATAAATGAAGTCAAGATACTCTTGTGTATTAGAATTGGCTATGTTCATGGTTGCTTGAAACTAATAAGTGTTTCGGTTAAGCAGTTTATTGGGAGGTAATTCTATGTCCTTTCAAAAGACATAAAGTCATAAAATTTTGTGATTTTCTACCTCAAACTATCAGAAACAAATAAATTTCGGTAACGACCCTGCAGCGTATAAATAACAATAAAATCTCCTTAACAATTTAATAACAATACGAGACAAACACCCAAGGCATACATATTTTAATAATCAGAAAAACACTAAAAACAACAAAGCGGCAAAGGAAGCAAAAGCGAAACAAAAATTAAATAAATAAAAAGACAAGGACCAGTGTGAACAAAGGAACACTTCTTTTGCGGTAGTACGTGATCAGTGTCAACAAAACACTTTGAAACAAAATAATCTACAACTAAACTTACATATAAAAGCTTCCTATAAGATTAGTAAAAGAATATATGTATAAAGCTAAAAATAAAAATATAATAAAACTTACTACAAATATAAGAGTACAAACAAGTCAACAGTTGAACATAGGTTAGCGACCTTAGAGGATTCTTTTTTCAATTTCTTCTTGAAAGCCTTGTAAAACGAAAGCTGAATTCCGCTTAATAGAGAGAGTCTTAAACAGAAAGTTTTTATTTATCAATTTCTTTGGTATTTCCAGATTTTTTCATTGCTTTAGAAGCTTTGGCAAAAAAAAGTGATATTTTCTTGGGATTTTTTACCACAAACCTTTGAAAACTAAAAGTTCTTTAGTAAAATAAAAGTGCACAGATTTATTACGATTAGTTTACACTTAAACTATTTTTAATTTTAATTAAAAATTATAAATAGAAATTGGGAGAAAGAGTGGCGGTGAAGTTCTTTAAATGAATAATGTCAAATTAAATTACACACAGCGTTGGGCTCAAAACAATTCTCGCATTCTATTTACATTGAAAATTCGACAAATCGAACAGAAATTTACATCAAGAGATACTAAATATGGTGGATTAAACACACAAACGCAAATGTTTAAAAAAATATGCATGTGTTAGTTCAAAAATCAAAACATGTTCAATTGGTTTTCGCAGAGTCTAACTTAATAATTTCAAATATTATTTAAAGTTTTACTATTTTTATCGCACTTTTTCCCAAAATTTATATTTAACTTATTAATAAAATACTAGTTGTTTCTTAAAAATATACTTAAAAGAATTACTGAGGGGCTAGCTGGATTATAATTATACACAGAAAAAAAAAAAACAAATTAAAATCAACATGAAAAATCTTTGATTGGAAATCACACTTTTTGGCTCTCGATATTTTTTTTCGGGGTTTTTTGACTACAATCGATTATTTACGATCGCAAATAATCGATTTTTGTCAAAATATTAAATTCAAAATATATATCGCTAAAGCTTTTTTGGCGGTTATGGCACGATATGTTGTTTAAGTGTATTGGTGTCTATTTGCTTTGTTCATACCCTGTCTGAGAATGTGTGGTTGACTATAAAAATAATTAACTTATAATTAACTTTTCGTAGACTAAGGCCCAATAATGGACTTCTCAATTAAGTGTCATTTAGCCAAACGTCACTTAATTTCAAGTTGCACTTAATTGCAGTTTCATTTTCTCAGTCGTAAAATTAAATGATCACTTAAATACTATGAAAGTGTGGTAGCACTGTGAAATGTTGATAGTTCTAAAAGAAAACAGATGTTTAATGTAAATAAGAAAGTTAGGTTATCAACATGTGGAAAATTAAAATTGCATAAAAACACATTTTATGAAATCAAAAGAGCATCAGAACGCATTTTTCTATTTATTTATTCCATGATATGATACTATACATTGTATATGTTATATATTTATGGAAATTATGCGAAATTCTTTTTAATACGACCACATGATGTTTATGTACATGTTTTCAATAAACGCACACCAGCACAATAACATATGGTATGCTCTTAAGTGTGACTTAAGTGTGATTTAAATAGACAAGGTTGGGCATTTAAATGGCTCTTAACTTTATACTGAAAAAATGAATTCGGTACTTAAAAGGCGCTTAAAGATAAATGACACATAATTGAGAAGTCAATTATTGGGCCCAAGTAATAGTTAGCTTTTACTTGTCGAGGTCATCCAAAATTCACCCAAAATGAATTAAGTTAAGAGTACGCAACCGAATTTGGTGAGAGCCAACAAATTAACAGCCTAACCCACGATGTCGATCGACAACTCGATCGACTGACGACAAGTCACTCACTATAGTTCGTTTGAGCGACCCACTAACTATCGACTTGTCGGTCGTCAGGCTTTACGTTGTTAACGTAAAGGTAGAGGTCCATAGCTCGCTTTTTGCGAGTAATGCTTTACACGCGTTTCATTCTCTTGTTTCATTCTATACTTTGTTCGCGTTGAGTTACATGCACTGCTTTTCATGCGCCATTTTATTTTTGTTTTGATCAGCTGTGTGCGTTTGCTTATAAATACTTATGAAGAAAAAATGGAGAGTGAAATCGAGTTTTTAAAAGAATTTGTGGAGTTATTCGAGTTTGTATATTTAATTTATTAAATTTTCTTCCATTTTATTGTTTAAAAATATGTAATGCACACAAAGTAAATAATACAGATTTAGCGGAGATGACCTCAGTACGTAAAAGTAATCGATAACTAATATGCAAAATTTGTTACTGAGAAAACTGTGGTGAAAAGTTAATTAAAATACATCGCATTGATGAAAATATTGACATATTTTATTAAACAAGTTTTTTTTTACTAAGAAATTTTTTTTATTGAAAAAAAAAGAAAATAACGATAACGTAAAAAATAAAGTATTATTTAACATCTTTAGCTTTCAAGAACAGCTGACTTTCTTTCATGGTGCTTGTAACGCGTACAAAAGTAGAAAGTAGACCTACTTTTTGCTTTGAACGCGCCTACGCGTCCTCCGCTTTTTGCTATATAACTTGTCACATACTATTACATTAATTCTACTTTTTTGACAGATGCATAGAAAGCGTAACGCGCAAAAAGCGAGCTATGGACCTCTACCTTAATGCATTTACTCATTGTCAAATTAGCATATTGCCACATCAAAAATTTCACAAATAAAACGCTACTTTACAAATAAAAAGCGCTGAAATGTGAAAAGTATTCCATAAAAAATGCAACTCTATGCTAATTAAAGTTTCTACAATTAAATAATAAAAAGAACAACAATAATAAACATAAGACAATACAAAAAAATTAGTTATTTTCAAAATTTTGTGTGTGAAATATAAATAAATATATCAGTTGACATGTGTAGATACTCCTAAAATAATGCAAGCGGATTGTAATGAAGAATGGAGGGGAGTAGCACCAAGGGGACAAGAAATCTATTGAAGTGGAAAGAGTAATTTGCCTAATTGAGTGTTTAGAATTGGTTAGATAAATTGCACGTATACACATTCATACATAAATATATATGTATGTATGTATGTAATTCAAAAATAATTATGTGACAAAAATGCATGTTTGTGAGTTAAATAAATAAAATAAACGCAAAAAAAAATTAACATTATTATTTTAGATTTTCATAAATGTAAATGTGTTTAAAAATTTGGTATTTATGTGTACTTTTATAGCTATTGCTATTTATGGCGCGATACAGGAGATAGAAAATGATTTTCGTAACAAAAATATTCGACACTATTACAGTTATAAATTTATTTTTGTTTTGATTTCCTTGTACTTGAAAGCAGAGTAAGAAAATAAACGAAACAAATTGTTTGATTTTGTTTTGTTTCGTTCTTTGATGTGAGTAACAACAAAAGCAAACCAAAAACAATGAGAACGATTGTTCAATTTGTTTTTGTATTGTTTTTACCATTAGCACAAAACAGAGAACACAGCCGATCGGCTGTAAGCCGGCAAACAGCCACCACCGCCCACAAACAATATATTAATTTAATCGTGTGCCGATAGAAAAGATTAATGGGAAATAAATGGAAACGTTATAAAATATTTGCGGCGAATTTGACATCATCATATAATATAATTTTATTGTTTAAAGCGAGTTTTCTAAGAACTAAACACAACCGTTCACATTATATTTGAGATGTTTAAGGTTGACGTTTTGTCAATAAATTATTGTGTTTGTAAGAAATTTCGAACAATTTTGTGTTTTATTTGCTTAATTATTTTTTAAACAAAAAATGTTTTTGTAAATAATATAATATTTTTTAAATAATTATTCTGTTTCAAATAATTTTTTTAACGTGCCGCCATTTAATAACAACACAAATTTGCCAGAGTTATCAAAAGCGCACTGAACATACCACATTTATGTGTTTATCGACGAGTTAATTTTTAAGACTTTTTATTTGAGATGCTAAACAAAACAGGTCAATGTACGGTAAAATATCTAAAAGTTATTGTGTTTACACTCTTAAAGACGAATAGGATGTTAAACACATAAGTGTGAACATAGTATTATATATGTAGCTAAGTAGCAATTGCTATAACCGGGTGTCCTAAGACACCTCTCTTCTTTTTTTGTTTTGTCGCCAAGCCCAAACCAAGTGACTGATTTTGACATTTGTTGTCGTTTGAATTTTCATAGTGGGTACCAAATTTGTATGGAAATGGTTACGTCATCGCTCGCGTGCATTGTCGATCGACTTGTCGTGCTGAATAAGTTTAGTGGGTCCCAAATCAGCTGTTTGTCGTTAAAAATGATTGCGAACGACAACGTTCGATATGGTGGGTTTGGCTGTAATTCTCAGCTACTTTGAAACTAATTTCAAATTTATGAAAATAAAATTTTGCTGTTATTATTTAAGATGGTACCTTAGCTGCCCATCAAAAAATTTCAAAAAAGGTAATCGAGTTTGGAATTAAGCATTTTTGGTGAAAGCTGTTCCTTACTGTATTACCAACTTAATGATTTTAACAAGGCGTGAGACTAAAATAATCGATTCTTGATAAGTAGTTATGTTGTTTATTGTAGGAATTAATTATATTTTCCCTTGTGGGAAATATTTATTTTTTTCTTGATTGAACTACTTTTTTTAAATATGCCGTTTTTTGAGTAAATGGAAGGTCAGTTTGATTAAATATACATATAATAACTTTTAAGAAAAATTTAAATAATTTAAAAAAACTTATTGTTTTACTACGAAATACACCAGTTTGTAAAATTTCTTTTATAAACTCAATTGAAGTGGGTTATATTTTATTCATATCAGTGCCTCTAATGTTACTTATAAATACTATATTTAGAAAAAATTTTAATTGCTTTCATTGATGAACTTTTATTAAAACCGTAAATGAAAAAAAAATTATTTAGAACTACTTATATTTAAATAATTATTTTCCAAAATGTAAGTACTTAGTTTTAAGTTTAAAATAAATAAGTAGGCAATTTAGAAATATTTATAATTTATTTAAAATAACTACTTATTTCGGTAATATTTTCACGTCTTCTTTTAAAACCCAAAGAATATGTTCAACTTCTGCTTCCTATTTTTAAAAATTTGCGTAATGTGTTTTGTAAGCGAGTACTTCAATTTGGCAATCTAAAAAGTAAGTCATTATATGGCATTGTTCAGATGGTAATGTCTAATTTTTTGCTGGGTGGGTAGTAGCGCGTAGAGTACACCACGTGTTATGATACATGTTCGAACCCCATAAAAATTTTTTTAATTTTTAACTTTAAGTTAGTTGAAAAGAAATGAACAGTGAGACAATTGACTACCGCCTAGGACATCGCAATGTTAAAATAGTTACTTCATTACATTGAAAAGTAACACAAGTGTCAGTCAGTACTAGTTGCGAAATAGTTAGCTAAATGTTAGTTTAAAGTTAACGGGATTTTCGACCGGGTAGCTACAATGTACTGCTGTGTTCAGTTGTTTGACTTGTTCTTGTTTTGTTGTGTTTGATTTTTATGTTCGTAAAAACTTCAATAAACTTCGCATTACCAGCGAAAATTTTCTGCTGCTGGCTGGTAAGTATTGTACTAGCGCTGGGGCCTAATTCCCGCATTCGATTGCGAGCGAGTTTTTACTCGAATGTGCGAGTTTTTTAACTTTTGGGATTTTTGAAATTCGGTTTCGAGTAACACCTATTGAAATTTACGTGCATACATTCGAATGCAACCGTTCGTGTGTTAACTCGCAAGCAAAAGGGCATTCGAAATCATTTTTAACATAGAAAAAGCGAAGAAAAAGAAAATGTGTGTTCAAGTTCAATATTTGACTTATTTATTTATAAATGAATGAATGCAGAAATGTACGTATAAAAAAAATAAAAATTAAATAATTTCTGGTTGACTTTAAATATAACAAAACGCACTGACTTGGCAAATAATGTTTTGCCTAAGAGTTGTCGGGGAAAATAAAAAAAAAATCAATCAACTCTGGGAGCATCTAAATAACAAATTAAATGCTTCTGGTCAACCAATAAAAGAATCGAACATGTGGCTAGTGCTCTATTCTCTAACTTTACACTAATTTATTATTATTAAGTTATTAATTAAATTAAAATGAAAATAACTTTTATTTAATGGTTTCTTGTTTCTGCATATATAGGGTGTTTTTTTAAGAGGTAGAGAACTTTGAATTGAAATAAAACACAAGAAAATCATTTTAATATCCATCAATTTGGCTTTATTGGAAGAATAATTTTATTCCATTAATGCTTTAATATGATTTTGGGCATGTGGCCGCCGCGGCTGGCTCGAATAAAGCCAATTCTACAGGTCCAATTTTCAACCACTTTTTCGAGCATATGGGGCCGTATGTTGGCAATAACGCCACGAATGTTGGCTTCCAAGTCCCCTTACGTTTCTGGTTTGTTGGCGTAGACGAGCGACTTCACATATCCCCAAAGAAAATAATCCAATGGTGTCAAATCACACGATCTTGGTGGCCAATTGACAGGTCCATTCCGCGAAATTATGCGCTCATCGAATGTTTCCTTCAATAAATCGATTGTGACGTGCGCTGTGTGGCATGTAGCGCCGTGTTGTTGGAACCACAACTCATCCACATTCATGCCATCCAATTCGGGAACAAAATAGTCGGTTAGTCGGCTCCAATTGCTGTGCACGGTGGCGAATCGATTCATTCGGGTCCTCTTCAACACTTTGCTCTACAGCGGCAATTGTGTCTTCGGTGCGCACTGTTCGACGTCTCTGCGGATGCGTATCATCACATAGAGTAAACGCAGTGCGAAAATGATCCATGGTTAACCGAATTAATTGCTCTGATGGACGATTATGTCGACCATAAAATGGACTGAACTTGCGGTAAACTTCGCGAACTGAACCATTATTTTCGAAATAAATTTGCACGATTGGCAAGCGTTGTTCTTTTGTCAACCTGTTCATGATGAAATGGCAAACCAAACTAAATATTAATCACTTGACAGCTGACAAAATGGCCGCCAGTTAAAAAAGTGATGCCAACTTAAAGTTCTATACCTCAATAAAAAACACCCTTTACATACGTGTGTATGTACATACGTACACACATATGTTTTTGCACACATACATATATACAAACACCTGCTTTTGCTTACCATTTATTCAGTGTTGTGAAATGAATTTATGTATAAACATATTTGCCTTTTTCCAACACTGAAATAAAAACTCGATTCGCTTGGTACACGCAAAGAAAAAATATGGTTGAGGTAACCATAATAAAACAGCAACATACTATGATTGAATTATATGGTTGCATATATATATCATATTATTGTTAATAGAAAAGGAAACTTTAATAATATTATTACCTGAGTTAATAATAATATTATCTACATAAATAATGAACTTTGTTACACCTAATCTTAGTATTTTAAATATGACAACACTATTGTTAGATGTGACTAAAATATAATTGGGACTCACCATACCATGTTCTTATATTATATTAGTATTGTTAAATACGATCAGAGTATTATTTAATATAATAATACTATTTTATTTTTTAATCATATATTTATTGTAGAAACAGCTGTGCGTTAAATTCGAAATAAAAATAAATTAATATTATTGACATAAAATGTATATGTACACATATAGAAATGTATACTTAGACGACATACAGACAAGTCTGAATAAAGAGATACACAAATATTTATATATTTTTACCCTTTTGTTTATACTTTATTTATTTATTAATTTATTTAACACCACCCATGCACTACCGATAGCTTAAAAGCGAAATACTGAACTGACAGATGTTTCTGAAAAATATGTTTTTTTTTTAACTTAACATAGTATGGTTTTGGATAACATTATATTGTTATTTACATCAATTTATTTTTAAATAATAATACAAATTATGTTGTAGTCATAAATTTTTAACAAAACTATATTGTTAAACTCTAACCATATCGCACTTTTTTATGGATGTGATAATGTAATTATTAAATTCAAACATTACTCTGTTTATCGTAACGAAATAAATGTTTAAAATAACAATAACTAGTTTTCGACGGCCACACATTTGTTTCAGAGAACATAATATTGTTTTCTCAACCATTCTACAACCATATCTTTTCTTTGCGTGTAACGAGTGATATCATCGGAAAGTTTCTTGCCATCGAAATTAATTTCTATTCGAATGCAATTCCAATCACGAGTGCAGGAATTAGGCCCCAGCTTCGCATCGGTTTTAATTTTTTATTAACCCAAAGTTGCCCACTTTGGATTTATGTGGCTCCGGCCTCTTTAAAGACATAAAGTTCAAATTCCCCACTTAAGCATCTTTTCAAATGCTGTATGTAATTTCATAACAATCGGACGGCCCGTTTAGAAACTGCAGAATTATTTCCATTTTTTTTTTCAAATTGTTTGATAACTAAATTTTTGATTTGGCGACATGACGATTTTTCTGGCGTTAAAAAAATTTGTTGGTTTAACGACTTTTGGCGATTTTTAAAATCAATTTGGCCCAAAAGGGCGGAAAAAATCTGACGGGATTGGCTGTGACCAGTCTAATGTATGTATGTATATGGAAAAAAAAATTAAAATCCATTTATGGAAATTATCAACAACCGAAATAATACCTATATATCCAATAAATATAAAGTCCCAATTTACACTATGCAAGTCTTATTGCTAAGCTGATTAGTTTATTAGGGGAGAGAGACGGGGGGAAAAGAAACGTTGCTGTTCCCCTCGTCTCTCTCCCCCTGAAACGAATCAGCTTAGCAATAAGACTTGCATAGTGTGATTTGGGACAAAGTAAAGTTTTGTCTATTAGAAAATGGCCACCATTCACTAGACCATTTATTTTGATTCATTCGGTGGTGAATTAAATTTAAAAATAATTTTTAAGCAATATTTTCTTCTAAAGGGTCCGCCAGATAACTTTTTTTTTTTGAAAATGCTATAAAAAAAAAACTACTGAAGCTTCGGCTGTGTGGCACGTAGCGCCGTCCTGTTGAAACCAAATGTTGCCAATATCCCCCTCTTCAATTTTTGTGAACAAAAATTCGTTCAACATGGCCCGATAACTATCGCCATTGACTGTAACGGCCACTCCTTGCTCAATGGCCCAATTATGCCTCTGGACCAAAATCCGCACCAAATAGTGACTCGTTTTGGGTGCGTCGGCTTTTCAATGTATGCGTGCGGTTTAATGCGACAATTTTGCTTGTTTACTTACATACCCGCCAAGATCAAAATGATCCTCATCTGAAAAGATGATTTTTTTTTGGCAAAATCGGCATCTTCTGTAAGTCGATCGCAGGCCCACTTAGCGAAGCGAAAACGCATTGGATGGTCAGTTGGCTCGTTCAGTGGAAGGATAAAACTAATTATCTGTCAAATCAGACATGAGCTAAGTGTTACCATTCACGAAATAAGCACTAGTTAAAAAAAAAACGTTAGATGGCGGACCCTTTATGTAAAAAAAGAACTATATAAAACGAATGCAATCATTATATAATACCTCGTTGTTGTTTATATTTGCCTTCACCAAATGCTAATTATTTTATTTTTTTTCTTGAAGAATAATACGAAATTTTAAATTTTTAAAAAACTTTTTCATTAAAAAAAGATTTACTTTCAGTAAGTAAAAAAGTTAATTTCTCGTTTGCTTTCTGTCTTCTGTTTAATAAAAAAGTAAAAACACAATTTATTGATTTTACTCATTTGCTTCTTGTTTAATATTTTCTGCAAAACATAAATCATTTGCATAAAAATTATTTCACCATTTCAATTTTATTTTCTATTGCCATATAAAGCCTTAAAAATTACTACCATCTGCACTGCCCGTATGGTTGTTGCAACTATAAACAGCATTAAAAGCAATTGTGGAAATTTTCTCAACCTGAAAAATACTATTTTTTTTAAAACAGTTTATAAACATCTGGTTGTGTTATGAAAAGAATTTTAACTTATTATGTAAGTATAATGTTAATATTTGCAACTTTATGCAGGCACAATGACGATACTTTGAATTTATTAGATTTTTATCGGCTTTTCTAGGCTTCTTTCATTCCTTCTTCTCTTTGTATATGTAATATTGAAGTTGTTTTCCATAAAAAAAAATTCTTTAATATTATTTTTTATATACTCGTATGTTTTATATGTGTCAAGTGTTGTAAGCATAATTCAATATCTTGGAATCTTATTTTTACTTTGTAGGGTTCTATAACAACTCTTCAATTCACTTGAGGTTGAAATTCTGTAGTATCGCAGCGCATACGTTTTAATAAGTCAATTGAGCTAAATATTATAAGTAAAGCGGCCCATACACTACAACTAGAGCTGTGTCGTTCATGAACGAACGAGTATAAATGAACGAATCAGTAAAATGAACGAAGTGAGTCGGTCACTTTACTAAACTGTTTTGGCTCAGCAGTGCTGATAAAAAGTACAATTGAACGAAATGAACGAACGAGCGCACTTGGGTGTTTTTGTTTTGTTTAAGTTTTGTTTTTTTTTTTGCTTTTTCTTTATTCGTGCGAGATTTTTTGTCACATTCTGGTTTTCATTTGCCTGCTTTTAGTAGCAGTATGACCATTATGAAATTAATAAAATTGCCATTAATATTTCTTAAGTTTTTAGAACATATTAAGAGTTTTTTTTTAACAAATTTACCTATGTAGATAATAATATTATAAACAGTCTATTTTGATTCTTTATATGTGGCTCTTTTGCCAATATGAATCTTTCGATTTCTTATTCCTTTAATATTTTAAACATTTTACATGCTGATTTTTTTTCCTTATATTTTCTATTGTTTGTTTTGCTTAGTTTGCTAAACAATTCATAACAAACTCACTGGAAAAATGCCCTTTTTATTTGACGAATCAGCTTTTGTTTGTTTGTTTTTATTTCGTTCTATTTCTTGAAAAGAGCGGATGAACGAAATGAACGAACTCGTTCTTTTTTAGAAAATGAACGAAAATGAGCGGTCACTTGAATTAACGATTTGGCACAGCTCTAACTACAACAGCATGCACGCACAATCAAGCGATTGAGCATTCATGCTCGAACCACACAACATACCAGCAAGCTGGTACAATATTCATTTCTTAAATAATTGCGGTAAGCGTGGTTATGTATCGTGACACAGTTTTTGTTGCAATTATTATTGGTATGTTGTTGAAATTAGCAGCTATGTATAACTTTAGTGCTAAAATTCTGTTTTCCATTGAAACAAATTATGTTTCAACAAATTATATTTCTTAAATGCATATTTACTCCATGACAACTTTGCTCAACTGAGCTAATTTCACCAAATACTACACCAGCAAACTGGTACCATCAGCAAAATATCAAACTCTATTTGACATCGCTACAGCAAACCGTACAATCGCACAAAACGCCCATACACGACCAAACCGCTGGCACAATCACTTGATTGCGCATGCATGCTGTTGTAGTGTATGGGCCCCTTAAGTCTATGTGTGCGTCTTATATAGTGTTGTCATTCGAACAAAAATTATTCGAATATTCGAACAACTTTTTATCATATTTGTTCGAACGAACAAAAATTTTCAATTTAGAATAAAAAATTATTCGAATAATTTTTGTCGAATATTCGAACAATTTCATTAACTACTTGTATAAAAAGATTTTTTGGGTTATCTGCGGTTTTTAGATGATTTTTTCCAAAAAATTAATAATATGTATATTAAAAGTGTTTATAAATGTGTGTAAATACCTATACTTTTTAACTAATTTCGTTTTAGTTTTTAACTCCCGACAAAAAAGGGGTGTTATAAGTTTATATGTAGTTTGTGTCTGTGTATCTATTTGTATGTACGAGCCGACGTACAGACCAAACGTTTGTACCGATTTTGATTTAGTTTTCCTGTTTGAGGGTGGCACTGGCTGAAGAAGTTACCACGTTGACTACAAAACCGAAGGTTTTAGGATCGAGCCCGCTATCTGACAGTCATTAAATAACAACACCACGCATTTTTCTGGTGTACATTACTATCCCTTTCTATCAGTTGTTATAAAAATCAAGTGATGAAGGCATAGTCACTGGTCACTGAACTATACCGACTTCCAGAGATACTTATCCTAATGTAACACCAGAGCACCCCCCTTCGTTGTGTAGCAGAATCATCGCCGAAGTAAAATAACTACTAAACTGCTACTAAACACAGCTTCAAACAAATTAATACGACTCGCTAAGGCCAGAGGCGCTGCAACACTACATTATTTAAAAAAAAAACGCGCAAAAAGCAGAGCTGTAAAAAAATGAAGCATTCCTCTATCTATTCCTTCACCACCTATGTTTTCTGTTACTATCCCTTTTCTTATAATAGTAGTAGGCAATCATTGCCTGATTGTTACTTCTCTTTAAAAATAAAATAAAAAATGACTTGTTCGAGAGTGTTCTTAGCTATGTTTAAAGAAAATATGTCCAGCCGTTTAGAATATATCACATTTTTTAGACATATTCTGTTGATCTGCGTGCCTTTGACGCCATAGCTCCCCAACGTCTTGAGCGATTTTAATTTTGCTTTGTTTTCGTTTGAATGGTGACATGATCGTATATCTTCTAATTTATACTTAAAGAAAACCGGTCTAGTCGATTGGAATTTATCATAATTTTTTTATTTAATCTTTTATTTTTTGCGATTCTGTTACTTCTATAGTATTAGTGAAACATAGAGTTCTTATCTATGCTATAGCGTCAACTGCGGCAAAGGTTCTTTAAATTTTAAAGTTTTGTTATTAATATTCCTAAATTTGTTATTGAAATTATTTGTTTTTCTTGTGTAATGAAATATTTTTCGTTTGTTAATAAAAAAAATTAATCTAATATACATATGTGTTGTTTTTTGCAAACTTTTTTAAGATTATTCGAATATATTTTTTTATTCTTTGTTCGTTCGAATTTTCGAACAAAAGTTCTTCGTCTGTTCGAGAAAAAAATTATGAAATTTCATTCGAACAAACATAAAAGACGAATAATTAACAACACTAGTCTTATAACACAATTCTTGAATAAAATATGACATAAAAGAAATTTATTATTCGACATAAAGTGCAAAAGTAGATTAATAATAAAAATTCATAAGAATTTAACTTTATGTTAAAAAGAAGAAGGGAAAAGGTGTCTTACAACACCCGATTATAGCTCTGCTGCTGAGCTATATAAAACAAATTTAATGTGTTAAATAACAATGCATTAAAGTTATATTATATGATGATATCAAATTCTCTGTAAATATTTCAAAACGTTTCCATTTATTTCTTTTCTAGTGGCGTACGATTAAATTAATGTATTGTTTGTGGCCGGTGGCGGCTGTTAGCCGGCTTAAAGCCAATCGGCTGTGTTCTTTGGTTAGTGCTCATATGCAAAAACAATACAAAAACCATTTGAGCAATCGTTATCATTGTTGTTTTTTTGGTTTTGCTTCACTCTACAAAAATACAGCAACACAAAAAACAACTTTTTGTTTCAGTTGTCAGAAACACACACAAACATGAACTAAAGTGTATGGTGCAAACAGCTTTTGACATTTAAAACACGCAAACACAGAATATCATCAGGACGATTGCGTTGACCTGATAAATAGGCCTTGACTCACTTCAAAGAACGAAACAAAACAAAATCAAACAATTTGTTTCGTTTATTTTCGTACTTTGCTTTTAAGTACAAAGAAATCAAAACAAAAATAAATTTATAACAGTAATAGTGTCGATTATTTTTGTAACAAAAAGCACATCCTAACTCCTGTATCGCACAATAAATAGCAAAGCTATAATAATCACTTGAATTTTTGGCTAAAATGTTAAAGCTATTCTTTTAATTTATATGGATTTACTTATCGATAACTCTATATATTTCGAGGACTAAATCAAGCTGCATTCAGTGTGTAGTTTCCACAATATTCATTTGCGACCCCATAAAGTATATAACACATATTCTAAATTTTTGTGAATAGCAAAGTTGCATAAGCGTTTGACCATCTGTCTGTACATGATATCGGTCTTTCAAAGTTCCTGGTATAGCTAGAGCCCTTGTTTTTGGACTGAAGTGTCGGGATATGTCCTAAATAGATTGCTACTGAATATCAAAGAAATAAGCACACTCAAAAAGTCAGTTCCAGGGCTGGAAAATTTAAACTAATTTTAAGACATAAAGGCAAGGTTATAACTAATTAAAACTACTTTTTTAGGGTTCCGTACACCAAAGGTGAAAAGGCACCCTATTGTTTTCGCTACGCTGTCCGTCCGTCCGTCTGTCCGTCACACGGTATTTTCTCAGGAACCGTAAGAGCTACGGACCTGAAATTTGGACACAGTATACAACAACAAATACATGCGAATTAAAAATTAAAGGGTGTTCCAAAACGAGCAACGAAAAATGTTAAAATCCCATGTAATATACATACAATTGTATGAACATATGTATATTGAAACTTGAAATTTGTAAAATTAGTGTATTTTTATACAGACTACAACAATTAACACTAAAATTTAAAAAAATTTAAATTAAAGGGTAGTCCATCAGTTAATGCAATTTTGACTATGTAATTTTGACAATTTGCTATATCTTGGAAACCGTAAGAGGCAAACACTTGAAATTTTCAAAAACGGTAAACTAAAAAAAAACGAATATTATAAAATCGCCAACCCAAAAAAAAGTCGCCAAATATTAAAAAAAATCGCCAAAACGAAAAAAATCGCCAAAATTAAAAAAATTCAAACATTAAAATAAATCGCCAAATTGAAAAAAAAAACGCCAAAAATCGAAAAAAATCGCCAAAACGCGAAAATGTCGCCAAAACTAAAAAAAAAATTATATAAAAAAAAATCGCAAAAATGAAAAAATCGCCAAAAATAAAAAAAATCGCCAAAATGAAAAAACGCCAAAAACCGAAAAAATCGCCAAAACGAGAAAATAAAGTGTCAAAACTAAAAAAATAGCCAAAAATTAAAAAAATCGTCAAAACCGAAAAAAGCAAAAAAACGCCAAAACAAAAAAACCGAAATGACCCCAAAAACGAAAAAAATGCCAAAACTATATATTATATAGGATGAAGTTTGTATTAAATTACATATCTAGTGTTCGTACGGAACCCTTCGTGCGCGAGTCAGCGTCGCATTTTACTGAATTTATTTTTTTTATGTATTAAACATCTTTTATGTATTAGAAAAAATACATATTTAATATATACGCATATATGCACACTCATTCGCATTTAACAAACACTCCTACTTCTTAAAATTACTAATTCGTTGTTACACACTGTACGTTTTGATTCTATTTCATTAAAGCTGTCTCTTTAATCCGACTTGTCGTCAGAAGATAAAGTATTTCTTGGCATCATCTGTATAGACTTCCACTTTAACATTATCTTTCTCCAAAGCTATTTGAATTCACTGGGCAACCAAAAAAAAATATTTCAAAATAACAAACTAAAAGCAAACTTCTCACAAACTTGAATATAAAAAACTATCCGAAGTACCATTTAACCTCATGTCAAACTTTCCGTTTGCAACTTTTTTTTTAATATTTCAATAAATCGATAAGCAAGTAGAACAAATTTAATCGTTAGTTTATATAATAAAGAAACTATCAATTTTATGCTAAAAAGATTTTTTGCATTTATTTCTTTATTTTTTTCCCTTATGCACTACGACAGTTTGAAGAGTATAAAAAATTATTTGCTCGTACTTTTGCAACTGCCACCCGCCATGACTGCTAAAACAATTATTGAAAATAAACGAAAAAAAATTAATGCAAGAAAATCTTACGTAAAGTTTTATGGAATTCTTAAGTAAATCATACTTCTCTCTATTCAAAATTTTAAAGGTTTTGCGTTATTTTGCTTTCTTTGAATTTTTTTTTTCTTTTTTGCTATTCCATAGCAAATGGAAGTAAAGTTTTAGCATATAAAAATGTCTTAAAGAGACTAAAAAACCCAGCGAAAGTTTTAGTGAAAAAAAATGTGTTCAAATGTTGTAATCCGTAAACCATTTTTGAAAATTAAATTGGGAATTCAAACGGTAGTCATAAAGGTCATACATATATCTATAATGTATCAATAATAAATTATTTTATTATAATAATTTTGGTTTTGTTTTTTCTTTCAAACAAAAATTTTGAAACAATATGACACTATGACTTTTATGACAACCGTTTGAATCCTCTAAGTATGTATTATATCATAATAATCACTTTACATATTTTTACTCCTTATTTTTATCAGAATATTATATATTCTGAAAATATTTTTCTGAAATATTCTGAAATATTCTGAAATATTTTTATTTCTTTCGAATAATCAACTAAAATATTTTTAATCATTAAAGAAAATAATATAACAATAGGCTTTTCATGTATAATTCATTTTAATATATATTTGCCTAGTATAAACTAAATTCTTACTAATTTCATTATTCTTTTTATCAATTCAAACATCAAAAAAATTGTGAATAATAAATATCATTTAGCCATTCCAATAATCGAATAAAATATTTTTATTCGCTTGAAAAATTGGTTGATATAATTTGTTAATGATTAAAAATATCGAATAGAAACTTAGTTATAAGCATAATCGAAGAATATATTTCATTTTTTCATTCATTTAAATAATCGAATAAAATATTTTTAATCGTTACTATTTGTAACATTTTATTTGTTATAGTTAGAAGGAATTTAACATATTTCTATTTATTATAGATTAAAATTGTTCATAAAATTGCTGTAATATTTATTTATTGATCGCTAATTCTTCGAATAATCGAATAAAATAAAAATATTTGGTAATCGCATCACTTAAGAACTGCTGCACCGATTTAAAATTTTTTTTTTCGTTAAATGTTTGTCAAGTAAAGAAAAATTGACCGTACCCACTTTTACGCCAACTATTCTTAATTTATATAAAATGGAGCAATTAAAAGGCCTTCTTTTAATATTCTTATTAATTTCAAGAAATATGATTAAAAAGTTGATAAGCGGGCCTGAAAACTCCCTATTACAACAAATATTTATTTTGGAATATCTTAGGAATTAATATGGTAAAACTCCTGAGATTGTGTAGAACATATTGAAAGAAAAAGTCGAAATTAAATAAATGGGTGTGGCACCTCCTAAATACATGTTTCTATATTTTGGAATATCTTCGCATCTAATGTATCCAAAAATACTAAAAGTTTGTGTAATAAACGATTTTTATAATGTGTGTTGTCTCACAAAAACAGTTCGGATTGGAGATGTGGGTATGGCACCTCCCATAAGGAGAAAATATTTTTTTGAGATATCTGGAAAATTAATATAGGCAGAACGTTTAAATTTTGTATCGATAGTTTTTTTTTTTTTTTTGATATTGTCCCTTGTCTGGGGAAACATTTTCAAACTTAAAGAAGTAGGCGTGATGCCTTGTCTCTATCGGCGAAGTAAAATAACCGATAAAATGGCCACAGCTTCAAACACAATTTAATATGACTCATTTAACACCAGAGGCGCTGCAGCACCGCATTGTTAAAAACGTGCAAAAAGCAAAGTTGTAAAAGAATGAAGTTTTTCTCTGTCTCTACTTTCGCCGCCTGTTTTCTCTATCGCTATCGCTATCGCTTTCTAAAGAAAGAAGGTAACAACTGGTTATAGTGTTAGGCATTCATTGTCTGAGTGTTACTTCTCCTTTAAAAAAAGAATTATAATAATAGTAATTAATCTTGCTGATTTGCCAACAGAGTATTACTGGTGGTCTAGAAGTGACAATAGGATATTACTTTTATATTGTTTACAATTGGTGTGGCGCTTTCCACATAGAAGCAAAATGTACTTCCGGATACTTTGGAAGCCAAAACAATCAACATTTTAAATGTTTTTCGTAAGTAATAACGCCAATAAAAAGAATAATATTATAAAAGGAGCCAATAAGAGTGTCACGTCCTAAGTAAATAAAGAATTTATATTTTAATAAATTTTTATCTGCTACAAACACAAACTGTAAATTCCGCTGATTCTGCTGATGTAAGAAAATAATCGGGATTATACAAGTGAGTGTGGCTCATCTTAAATAGACAAAATGTTTACTTAAAAAATTTATGTAAAACCTCATGCAGTGATAATCTTGAGACTAAATATCCGTTCCCCGGTCATCTTTCTTTAAATATCACCATAGAATCCAAAAATATTTTTTCTTAGTAAAAAGAACAGAAATCACATATATAAGTCGCTTTAAAACTATTTGGAGAAATTGGAAGGAAATATCTTGTTGGGTTATGTGAAATCAAGTTTTCTTATTTTAAAAATTTTATGACATCAATATTTACTAAGAAACGCTAAAATAGCAGCAGAATTTGATTATTTATTAGCTGCGGATTAAAACCCACAAAAATAGTTTTACTTCTCAGTTGATAAAAACAAAATTGATGGAAAATTTTATTAAAAGCAAACATATTATTCAACAGCCAGATAATGAGCGCATTAAAAAGGAATATGATTGAATTACAACTTAGGTAAAGGTAAAACCTTTGAAAAATAATTTCTTTAGAAAAGATTTTTGGCAAAGGGAAGGAAAAAAATTAAAAAAAAAAATAATTATTAAATAATTTTCTTAAGGAAATTCGCTCAGTTAGATTAAATGCAATCTTTGTAATTTCTTAACAATTCTTATTGAATTAAAGAACATTTAAACATTTAAATTATTTTTTTTAGTTTAAAATTTCATTACTACCTTTTAAGTGATAAATCCTTTCACTCAAGTACATTTCGTATTTTCTATTATACTCTTAAGCAATTACGTGGGCTTATTTATAATCAAATCTTTATACTCTAACATTTAATTTAAAAGCTGCTTGAGCAAAAACTCTTGCAATCCAAAATTGCTTTTGTGTATTTTTGATCCCGCATTCGTGAAACCATTGAACCTCAAGTACAACACAACATGACCTAATTCCTTTACTTGTGTTTTTTTTTTCGTTTGCTCATCTTCGTTGTAGACTGCACAACCATTTGAGTTTTAATGCCAACATTGCATTTTGCCTTCTACTTGCAAACGACTTCTATTTGTACTTCGTTCTTTCTCTACAACTCAAACTCAGTTATCATACAATAAAGGCCAGATTTCCAGGTTGTTTATTGGCCTAATAACATTTGGTTAAACAGATGCAACAACTCAGCGTCTGAGGCGGAAAAGAAATATGCAAATTTTCTTTCACAATAAATCTATAAGGATATAAATTTAGTGAAATTTATGTTTTGAATACATGCATATTAAAGCGACTCTTTCTGATGCAAAGCGAACGCTGATCAAGAAAAAACTTATCTTTAGAATAATAATACGGAAATACTGTATTCAAATGCAGGCTAAAGTTCTTATTTTGAGGAAGACAAATTTTGTAAGATAAATTTTACTGAGCAAACTAAATCAAAGGAAATTCTTAAATAAAAAAGTTGTAACGTAAAGTCAACATGCAAAAATTTGGATTTGAAATCATAATAAATTTATTAGAAATAATATGTTGTTTAAATGTGTTGGTGTTTATTTGCTTTATTCATGGCTACATTGTAATATTGTGCTCCTTTGTGTAACTTGTTCTTGTGTTGTTGTTGTTTAAATAGTCGAAAAACTAGGCATTGAGAAACTGAGTAAACTTTAAACTAACTTTAAAAATTTCAAAGTAGTTGAGAGTTAATTTCAGCGTTGTCAACTTTTAAATTTCAAAAAGCACTGAAACCAGAAAAAAAAACGCGTAACTTAAGTAAAAAAGCACTAAATTAAAACTTTTTGTTGTATAAAAAAAAATTTTGTATATAAAAAATATAGAAATCGGTTGACCTTGCATGTTATCCTTAAAACTTCGAATTTGAAGCATCCGATACACATTTTGATTTTATAAGAATCAGTGAATTCTAAAATCAATTTGACGAAACCTTTTTAAGTTATTATAAAAAATTTAATTTTTTTCGTCAACGGAGAAACAAATCACCTGAAATTAGTCAAATTAGCAGCAATTGGCAAGTCTTTTTGACTTGCTGATTCGATTTTTAACTCGATGGGAGTAGTAGTTAATTTTTTTAAAATCAAGACTTTCAAAATTTGATTTTTATTAAACAATGCTGTGGAAACATTCTTTCACATCAAACGCAATATTAACAACAAAGTTACAAAATTAAAAATAAGTAATTTGCAAGTTAACCAAGTTATATAAAATTAAATTATATGTACTTTTATTTTAGAAAAAAAGGAATGAAGTAGGTTATAAATATGTAACCTAAAACGGCAGCTCTATTAGCAACACAATTTTCTCGTTTCAGACCGAATTTATATAAAGCCAAGTGTAAAGACAATTTTTTACGTACTTTAGACTTAAATAAAGTAATAAAGGTAAAAACGTGATCAACTTCAGCGTTTAAACATTAAAGTTTGATGGGAATGCAATTTCGATAATGCCCCAAACGAGTTTATATCAAATGAATCGTTATAAGACTTTATTTCTGCCCAAAACCCGATAGCGAATTCAAAGTTTATCCATTGCATTACTGTACTCTATTTACTGTATATACTAGAAAATATTTCGCCATTAGACTATACTTGCATTATGTCTTCTTTGTCGTGTGGCAAAACACTGTTTCCATTAATTGTGCTTAAAATGTGAAAGTTTGAGAATAAAATGCACGTATTTCTTCAACCAAGTTTTGTACAATCTTATTAGAATATTTTGAAATGCTCCATTTAACTTCAGTGCTTATGTTTTTTAAATGTTAGACTTCTTCAAACAAAAATATATATATTATATAAGGAAAATTTTTTTGAATTTTGGGTTTAGTGCCACCGCCAATAAATAAAAAGCACCAAGAACTAGCTTAAAAAAACACCGAGCACTAACTTCAAAATTTTTCGCGTCGAAAATTGCAAAAAGCACTAAAAACGGTGCGAAAAGCACCGAGTTGACAACGCTGGTTAATTTGTTGGCTCTCAGCAAATTCGAATACATACTCAGCTTAAGAATAAATTTTATGTCAGTTCTGGATAACATTCTAGTTAGCTTTTAGTTAGTCTGAGAAAAGTTAACTATTAGTTGATTATTTTTTAGTCAGTCAACCACACATTCTCCGACAGGGTAGGTGCAATAGAGCTGCCAAACTATCGACAGTACTATCGATAGTTTTGTTGTAAATGAAATATCGATAGTTTTTTCCACTATCGATACTATCGGCAAAAAAAAAACAAGTAATTAAAAGAGTAAAAATAATCCAAGTCAGTAAACAGTAGCCGGCAGCTTTGAAGCAAATTATCCGTAGTTGATTTAAGCTTTTTTACAGCGATAGAAAACTTGGTACAATTGTATAATTTTAGCGCTATTTGAATGCCAAAAGTACCGTAGCACCGAAATGACCCATTTAGCACTACTGGAATCTCTTTATAATATATTACATGCCAAAATTGCATTAAAATATATTAACCCCCTTATGCAAAAAATAATGCGTGCTTGAAGTGTACATTAAAAAAAATTTCCATAGAAAACCCAGTTTTAACGTTCACTTATTTTTTTGCACAAGGGGGTTAATCTTTAGCTCGAAGGTATTAGAAAATTAAGTAAATCAAACGATGTTTTCCGGTACTTAAAGAATTGCTGGAGGAATGTTATTTATTCCAAATTCATCTGCAAATGTGGAAATTTTATTGTCGTACCAAGGAGAGAAGCCGACTATTTGCATCGACTGTGAACAATCGAATAAAAAATAGGTTATAAACGTAGTAGGTATATCGTAAATGTTACTTTTATATTCAGATCCCAGCAACTAATATTCTTTGTGCACCTTCTGGCGTTTTGTTAATTGATTTTTAGTTAATTTAAAAGTACAAGTATTAAAAAAATATAAATAAAGAATTAGGTACAATCGTACTGAAAAAAATTAAATTTTTTTTAAAGTTAGTACAATTTGTAAATATGACATCGCATCCCTGCTTCTGTATACACAAGTACTTAAATACATATGTATGTATATGAATTTATTTATAAATACAAGTGTTATTCGACAAATAGTAGTCACAAGTATCTTAATAAATTCAACATCGTCGACACAAAGATAAATTTTGGTGGTACTGATATCGCGACGGCCGTCAATCGTCTCTTACGATAAAACTTTACAGTTAGTGTCTTAAAAGTTATCAACAATTTTCACATTTTGATAATTCTAAACCATGGGTAGGCCCATAAAATTTTAATTTCAATAAAAAAGTATATTTTCGATAATATGCCCCGCTTACGATAAAATCGAAAAAAAGACTTGATATATTTTTATATACTAATGAAAATGTTGAGGACTCTGGATTTTTTTTTCGAGTGAAATGTAGTTTTTGTGGCAACTTTTATAAAACTATTCGATACTATCGATAGTTGTACATAAAACTATCGAAACTATCGAGTGGAGCGACTATCGATAGTTTTGCAGCTCTAAGGTGCAATGCACTTTTGTGCTTAGTTGTGTGACTTGCTCTTGTTTTGTTAATGTTTGTTTGTCGCATTGTGTAAATGGCGGAAAATTTCCTACTGATGGCTAGTGTCTGTTCGATTCTTGCCGGAGACTGAATGTTTAGGGAGACAGTAAAAATAACTTGTGTTTGTTTAAAAAATATATAAATTTTATTTTAAATAAATTTTATGTTAAATCATCCATTCAAGCATATTGAATTAAAATTTTATTCATGATGGTAATTATTTAGTGTGTATCTAAATAATATTTAAAGTGGTTTGTGTGGCTACAGCTGTAATCGCGTTGATTACTCGATGAGTTTAAGTTCAAATCTTGGCCGAGAAAGCCAACTATACATACGACACACACACAGTCTGCTGATTCCCTGTGGCAATACATACAATCACGTAGGTTAAATAAATAATTAAATAAAATGACTACATTCAAATAAATTCATACTGTTTCAACTTGAAATATTTTTGACTCAGCATGATTCTTCATTTTGATTTAATAGCACTGTAATGTTAAATAAACATGAAAAAGTTATTTCAAAAGGAAAAAAATTTCTGTCTAGGTTACTGTAAATCATGTCAAATTAAATATGAAACGTAATCATTGCCTAAAAATGTAAAACTAACCATGTTTTCTTTTCATAGATTTTAATATAAAATTTTTTGTGTGTTGTACTTAAAGCATTTTGACTTCTAAAACAGAACAACATGCAGTTTTCCACAGCCTATACACTCTCAATGTCAGCGTTCACGTGTCTGGTCCGATGCGGTGTTGTGTATATATACATACTTTTAACAACAAACAACAATGCAAAGACTGTTTCAACTAGGGTTGCCAGATACCAAAAGTCAAATACCTGGACAATGGAAAAAATTCAACTGTATTTTGAAAAAATAACTGGACAATTTAAAAATAAGATTAAAAAGCAAAGTGTTGATGCGTTTTGAAAATATTGTTTTGGTTGTAAATTGCCAGTGATGTACAAAATAGAGGAACTAATCAGTGTTAGGGAAAATTACAACTGGTTGTACATTTGCAAGCACTATTTTTGTTTCTTTTTATTTAGTATTAAAAATTTTTCCTTAGAAGATATAAAAACACAACCAGAAAGCAGAAATTTTTGCCTTGTTTTAATAAGAAAAGCTGATCCTTATGTATTTTTATCTCCTGATTACGATTCCGTCATAAGTTTTAATCTGTAAAACAATTTCTTTTATTTCGATAGCTTTACATTGAGGAGCATAGTTTAGTCCATAAAACTTTTTTATTATATTTTTTACTTAAATAACTAGGCGTTATGAATTTTTGTCCGCTAATTACAAAAAAAGATTTCTTATATTCTTATACCCTCTAGTTTCAGATATTTGTGCATTATATTTAAAAAATAATATCTCGATCTTTTCTTTTCTTACGCCATCAAAAAATATTATTTCTAATAATATGACGTCGCTGATTTTGAATGTAGCCTGTATTTTTGAGAAGTTTTGATTATTTTAGTGAGCCTAATTACGAGTGTCGTATTTCGAATACGAAGAGTTTGTAAAGCAATATTATTTAGTCTTGTACAAAATAGTCGCAGTAGAAGTCGAAATACCACACTCGTGATTAGGCCCAATAATTTTGCATTAAAAATTAAAATTTTTCCTTAAAATTGTTTTTTTTCTGGTAAAAGCTGCAAATTTCGATATAATAACCACAAATAAAACAAAAATTTTCTGGACTGGTCAATACAACATTTATTATACGTAATAATTGCATTGATCAGATATGTGATACAAAAAACAAATTTTTTGGAAAAAATTTTAGTCTTTTTTTTTGTGAGACTAGAGGTGATGGATAAATAATAAAACTATATTCGTAATCAGCGGACAAAAATACATAAGAAGCAGTTAATTTAATTTCAAAAATTTAAATAAAAAAATTTAAGAACTAAACCAAAAAGACACGATTTTTAACATTCATGTAACAAGAGTACGATATCATGATATACTCAATGTTCATCTACTAAAATAGAATTTAATCAAATTTAATAATCCAGAAAATATTTTTAAGTTTGGGGGACTATTCGTGATATACTAAGTGAATTATAAAAAAAGTGGCATAAATTAAGTATATGCTAATTGTCACTATATCTTTAAAACTAGAGCTGCTGGGGAAAAACTAATGATGCCATCGTAATCAGCAGATAAAAATACATAAGGATCGGCTATTTTAAATGAAGCAATAAAACCACTGTTCCGCTGTGTAATTAATTAAAAAATATAATTGATAAAGAAATTATTTTTCAAAATTTAAGAAATAATTTTCAACTGGATAAATTCTATGTTAGCTGGTAACTGGATGAGGCTCTAAAAAACTGGAAAATCCAGGCCATTCCAGGCCGTCTGGGAACCCTAGTTTCAACCCTCAAAACCTAAGGAACTTCAAATTACAATAATGCATATGCAAAATTAAAGAATTTGGATAGATGTACAAAGTTTAAGACATCGCATATTTTGATTTAAAATTTTTTTCTTAAAGAAATAATTTCATAAAACAGGGAGTGTAACCTAAAGGCAACAATGAGCAACATCGACATAAAAAAACACTCATAAAAAAATTAATATAAAATGTATAAGGAACCTATGCTTGTTTTATTTATCTTCGAAAAGAAATTAAGACGAATTCATTGTTTTTTCCGCCCATTGAGGTCAGTGACCAAGTTGATCCTGTACCTGGATTCACTAACTTTTATTAGGATAAACGTATCGTTATAATATATATAACGAAAATTTATGGACTTTGCTATTCAGTAACATATTTTAACGATATTCGCTGTCGGTTGGAAAACAAAAATTTAAGTCGCAAAATCAAATTTGTTGAGTTTTTTTTTTATTATTCTTTGTGCTTTTCGCTTATTTTCTCATTTTATATACAGAGCTACCACATAATATTGAATTAAATGGTGAATAAGATAAAGCGGGAAACTATTGTAAAAAAAAAATTACAGAATCACATTATCGTTAACCTAAGCGAATAAAAATGTCGATAAATATTACGATTTTCGGTTCGCAAAAAGTTACTCAATCCAGGTACTGGTGGACTGCTCGCGGAGACTCTTTGTGCTTAATTTCTTGAATTTCGTCTTGAAAAAATTAGACGTGTTATTTAAGTGGGTTTACTTTATGTAAAGTTTCACGTCCAAAACTATCTACACCGCCCATATGCTGGATATAAATACCTTGATTGTTTTCTGCCAACAACAGATATAGGATTCTGGCCGGCCAATGTTACCAATTTGTTGTTCTTTCATATCACAGTTGACACATGGATGCCGCCGACATTAGCTGCATAATCTAGCGAATATCCCCGATCATTTTGACCCAAATGCGCGACGCAAAGAAGGCCATTGTGTTTCTCAGCCTATGTATGTAAGTATTTATATAAACCGAAAACGTGGCTAATTTTGCTGATTCTTATGTTTTTTTTATTGCATGTTTTTTTTTTATTTATTGTATCTTCATATATGAACTAACAATAAGTATTCAAATCTTAAATCAAAAATATAATTAGTAGGCCTGACCAATTCTTACGTCAATCGATGCATTACTAAAGATATGGCAGCAGTCAAAATTCAATATGACGGCCAGCAGACGCCATTTTGTGGATGCGAAAAAAAGTCGACGAACTACATATATCAAAATTAATATCTAGTGTTTTTTATGGGAATTGTTACAATTTAAGTTTAAAATTTTTAAACGCACTAATAATCCCAAATTAATATTTTACTTATTAAGTAAAATATTTTTTTATTAAAAATACATTGAAATTGATTATTGAGGGGATTAGCTGGATCCTATGCGCATTTCACTGTTGCTAGTGCAGATCATCAGGGAACCTTTACCCAAAGCTTAAACTTAAAATTAATATCATTCGACAGGTATTTTAAATCATCTTTAGGCTTATCTTAGGATTTTTCATTTCAAATGATCATTTAGGATCTTTAAGTATTTCCAGTTGATTGCAGTCCAGTTTTTTTGATTTTTTAAATTTTTACTTGTTCCTAATAGTAAATAGGTCAATTAACTGGTAGGTGTTCTGCAAATCACACAATAGAGTGAATTAAGATTTAGGTTGAGGAAGGGAGGTGCCAAAAAGGCACCTCCACTCGGAGACCTAATTGGGTCCATTGTGATTACCTTCTATTCCCCATTAAAATTAATATTTTTCCCACTTTTGTACCCAGAAGTGACCCTATTATCCGTCATTAAGCCACAGAATTCCCATGATGAAGCCCCAATATCAGTAATGCTATCATGGAAACATTTGTTCAGCCATATTAACCTATGACATTGCAGCTTCGGGTAGTGAAAGATAATACGTTCAATGGTTTCTGGTCTGGTCAATGGAATGTGTGACAGATCGATGAAATTACCAATAGGTCATTACTATAGGGAACTCAGTAATTGGGTGAAAACCTGGACCAGGACAGTTCATGACGAAGTAGGGAGGATTTTAGAGTCTCGAGGGCTATGTGACCTAAACTTGACTCAGGAAGATCCAAACTGCTTCTGTGTATGAATAGGAAGGCGATACGAATCGTGATAGGCGCACTGACTAGTAACTGCAATGAAAAAACAGTTTTACATAAATTCAACGAACTCGCAATCATTGATTTAAATTCATTGAAATTCAATGTATTATAAAATTTTCCTTGAAATTCAACGTAAAATTGTATGTAGATATGAACTGAACGTTGAAACCATAACTTGATATTATTCGTTGAATTTAAGGAACACGTTCTTTCTTATATAAATAAAAGAAAAAAGTTTAGTAAATTTCAAGAAAGTGTATCTTGATTCAAAGAACCTGTTCATTGATTTTAAGTAATGTACGTTGAATTTGACTTCAAGAACAAGAAGAAGATGTTTTTTTCAAATGAACGAGTACTTTGATTCAAGGAACCACCATTTGAATTTATGTTTTACTTGGTTCAATTCAACGTACTAGTTCCTTGTTTTATAACGGGGAAAAACGTACTAAAAAGAAAAAATAAACACAAAGCAATCAGTTGTTGTTCTTCGTTTAACAAATAAGTTTGTGTGCAAATTAAAGAAGAAAGTTTGAAATAAAAAAGTGCCAAAAAGTAAGTTAATAATAAAGAAATGATTATAATTAATTTTCATTGCAAAAAGAAATATAGTTATATATGTAACTTGTAACTTGCTGAACTACTCTAAAGCTGGAAAATAAGTTCCAGATGCATCTGGAACTTGAAGTTATTGGTTCAAATTCTCAAGTTTTATGTAAGTAATTATTTTGGATGCTATTTAGATAGTATAATTTTATACATATACTATACATATTTATGTATGTTAATTTTAAAGATTCGGAACCAACGCAGAGGTTTGCATTAGAAGTCTCAGATATGACAATACGAGTGCAGAGGAATTCAATAGCACTTGACAGGCAGAATTAAAGAAGTAAACCAAGCTTCCACGTTAGACGAGGTTTTTAAAAGATGGCCCGAGTATACGAAACCGAGTAGATTTCGATATGTGAGTATACAAATCTTTACTGTTGTATACTTTAGTATTTATTGCAAAATAAATATTTATAACTATATTTCAGATTGACAAAGACTTTGGCGTTGCTTTTGGGAAACGTGAAGGAGTTTTATTTAACTGGCCGGAATGATTCGCGAAGAGAACAACACCAAAGATAAAGCTTTGATAGAAATATTGAATAATTTGGATAAGTCGGAGAGCATCTAAAAATTTAAGTTTATTTCATTTTAAAGTAACAACTGCATTTTTAAATTTATACATGAATTATAAATTAACAGTCTTATTTCTGAAAATTATTAAGGCTTTATAAAGGGTTTATAAAACAGATTTCCATATGAAGCCTTTATAAAGCTTTAATAATTTTTACTTACAACAAGAACGCAAGATTTAAATTTTAAATAAAACACAGATATTTAAAAAAAAATCGTCAAACTTTATTATATCGTAAAGTAGACAAAATGAGGTTATGTGTGGAACAACAAATCGGGCAGATGGCCGCCGCGGCTTTGCTGGCACACACGCGATATTTTAATGAAATTTTTTCAATGGCCGTTTTGCATAAATGCTGCGGTATTTTATTAATGCAGAGTCCAATTTCCTCTTTTAAGGCTTGAGTCGTCGTCGGCTTATTCGCGTACACCATCGACTTCAAAAAACCCCAAAGAAAAAAGTCTAATGGTGTTAAATCGCACGATCTAGGCGGCCAATTCTGGTCTCCAAAACGCGAAATAACACGACCGGGAAATGACTGATGTAGCAATTGAATTGTTTCTCTGGCTGTATGACATGTGGCGCCGTCTTGTTGAAGCCACATGCCCTCCACATTCATTTCTTCAATTCTAGGCACGAAAAAACTGGTTTTCATTTCACGATACCGAACACCATTGATTGTTTGCGCTTGACCTGCGTTTGAGCGACATCATCACGTACAGCTGCGACATTTTCGGTCGATCGACATGGTCGAAGGCGCGTTGTTATCTTTACATCACTAACAGACGCAGTTTCGGCAAATTTATCCATTAATCTCTTTACAGTTGACTCTTTTGGAGCATTATTGTGACTCCAAATTGATCGTAAATTTGCGAACTGTAGCCGCAAAACTTTCACCATTTTGGTAAAACAATTTCACAATGAGAATGCGTTGTTCATTCGTGTAGCGCTCCATTTTTACTAACCTCGTACCTTCTACTGGCAAACAATAACAATTGTTCAAATGTCAAACAATGACACTTCGAATGGCGCCAAATTTAAATCTTGCATTCTTGTTGGGATACCCTTTATATATATGTACATATGTGAATTATTTCTTGTTATATGAATTTTTAAATAAAATACTCAATTTAATATGAACTTGTCTATTATTATATTTATTAAAGTGAAATTTTGAATGTATAAGTGCATTGGGTCAAGGAATAAATTCATAAAAATCAATGAGTGTGTTCATTGGGTCAAGGAATAGTTTCCTTAAACTCAAGGAACTATTTCATTAAATTCAAAGTATAAATATATAGGTTTAATGAATTTACGTAAGGTTTCAACGCATGGATTCTTAACTTCAACGAACTGGTACGTTGAATTCAACAAGCCAATGATTGACATACGTTGAACTCAATGAACATGTTCCTTAGGTGAAAAATAAGGAATAAATTCGTTGAATCAACGAATTTTTTCGTTGAATTTATGTACCTTTTTGGTTCAGTGTGCTCGGTCAGAGCAAGACATAGCATTTGTAAAATTGGCACTCCAGATTTCTGTATGATGTGCGGGGATGAAGAGGAACGAACCAGAATTTGAATTTAAGTCCGAATAAAATATTGTAAGTTTCCGAAACATAAAATCACATTGTAAGTAAACTTTCAGTGAAATTAGTTTTTTGAAATCGATCAATTTCCGTATGCATCAGTATGAGTTTCCTTGTGGGCAAACGTTCTGGACGCCCAGTTGAGGTCTCTACACCCGAAAAAAACTAAAAAAATGAACATACTGTGTTGACCGATCGCGGATTGAACGTGTAAGAGATTATCGAGGCCATAGACAATTCATAAGGCTCTAATTTTAAATATGAAAAAGCTTTCCGCGTAAGACCTCAATGGATGACAAACGGAATTGTGCGGCAATTTCGCAGGAGTGTTTGGTGTTGTTCAATAGCAATATGGGCAAGGTTTTGCACTATTTTCTAGCCGTGCACCATAGACCAAACATCAGTCGGTTTTTCGCGATTAATCGGCAGCAAGAAAGGTTAAGATGGGTTTATGAGCGAATGAAGTTATGTCGACCGTCTTTTGAAATACAAACTGATGAGCTTCAAAAGGGTAAAATAATCAGTGGGGAATATTATGACAACTTATGTGTTCAATTTTGTGGAGATATGAAAAAAATGCCAAAGGAATTTTTCAAAAAAAGTTCTTTTCACCAGGACAAAGCAAGGACTATCCATGGTATTCTCCAAGTGACTATTTCTGCTTGCCAAACCTAAAGAAATTGCTCAAGAAAATTCACTCCAACCTGGAAAATTTACAAACAATTTTAGAAACATTGGACATAAAGTTTAGCTCAAATGAGACTAACGTAGTCTGGTAGAAATATAATAACATTAATTAAAAAGCCATGGACTTATTGAGCCGTCCTCGTAAGTGCCTTGATTCACATTTAAATGAAGAGAAGGCACGAATTTATGCTGCCGGCGTGAACTATAGTTACATCTTTTTACAATTTAGATGCTGAAAAATATTTTTATTTAACCCGTATAGAGTGAAATAATGTCCTTAGCAGAGTGTTTTTCACACTTATTTGCTATCTGCAACATTTATTATATTTGTTCAGCAAAGTCACCCAAATATGATTAAAAGTTATTTTAATTTAACTTTTTATGTGTAGTATTTTTTTTTCTCTCGCAGTTGTTGTGTTGTTTATGGTCGTTGTGTATGAGTTTTTCTGTAAACCACTCTATTGTGGTCATAAATCATATTGTTAACTTGACCAAAATTAAGTGTGATGTGCTTTTCTATCAACTCAACTCATTCATGTATGTGCTTATACAACGCAGGACACATAGAAATATATTTCCACATAAATACGTACTAGCATGTGTGAGCCTTCATATAAATATGGTCAATGGGTATGAATAATAGAATATATCTGTGGTTTTAATGAACAACAACGTAAGTAAAAAAAAAACCAAAGTACGAGCATAGTATAAAAATGTATATAAAACTTTTACTGAAAAATTTAATTTTCAGGAAAAAATTGCCGAGCAAGGAGAAAATATGTGCTACGAAGCTTGAAGAAGTGTTCTGTCAAATTAACGTATGTGAACATAAGTATTTTTTGCAGACGAAAAAATGTGACAAGTATCCATGCTCCAAAGCACATGGAGTCTTTTCGAGGGACTTAGGTCTTCGTATTGCAAGGCGACTTCCGGATCACTGCAGTATCTTTCAGGCAGAGATCCTTGCTATAAGAGAAATTGTGGATTGGTTGAGAGTGAATGTCACTTCAACGACTTTGATTAACATATATGTATATACACCGATAGTCGAGCAGCTATTATGGCCCTCGAATCCCCGCTTCTAAGAACAACAAAAGTCTTCGATTGCCGATCATCTATAAATGAGATGGCAGAGCAGTTTGATATTAGGATCATCTGGATCCCGGGGCATAGAGGCTTTCAGGGAAACTCTAGGGCTGATGAGCTTACTAGAATTGGGACAACCTTACAGGTTCCATCGGATTTGAAATGTGTGGGTTTACCCCTACTCTCTTGTAAACTCAGACTTAGGCGCAAGACAGAGTATGAATCAAATAGAAGGTGGGTCTCAAGAAATGATCACAGTTATGGACTCACCTAAATAAGGAAGTTATGGATTACTTAATTTTGAAGAATATAAAACAAATCTCGATTCTAGTGTCCATGTTAACCGGACACTGTCTCATAGGTAGGCATGCACAAAGGCGAAGGGTTGAACAAAATGATTTTTGTCGTAGCTGCCAGGATATCGATGAAGAGGAAAGCATTGAGCATTTTCTTTGCCACGTTCCTGGACTTGCAAGAAAGAGAATGGCCACAACGGGCCATTCTCTCTTGAGTTCAGGGAACTTTCTGACGTTGCTAGTGTTGAACTTCAACGTATTAGTAGCTTTATATTGAGCTCTGGTTGTTTCGACGGTGGGGACTCCACATAAGCAGAGTCTCCGTGGTATCACCCTTAGCTAACCTAACCTAACCTAATCCATGTATTAAACAAACAAGAAGAAGCAAACATCCTTAAAAAAATTTTGCAAATACCGAGTATTTCTTAAAAGTGTTTGGAAATAACTACACATGTTCATGTGCATGCGTAAAACTCATTTATTAGCCAGAAAACGCATATTTTCAGAGTTTGTTAGTACCGAATGTTATTCGAATAAATACATAAGTTATGCTCTTTTTGTACAAAGAAAATCCAATGCGTGCAGATCTTAGATCTTTTAAAAAAAAGTTCTGTTGTATCTAAGACCCCTTTATGATAAAAACAATAAAACTTGACTTATGTTATTATTCAAAGATGTACGTTTGATTACTATTTCTATTTATGATGTTGTGGTTGTATATTGTCTCATATTGCATTAACAAGGAACATGTTCCTTTGAATGAAATATACGTTGTATAAAAATTGCAATTCAAAACCAGACAAAACCACATATGGACACATTTTTGACTAAATATAAACTGACGAGCTGGCAGATAACAATTTAAAATGTTCTAAAATACTCGTATTGTAAATTTATGAAATACACCGAAAAAAAATTTTAATAACATATAAGTGGGAACAATTAAAAACGGAAATCAATCGTTTAAATACGTACAAATATGAATCACCAAAGACCATGTTAACACACGTTGCCCAAATTACACAGCACAAACTACTATAAGTAAAACGTAAACACTGTATCAGCTACGATCATAAAAATAAAAATGATTATAAAAGTACTGTATACGCCACAATCGTAAGCATACGCATAAAAATATTCTGAGTATTTATTAGACTACACATGAATATATACAGGAGTATTTTCTTAAAGCATTAGTGTCGCTACAAAAATGAATTAGTAAGACGTTAAATTGGCTAAAATAAACTTTGTTCAACTGATTGCATCAAATTAAAGGAAAATGAGATGTAATAATTCTCGACTGTGCTAAAAAATATTTTTAACTAAGTACTCAATAGGTATACATTTAGCACTTTACAAATTACACAATATCAATTAATTAACGATTTTTTGCAGTTTTGGAAAAAAAATAGATTGTTTGCTTAAAGATTATATTCTTCAATCAGGAGTAATTTCTTAATAATATATTTTTATTAATTGATGAGATTTTCTAAAAAGAAAAATTAAATTAGACTTTAGCTCTATCTACTTGGGCAGAGATTGTTTGTTAACATCAGCTATTTAACTATTTATAAATGAAGTATTCCCTAAATATGTTTTTTTTTAATGTATACATTACTTTAGACATCCACCGGGCGTGTTGAAATGCACCTGGCCTTCGGCAAGTAAACTTTGGATATCTGAAATCATCTGACTTCCAAATAAATATAATATTTTTTTTTATTTCTGTCACTGTAATATCAAAAGTTATCTTTTTTCAATGATATTTCTGGATGTTTATAAAAACATTTCAGTAAAATAAGAATAATTTTGTTTTAATTCAAACGAAGCAATATTTGAAAATAAGTGAATAAAGAGATGTTTTTCTATAATAAATATGAATGTAAATATAGTTTAATGTATTCTCTAATTTCCTTTTTTTTCAACATAGATACAAATAAATCATGTGTACGTACCCATTAGCCTTATACCAGAGCTGCCCATCGAGAGAAACACGAGATAAATGTATACTCGCATTTGTATTCATTTGTATAAAAAGCCTATTGATGAACGGCACTCTGGTGCTACTTTGGGCAGTCTGGCTTAATACTCGTATTGATGTGTGTGAGATGGCAAACTTACCTAAAAAGAAAGAAAAAAAAAACAGATAAGCAGATTAGAAAAGTTTCCAGTAATAGCAAGAAGGTACAATCAATTATTTTTAAAATTATTTTGGAACAATTCATTAATTTATATTATAATTTTTTTTTTAACTTAATACGGATAAAGATTGAAATTTTTTTAGCAAAGCGTAATTTTGTTTAAATGCTTAATTTACAGTAGGTATATCTAATTTATACTTTTACCCTTTAAAGACAGTTTTTAAGTGGACTCATAGATTTACAAATAAATAAAAGACCCCAATGTACTAATTAAGGTTAATAACTACACTTTATTTAGGGCCAGTTCACACTATGCAAGTCTTATTGCTAAGATGATTATCTTGTAGGAGAGAGAGGGCAGGGGAAAATAATCGATTACTCAGCTTCATGTACTGTTGATACGTTTTGTTTTCTCATTCGTAACGTTGAAAAAGGCACACATGCATACACAAAACTTAACTCAAAAATAAGACTTCTATTGTGTGAACGCCGATGAAAGTCCAAAGAAGAGAAAGTGATAAGTTTAGCAATAAAATTTGTGTAGTGTGAACTGGGACTTACTAAATTCAATTATACTAATTAAGAGCTTTAATACACACACATTTATCGAGCCATAACCGCTAAAACAGCTTAAGCGGCACATTTTTTGGACTTCGTATTTACGAGCGCAAATAATCAATTTTGGTCAAAAATTTAGGTTTGAAAATTATGTCGCTTAAGCTATTTTGGCGGTTATGGCGCGATATGTAACTTCAATGAATTTATCCCCATATAGCCAAGAGCTGTTCAATAGGCGATGCTGTTTAATATACAACTCCTTAATGAATCTGCAGATGATTATTTGGAGAGTGATATTGTACACTTTATGCTTAACATTTTCTTATACATCCTGTAATGTCTAATCGACGACACCTTTAGCTAAATATGTTTGTTATTTTTTAGGATTCCATACACCAAAGCTGAAAAGGCACGCTATTGTTTTCGCATCGCTTCACAGTGGGGTGAATGGCAGATAAATTTGCGATTAATTCATAGAAGTCGTAATTTGAAAGTGTTGTTATTTTTTATTGTTGAATATTAATAAATACATAAAAAAGCAGCATTTACAAATAACAATTTTGAAAATTTTTTTTAACCTTTTATGGGTTTTTTTTTTTTGCATTTTGGAGACAAATTGCCTTATTTGACTATTTTTCCTGTAACTTTGGAATGAAAAAAGATAACTTAGTAAATTTAATTGTAAATTAGAGCATACTTTATGTGCCTTTAAAAAAATATTTTTTTTTTGTTTAAATAAAAAAAAATAAATATTTAATATGTATGTATTTTTCAAATTGATTTTTAGCAACTGGAATAAGAAAAACTTTATAAAATTTACAATTTCCTTGTACACACAGTCCCTCGGAATTTAATCAATTTGCATCTGCACCTGGCTCAGTTTTCACTCCACTTTCTCAACACAAAGTTATTACGCATGCCTGTGAATGGTTAGTGTTAGTGGTTTATATAATTTTTATTTAGGCATAAACAAATATTTATATTAACACACAATCTTATTGGCAATGAAAACATAACATTTTTATTAAACTTCTATTGTTGAACTCTTGCGTTAGTGCAAAAAATATGTAAACATTAAACAGCTGATAAAGATTTTACTCTCTCCCGTATTTTCTTATTCCCCAGCTGTTTTGAATAGGAGGATTATTCCCCGGGAACAAATGGTAAGGAAGGGAGAAAACTCCCCGGGAATATTCATAATTGGGCTGATAGTGTTTGACGTTTAAAGATTTTGCAACCATGAATGCATCTGATTTTTGAAACCAGGCTTGTTATGTTCAGAGACAGGCATGTATTTGTTTTAAACGTTATGTTGATTAACCAGTGTTGTATTTACAACGCATTAAAAACGCTTAAATTGTGATCTTTTATCAAGATAATTAGTTATGTGCAAATTTAACATACCACATATGTACATATGTATACGTTTATATACGTATGTATAAAAAATGGTTATTTTTGTGTTGAAAAAAAGTAACCAAAATGGAAAAAAAAAGTACACAAGTACACATTGGAAAAAAAGTAACCAATTTTGGTGACAAGTAACCAAAACGGCAACGCTGATAGTATTACATATATATGTAATATCCATACGGAACCTTTCGTGAGCGAGTCGTAGTTGCACTTTACAGAATCGTGGTTCGCTTGTTAAACGACAACATTTATTATTTGTTTAGTATAATACATGCCACGAGAATATATTTAAAAAACAAGACGTATTTACATTTCAAGACTGTTAACGCAGGCCTCTAATCCATAATCACTGCAGTACGCTTTGCATGAAAGCGCTTATGATATCACATCCTTATTTCTAATTTTCTTAAGTGAATATCCATCCCACCGTATTTTTTGCTAAGCAACAAAACAAAAGTTTAAAAAAGAACTAATTTGGAATTTATATATATTTATTTTAACAATGTTTGCTTTAAACCTTTAGATTGACAAAGTTAACAAAATAATTAAAACAAAACTCACTAAGCCACCATTAAGAAAATAAACTTCGTCGGCCATTTTTCCATAGAGGATTTTGAAATTACACGCTCTTGTTGGCCGTATTATCTGCAGTGTTTGAAGTACAATTTTTATTTTTTTTTTTAATTTAAATACGGGAGAGAATTTTTTTTCTTTTTGCTTATCGTCTTCTCAAAGGGACATTGGCCGTTATTTAAACCCACTTAAGTACATTTAAGGCTTTTATTTTACTTTTTTTTTAAGTTTCATTGCAAATGCCATCCACCACAATATTAACATTTTATCACTGGATGTCATTACAGTCACCACTTCAATATGGCAAAAACTCTTTTGTAAAATTTGCACACACAGAAAAAATTACAGTGAATGAAGCTTAATAGTACAATGAGTGTGTGGAAAAAGTAATTTCTCTTAGAAAACTTTAATACCGAAATAAGTGGATGCTGATAACCGATAGTGCCCATTAGACCCCTGCACAAGATCCCTTACAAGAACTTTTAAGACATGAGGAATTTTTCAAATGCTTTACTGCATGGAAATCTTCTAAAACAAACACTAAACAGCACTGTTTGCTAGAAATTTGTTTCAGTTATTGCAGGTACAGAAGTAAAGAAGAAAATACTTCGTTACTGAAAAATTTGTGATGCTTGCTTCTTCATACGCATGGGCGCGTATATAAACGTCATGCATGTACATACACACGCACACGTTTTTTGTATGATCTTTTATTTTTGCGTTGCATTGGCGTTAGTTGTGTGCTCTTGCTTTAAAAAACCAACCTTAAACACATAATGGCTTGACATCTACATACATCTTACACACACACTCAAGCGTACAATATGCAAAATAACAAGCATTCACGCATCAACACTACTTCTTTGGAGAGTTTGTTATGAACAAGTAGGGATGAAACGATACGAGTAAATACAGGGTGGGCCAAAAGAAACCAAGGGGTGTAAAAGTTTAATAACTTTTTTGTTTATTAACTTTTTTTTATTTTTTCTTTCAGATTATATAATATACAAAATGGAAATTTTTTTACACTAAGTATGAAAAATGATGTCTCTTAAATGACCACCGTTTTCAGCTTCGCACTGATGGGCTCTTTTTAGAGCATTTTCCATAACATCTTTCAAAACTTGTGGCTGTAGCGTTCGAATTTCTGCAACAATGTTTGCCTTGAGTTCAAGGATTGTCTCTGGTTTGTTCACATATACTCGCTCCTTCAAAAAACCCCAAAGAAAATAGTCGGGTGCTGTCAAATCTGGCGATCGCGCTGGCCAAATAATTTCCGAATTTCGAGAAATTATTCGCTCTCCAAAAATTTGACTTAAAAGTGCCATTGTGTCTCGGGCAGTATGGGCAGTGGCTCCGTCCTGCTGAAACCACATACCAGGTCTGTTTTCAACAGCAGGACGTAAAAAATTTTCTATCATAAACCGATACCGCTCTCCATTTACGGTTACAGCACTTCCATCTTCATTCTCGAAGAAGTAGGGCCCAATGACATTTTCAGATGTGATCCCACACCATACTGTACACCTGATGGGGTGCAATTGGCGTTGATGAATGGCTCTTGGATTTTGAGAACCCCAGAACCTACAGTTCTGCTTATTAACAAAGCCATTCAAATGAAAATGAGCTTCACCACTCATAATCAAATTTTCAATAAAGTTGATTTCATTTCTGGCCAACTCTTGAAATTTAACTGCAAAATTTAGACGTTGCCGATGATCTGCGGGTTTTAATTCTTGGACCGATTGCACCTTATATGGGTATAACTGTAAATCTTTTTTTAAAATGCGCCGTAGTGACGTACGAGACATTTCTAGCTGAGCAGAACGCCTTCTGCCAGATGTTTCTGGTGCTTCGTTAACACTTTGCTGTACTCGTTCAATATTTTCCGCAGTGCGACTTAAACGTGGTCTACCGGTTCGAGGCAAATCTCTTACGCTGCCATGTTGGTGATGACGATTAACTAAGCAACGAATCATCGCTTCAGAGGCCGAAATTCTGTCGTTAAAATGTCGACAATATGCTCTTTGCGTTAAAATAATTGATCTCTGGTTTAAATAATAAAATTCTATTGTTCTGGTTCTCTGCTCAGTTGTGAACATCTCCATTATAAATTCTCCAAGTGTTGTCTATATAATCTGAAAGAAAAAATAAAAAAAAATTAATAAACAAAAAAGTTATTAAACTTTTACACCCCTTGGTTTCTTTTGGCCCACCCTGTACAAGTAGGTACTCGATACTTTTTCTCATAATCCAAGTACTTTTGGTATCGATACTTTAATACTGAGTACCAAGTAGGCATCGGTAAAATGTACTCGTATCGATCAAAAATACTCGTTTCTTATTTGCCACAACAATATTGAACATGACGTTAGTTTAACAAAATTTCATTTGTTCGTATTAAGTTTAAATTTATGTTTAGAATATATCTGTGGCAAAAAGGAAAAAGTGCTAAGTCGGGATAAGCTGTTTTTAAGTTGACGGTACCCATGTAAACTCCGTATTAGAAAGTACCCCTGGGCAAAATTTCATTTATTTTGTGCGCGTTTTTAGGAAGTTATAGCGCGATAGCTTACTTCTTATCTTTTTTCGTTCTATAATCTCATATGGAATATTACCTTACTTTAGCTTATACTTTGGTACATTTCAAATCGAATATGTTATTTATAGTGTAGAACGAAATTTTCTAAAAGAAATTTAAGTGAATACCGAATTTCCTAATTTAACTGTAAAATAAATACTCGTGGATTTCCGAAAATCGACTTGAAAGTTTAAAAGTGCTCTTGCAGTAGAGCAGTAAAATACGACTCAATCACTTTTACTTATTGTATTTACTTTTGTTTCACTACATCAAATCATATGAAGAACTTGTCCGATACAAGTACGTATCGATGCTTTTTATTCGATTCTGAGTAGGTATCGATACTTTTGAACCGATATCGTATCAAGTAAAAGTATCGATACCTTGGTGGTATCATTTCATCCCTATGAACAAGAAATCTTGGTGATATCGCTTAAAAACACTCATATTTACGTACATCAGTACATCCATAGTGCTTCGCTTATTAAACGACATCATTTATTATTGGTTTGGTATAATACATGCTACGACAATGCATTTAAAAAACAAGACGTATTTACATATCAAGACTGTTTACGCAGCCGTCTAGTGCCTATGCAAACCAGATTCAGAGGCCATTTACACTAAGGTTTTCGCCCCTGCTGCATAAGTTATGGGAGTAGTAGTAATCACGCAATTGATATGCTTACTAGCATACATACATACAGATGTATGTATGTACGTACTTATGTGAATATGTACTAGCATGTTATTTTCTTTGGGAAAGGCATGAAGTAGAGAAAACAGCTGGTAAAGCAGAAAAAAATAAGTTCTATTATTCTGATGGTATGAATATTTTCAATATTTTTTTTTCATATTAATAAATTTTGTCTTATATCTTTTTACTTTTACTGTTTTTCATCTTTTGCAATTTTTCTTGCGAACTCGTTTTTTTTTATTTTTTTATTCTTTTCAAAGTGTGATATGCTCATTTTATAATGAGACCTTTGGGCACCATGACACTAAAGTTAATTTGTTTTATATAGAAGCAATCTACACACGTAGACACATGTGCGAGTGATATGAGCAGTGACAAAATGCATTAATGGATAAGTGTATATTTGTTTAAACAAAAAGGATGAATAAATGTGAATAAAACTTAAATTCCAGTTTAATTCTTCACGACTTTGCATAGATACTTAGAAACGGTTGAACGTTTGCAGTTTATATTAAAAATGTGAATTTAGAAAAAAAAAGCAATGTGAGTCCGATCACAGAGGAGATGTGTAAACATCTAGTAATGAAGATTTTTTTTAAGTTGGAAGTACTTATGCTTTTAGTATCTTTTTTTAAATTAATTAATTAAAAGTATCAAAACTTTCAATATTGTAAATACATATGAATTTGTTGGTTTTTGTTTGTTTTATTAAACTTATTTGGTTAGTAAATGGGCGCACTGCAGTATATGTATGTATATGTACTGCATTCAAAATTGCAGTAAGCAGTAAATTTACTGATTACTAAAAAAATTCAGTAAATTTTTACTGCTAATGAAATTTAATTTGCATTACCAGTAAAATCGTAGGGCCGTAATCATAATAAAATTGTAGCAAGTGGCAAAGTTTTTTCATTCAAAGTTTGAAACTTTTGTATGAATAACATTTAGCCACTTGGTAGAATTTCATTATGAATACGGGAATTGTAGAAACAAAATTTTAGTAATCAGTAAAAATTTACTTGTTAAACATTTTTTATTGTTTTTACTGAAACTTTAGTGGTACTGCAGTGCTCATCTATGGTAAATGCCTTTACTTTTACTTTTTAATTTTTAATTCCTGTTGTTCATCGTTTAGTTGTTGCTGTTCATATTGTTGTGTACGCATTGCAATTAAAATAAATTCAGTAAAGTGCGACTTTGACTTGCGCACATTCGGTTTTTATTTTTTATTTTTTTGATTAAGCTTTCTTCCTTTTTTAAGTTTTTTCAGTTTAAACGATTTTTTTCAGTTTTATCACTTTTTTCTCGTTTTTTTTCCTTTTTGAGTTTTTTTCGTTTTCGCAATTTTTTTTTCATTTTGGCGATTTTTTTCATTTTGGCGATTTTTTTCATTTTGGCGATTTTTTCATTTTGGCGATTTTTTTCTGTTTTTTGGGGTTTTTTTCATTTTGGCGATTTTTTCTGTTTTTTGGGGTTTTTTTCATTTTGGCGATTTTTTCTGTTTTTGGGGTTTTTTTTATTTAGACGATTTTTTCATTTTGGCAATTTTTTCATATTGGCGATTTTTGTTGAAGGATTTTTTCCAGTTTGGCGATTTTTCCGGTTTTTCGCGACTTATTTTAGTCCTAGAGATTTTTTTTAATTTGGTGCTTTTTTTGATTTGGCGATTTTTTTTGTTTTTGACGATTTTTTTATAATTGGCGATTTTATATATTTTTGATTTTTTAGTTTTACCGTTTATGAAAATTTCAAGAGTTTTGCTCTTACGGTCTCCAAGATACATCAAGTTGTCAAAATTACAAAGTAAAAATTGCATTAACTAATGGAACACCCTTTAATTTAAATTTTTTAAATTTAGTGTTAATTGTTGTAGTCTGTATAAAAATACACTGACTTTTAAAATGTCAAGTGCATATATGTACATACAATTGTATGTATATTACATGGGATTTTAAAATTTTTCGTTGCTCGTTTTGGAACACCCTTTAGTTTTTAACTCTCATGTATTTGTTGTTGTAGTGGCTAAATGTCTACATATTGTGTCCAAATTTCAAGTCCGTAGCTCTTACGGTTCATTTTCACCTTTGGTGTACGGAAACATACAGAAAAATAACCGGCGGCGGCGCACCGTCGGCTTCGAGCCGGTCGACTTGTTTCTCTGCTTGCTATTGATTCCCTGAAGGAAATTTCGATGGTGAAAATGTACTGAGTCGCTTTTGACTTTGTCACCAGTACTACTCTACAATTAATCCCCATACCATACTTTTTGCTATAGACATTTAGCATATGCTTGTCATTGAAATTATACTAGTAACACTAAAACAATTGACTAGATAATGAATTCATAGTTCTTGTGGGAAAATGGAGACATACCAACCAGAAATTTACTGGTACATTTCTATACCTTAATTTATGTATATTGACAAGTTGTTGCAAAATCCACCAGAAATACACCACATCTGTTTTCTCTCTTTATTTTATACATGACGAATAAAAGAGAAATTGTAGACAATGTAACTAGTACTAGAGTTTTAGTGTTGACATAGAGACACTTGGCCCCAGTCTGACTGCAGGGTTCTTTCAATTACTAATACACTCATACATAGCTCACACCGATTTGACAATGCAAAGGAATCTCAGCAAAGAAATCAAAGTCAAAAGATTTTTACCCCCTAGCGTATAGATGTTTACACATCAAAAGTAAGAAATTAAATGAATGAATTATTTTATATGGAGTTTTCTTTTCTAGAAAAAAATTACATTTATTGTACTTCGCAGTGATAATTCGTAACAGAATGGTTTTTCGAAATGGGGAACTTATTAGAAATACTCGTAAGTCTATCAAACCTTAAGAGTGAAAATTGTTGCTTTAAACGAAATCTAAGTTTAATTTTTTCTAATAAAAATTTGAAAAATGTTATAATCTTTTCAGAAAAGAACACGGCATTAATTTACAACTCTCGAGAGAAAGAAAGCGGACTCACGTCCATTAAAATTTAATATTTTATTTTAAGTGGTTCTACTTTACCAATTTTTACAAGACTTCATACGCAGTCTGAGCTCTGAAAAACACATAATGTTGCATTTAAAAAATTGGCGGAGGCACACCCATTAAAATTTAATTTTATATTTCACGTACTTTTTCTATCAGATCTTTGCATTGAAGTTATTTTTTTTTTTAATTAAGAAACAATTAATATTTAGTGAACAAGTTGAATAACAATTGTGGAATAATTGAAATAAAAATATTAAGGGTCTGTCCCCCGATGTCGACAACGTTCGACTTGTCGCACAGTTACATTGCAAGCAACAACAAAATTTTAAAATTTGTTTTTGTTCTGAATTCACGACAAGTCGAACGCTGTCGACATCGTGGGACAGGCAGTAACACTTAAGTCCTGTTTTCACCACCTATATGGCAGACTTCAGTAGAAAATTTAAATGAAAAGCACAAATTTTTAAACATAATTTTCTAGGCGAACCGCCCAGCCTGCCTGACTTGTGGAAACAGAGTGTTAATAACCCAGTGAAAAAAATTGGAAGTAATTCTTCAGGAACTACTTTTTCTCTACTTCCAAAATATCAGTATGTGGGTATATTTGACTTTCAGGAATCGATTATTAACAACACTTATGCAAAATAGGAAATCATTTGTAGTTTTCGCAAATGTATTTTGTCAGTGTGTCGGAAATAGAAGTCTTTTTAATAGGAAGTTATATTGGTAGAAGATATAAAAGATCTTAGAAAAGGATTAATGATAGAAGGAAAAATATTTACCGTTCAAATAAGAGCTTTTATTTGCGACACTCAAGCAAGGGCGTTTGTTTGCGGAACAATAGGACATAATGCTATTAAAGGGTGCCACAAGTGCTGCCAAAAAGGGTCCCGAATAGGGCACCGCACTGTTTTTTCTTCTGTTATTGGAGCCGAAAGAACCGATATTGATTTTAAAAATAGATCCGATACGCAGTATCATAAGCAAATAGTAATGGAGACAGGCTTAGACCTAGAGTCATTGGGAATTGGAATGATAAGTCGGTTTCCTATAGATCCCATGCACCTTCTTGACCTTGGGGTAACTAAAAAAATACTTTTCCTTTTGATTCAACATAAGACCATTGAGACATTGAGACCGTCCGGCCCTCCACTTAAGCAAGACTCTCTACTGCTTTGGTTTCTTTTGCGCCACATATAGTAATGGAGTTTGCTAGAAAACCCAGATCACTAGAAGAAATGTCAAAGTGGAAATCAGTAGAATACCGTCAGATACTGCTATATACCGGTATTGTCTTGTTAAAGGATTTTATTAGATTTTTTTAAAGATTTTAAAAGATTTTTATTATTTATTAAGAACATTTCTGTTTGTACTTTCTGGGTTATAGAATATTTCTCGGTACTAAAATATTTAACCCAAATGTATCAGAAAAAGATGCAAAACAAATGTTTGAACAATTTGTTGCAGATTTTGCATCAATTTATGGACCAGAGTATCTCTCCTATAACAGCTTCACGTAGCAGATTGTTTTCAGCAATACGGTAATACAATGAATATTTCTGCGTATGATTTTGAAAATTTTTTGAAGCAAGTGAAGCGTTGTGTTAAAAGTCCTCGCCATATAAGCCAACAAATTTTTAATACCTTTGATGCAAAAGGAATAGATTTGCCGTTAGTACTGGAAGATGCAAAGAAAAATAAAGTAGGTAAAATAAAATCTTACTTTATCAATGGCTTCACCTACAAAATCACATCACCAGATAATCAGGTCTATTCGAGAATACGCGCTTCACTTTTTCATCGTCGAACTTCACTTTCGACAGTTCGACGTCGACAGATTCTAAAATACATGCGAAGAAATATCGTTTTCAGTAATCGATATTATGTTATCTCTTATAAAAACATCAACAACATTGAAAACAGCAGACTTGTATGCAGAAAAAGTTGAAAACAAAAAGGGATTTAAGAAGTAATTTAACCCTGCACACATAACCCTCGAACGTATCCTTCTAAACCTAACCATTCGTCGTTTCGACGAGCACGTTTTGGGGCGTATAATATCGGTTCTAAACATATATATTTTTGTACTTGCAATACATACATACCTTTAGCAAGTACTTTGTTAATAAATACAACTATATATTTCTATTCTGTTACAAGGATATTTATTATAATCCATTTTTCCAAAAAGCACTTTTTTTTTGAGATCACATTGTTATAAAATTTATATAAATAAACAAAACAAAAAAGGCTTTTTCTCTTTGGCAAAACTTAACTATAACACTATTGTCATTTAAAAAAATATATAAAATTAATTTTTTGAAGCGCATTGTGTGCAGAAATCAACTTTATGCTCACCAACACTCGTCGAAGCGACGAACAAGTTTATCATATCTCAATAATTACGTGCTTACGCGCCGAGTTTGGTTGTCTCCTGCAAAAGCTCAGCGAAGACTAAGTTGGCAAGAAATTTAGCGGCGATCGGTGCACGTGTTAAAAAGAAATAGCTATTTTTTCGTCCGGTGTTCGTCGTTTCGACGAAGGTTATGTGTCTAGGGTTAAAGAAATAATTAATAAAAAACTTAACAGTACAAGTGCTAAGTAACATAAAAAACAATAAACAGTAAAAGTAAAATTAGCTACTTCTTTTATTTGTTTTAAAAACGTGTTTATATCTTTGAAGAATTTAAGAAAACTTAATTGTCTTGTAGAGCCTGGCCGAACGCCATTAAAGCTTAATTAACAGTGGTAGACACCATACAAACACTTCGTATCTCTTTTTTCTTTATTTATTTAAACTAAACGCGCTAAAATTGGCGTTGAACGAATGTGACATTGATCATGGTGACGAAGTATTTTAGAATACCTCCAAAGTGAAAGAAAACATATGTTTTCTATCACTCATCTCCAACGTAGTATTTTAGTATGGCAAAAAGTGAAAGATGCGCGTATTTGTGGTGAAAGTGACTTCCCGAATAGACCTGAATATATACTGTATCAGTAGTAGTATGTATATAGCTATTACATCCATTTCTGAAAATGGATATATTAAGGGAAATAAATTTCTAAACTTAAAGAGCTTTTTCGAGGTCCCGATTGATTCTGCTGACATTGGAGTTGTGTACAGTGAAAATTTAGATACACAAATTTATGAACAAGATTTTCGATTAAAAGATGCAATAAAAGTTCAGCTTCTTCCCTACAGAAACACAGAAACGGGGCTGTTTTAATTTCACTAATTAATTAATAAATAATTATAATTTAAGGGATATGGAAATGAGTTCAAAGAAGAGATCACAAAAGTATTCAAATTGTGAACTTGTCGGTATGCTGGATATTATAGAGAAAAAATTGGATTTATTAAAAGGTATCATTGGATTTCACATTTTTTTCTATACAATACATACGTATGGTATATTTCAGTATTATCTCATAATTTTCTTCTCTTTTTTTTTGGAAAATTTTGAAACTTTTAAAAATGATGTTAAAAATCAAAATTCATTGGTGGTTAATGTGTTAGGCGAAAACAATATCGCAATGAAAAACATTATTAAATACCAAAATCCTAAATATAAAAGAATGTTTCCAATAAATTCCATAGCTGAACTTCAAAACATTGATGAAGACATTAATGCAACCAACGAACAAGAATATGTAAGTATGCTGGGATTTGTGTAAACCGGTTCTTAAGCTAAAGTTAAAAAATATTTATAACGCTACTATAAAGCATATTTATTTTTATTTTTAAGGTTACTACAATAAAAGCTATTATCGGAACTGGGGGACTAAAAAAAGGATTAGCCGATATTGTTGCTGATGCGGTTATGGTCAAATTTAATGTACACAGAAAAAACTAAATTTCGTTTTCAGTAACCAAATTCATTGAATCAGTAAATTTTTTGTGTGAATGCGGACCTGCAAAGAAATTTGTAGATTCTGATAACAATTTTGTAAAAATTTGACTGGAAAAAAAATTTATTTTTACTTAACTTATTATGGCATTAGAGAAAAAAGTTAACTGAAACTCAAAATATTTTCAGTCAAATTTATTAATAGGAACAGAAAACATTTTTGCAGATTTCATTCACTAAAATTTTTCGTACACAGAGAAAACAGTGCCTAATAACTACCTCATAAAATAGAACAAAATTAATAAGAAATCTCTATGGTTTTTTTTCAATAAGAAAATCTTATTAATTTCATAGAGAAAACCTTTTTAAAAAAAAATCAAGAAGAAGTCTTGTAGTTTTTATGAGGTTATCTTATTGATTTTTTCAATAAGGTTTTCTTCTTGATTTTATTAGGCTATCTTATTGATTTTTTCAATAAGGTTTTCTTCTTGATTTTATTAGGCTATCTTATTGATTTTTTCAAAAATAAAACACAATACTTATTGATTTTATTTGAAAATTTTATTTATTTTCATTTACATATGTATTTACTTAGGAATACACACAATATAGTAATAATAAGTAAGTCTTGTTAGCAGTATCTTTTTGAATTTTTTAATTACATATTTGCTTATAAATATTGGGTAGTGTGAATAAAAAAGCATTTGCTTTTTACTAAGAAATTTGTTTGAAACAAACAAAAAGTACATTTACATTTAAGACTTTACAACAAATTTTAAAGTAAAAAGCAAATGCCTTTTTTGTATTCACATTACCCATTTATACGTACTTAGGGCCATTATTACAACTTGTCGTTAGTTAAAGGCATGATTTTATCAGATATATAAATGGCTTTGCATTATAAAACCTTCATTTAATATTTTTTGTCCATTAAGTATAATTATTATTAATAATGACATCAATAAAAAAAATTAAAATTGTAGCAATGCAAAGCTATTTATCGGGCAGACAAAATCAGACAAGTAGTAATAACGGCCCTATATATTATAATTTTCATATATTTAAAAATTTCATATAATTAAAATTAATTAAAAATTAATCAACACACTGGTCACCCAACCTGTATTGAAAATCTCCACTCCAAGGCTCTTGTATTTCCAGAGATTATTCCTTACCAAAAAACATACTACGATTATATATGTACATAAATATAATAATAATATAAATATAGGTACGCACTATTTATAATTAGTTTTATTTTAATTTAGTTTATATTTTATGTTAGTGGAAAAATGTTCAATTGTTCTTTCGACTTGTTCACTTCGCACTGGTTCACTTTCAACTAAAAGTTTAATTTTAATACATATGTACATATGTATGTATGCAAAGTAAAGAAGTAAAGTTATGAGCGGCAACACATATACAAAAATACATAAATACCCAGTTAGCCACGTCTTTGAAACATCTTCGACGAAGGGTACAAGACATATTGAAGACAGCGCCATACAAATCGTCGACGAATTTTTCATACAAATGGAGGCGAGGTTACACAAGACGAGATCAGCGACAATGTCGCTCAGATTGTCGTCAACACGGCTTTATTGAAGACAAAACGGGGGACATTGTCGTATAGATTGTCCTCAAAAAAGTTTAATTGATGACAAAACATGTGACATTGTCGACGATTTCCTTTAAATTGTGACATGTCGTACATTAATCGCAGAAGACAATGGGTAATATGAATAAAAAAAAGTATTTGCCTTCTACTTAAAAATTTGTTTGAATTTTGTATTTTTAAACAAATTTTTAAGTAAAAAGCAAATACTTTTTTTTATTCATACTACCCAATGTCGTCTGCGTCGATTTGAGTAACTGGGTATGAATAATGAAGTCTCTGCAGCAGAGATATTACGGAAAAAGATCATTAAAAAATTGTCTCTATATTTATTTATATACATGCATACATACATAAATGTACGTACATACATAAATGAAATAACAAGAAACCTAATAAAATCAAGATTTCCTTATTAAAAAAATCAATAAGATGCTTTACACATAATCATATAGGAACCTAATAAATTCAAGAAGAAAACCTTATTGAAAAAATCAATAAGATAGCCTAATAAAATCAAGAAGAAAACCTTTTTAAAAAATCAATAAGGCAACCTAATAAAATCAATAAGAAATCCCTATATGTAGTTTACTATTTATAAGAAAACCTAATAGAATCAAGAAGTTTTTCTCTATGGAATGTTTCTTTGGTGCCAAAAATAACGGAAATTGAGTAAAAAAAGTTGTGAATAATAAGATTTCTTCGTGATTTTATGTGGTTTTCTTCTTAATAAAATTAATAAGATTTACCACATAAAAACAATAAGGAATCTCTATGAAAAAATCTTCGCTTCTTTCTGCTGGGATACCCCTTAGCCTAAAAACGTTTCATAGAGAAAATCTTATTGATTCTATGAGGCAGTTTTTTTTCTGTGTATTATCAGAAAATAAATTAACTGAATCAATAACAATTCTTAAAATTTTTTTTTAAATTAGTAAAAATTTTATCTGAAAAAAATAACTGAATCAAATGAAAGGTTCAACTATTTTTTTTACTTCCAAAATTGGCTTGTTTTTATGGTTAAGCATTTCGTTCCCGCTTTTGGAACTCGTCAGTAGACTTCAACCCAAAAATTTTTTGAATTTAGCTAACAAACTCCGTATGTTTATAGTAAGACTCTTAATACTATATTGAGAATCACAATATACAAACATAATAAGTTTGAAAACCGCAAACAAAAATCTTAAAAAAAATAAAATGTTAAAATAAATCAGACAAATTTTTTTTACAGTATATAAAAATAAATTTGAAAATAACAAATTTAAATAAAAAAAAATAAATCTAAAAATGTTTTTAATAAATTTTACTTTATATAGAAAATTTTATTCCATACAGTTTTTTTTACATAAAATGAAATTGGAACAAATAATTTACTGGAACAGTAAAAAATATTTACTGAAAAAAAATTATATTTCAAAACACACGTTTGTTTGAAAATTTTTTGGGAATAATTTTTTCTGTGTTGATGGAACACATGAATTCCTGATGGAATTCCTGAATTACAAAAAAACTCATAAACGTTCTATTTAGTAAGATATACATAGTTTACAAACCTGACAATTAATTTTTTAATTCCTATGTTTAAGTGGCTACCTGTGAGATTAATACATCAGAAAAATCTTTCAAAGAGAATTTAAAACATGGCATAAGACTGGCGAAGAACCGTTTCTTTAAGGAAAAAATGAAAAAGAAAACTTTAAGCTAGAATGATCCAGTAATATTTACCGAGACTCCAAACACTTCCAAGGAATCCTTACCCTTACCTTAAAACTAAACGGCGTCCCAACAAGAACGCAAGATTTAAATTTTAAATAAAACACAGATATTTAAAAAAAATCGTGAAACTTTATTATATCGTAAAGTAGACAAAATGAGGTTATGTGTGGAACAAGAAATCGGGCAGATGGCCGCCGCGGCTTTGCTGGCACACACGCGATCTTTTAAGGAAATTTTTTCAATGGCCGTTTTGCATAAATGCTGCGGTATTTTATTAATGCAGCGTCCAATTTGCTCTTCTAAGGCTTGAGTCGTCGTCGGTTTATTCGCGTAAAACATTGACTTCAAAAAACCCCAAAGAAAAAAGTCTAATGGTGTTAAATCGCACGATTTAGGCGGCCAATTCTGGTCTCCAAAACGCGAAATAACACGACCGGGAAATGACTGATGTAGCAATTTAATTGTTTCTCTGGCTGTATGACATGTGGCGCCGTCTTGTTGAAACCACATGCCCTCCACATTAATTTCTTCAATTCTATGCACGAAAAAACTGGTTATCATTTCACGATACCGAACACCATTGACTATTTGCGCTTGACCTGCGTTTGAGCGACATTATCACGTACAGCTGCGACATTTTCGGTCGATCGACCTGGTCGAAGGCGGGTTGTTGTCTTTACATCACTAACAGACCCAGTTTCGACAAATTTATCCATTAATCTCTTTACAGTTGACTCTGTTGGAGCATTATTGTGACCCCAAATTGATCGCAAATTTGCGAACTGTATCCGCAAAACTTTCACCATTTTGGTAAAACAATTTCACAATTAGAATGCGTTGTTCATTCGTGTAGCGCTTCATTTTTACTAACCTCGTACCTTCTACTAGCAAACAATAACAATTGTTCAAATGTCAAACAATGACACTTCGAATGGCGCCAAATTTAAATCTTGCGTTCTTGTTGGGACACCCTTTATAATATTTCAATATACATACATGTTTATGCATAAATTCAAGTCAATTTAATTTTCAATTAAATGAAAAAAAAAAATAATGTACGCATGCATACATACATATTTACTTCTTTTATTATATTTTGCTCTTTTTTTTGGTTCCTGCTCTTATCAACAATTGTATTCCTAACATTTTAATTTTAGTTGATATTGTTTTTTTGTAAAATTTATTTTAAGGATATTGGTTTGTTTATGTTTGTTATTTCTTATTGAATATGTATGTACTTATAAAACTAATAAAATAAAATAAGCATAATTCAAAATTTAAAAAAATAAATTCTTGATTTTTATATACCATTGGAATTGGAATTTACCATAATGTCATTATAAATAACAGCATTAGAATCACTTTAGAGAACTACATTGTCATCTATTCGCGGTAAGCTACTTTTCATAACTCCATAAAAAAATGAAAAATTAATTCCCTTGCACTCATTAAGAAAACATAAAAAAAATCAATATAAAAATCAAAATACTTAACATCATAAAAATGACTTCGGATTCACTGAATATGGAGCAAAAAAGAGAACTTCTTGCAATAACAACCCTATGTAAAAATCATTAGAAAATATTAAAATTTGCTCTACTTCTGAATCGCAAACTCTACATTTTCATGACTTTTTTGGAATGTCTGTTTTTACTGGGTATAAAAGAAAATATTACTAATAGAGCGTAGATATTTTTTGATTTATTTAAATCGCTGCTAATAAAAAGTTTTCAAAATAATTTGGGGGAAAAATTATTTTTTTTCAGGAAAGAAGGACCTTTTCGTACGATCAAAATCTCTTAACTCTGTTTAGGATTATTAATCTTCCCAGTAAAAAAAAAGCAATGTGAGTCCGATCACAGAGGAGATGTGTAAACATCTAGTAATGAAAATTGTTTTTTAAGTTGGAAGTACTTATGCTTTTAGTATCTTTTTTTAAATTAATTAATTAAAAGTATCAAAACTTTCAATATTGTAAATACATATGAATTTGTTGGTTTTTGTTTGTTTTATTAAACTTATTTGGTTAGTAAATGGGCACACTGCTGTATATGTATATGTACTGCATCCAAAATTGCAGTAAGCAGTAAATTTACTGATTACTAAAAAATTCAGTAAATTTTTACTGCTAATGAAATTTAATTTGCATTACTAGTAAAATCGTAGGGCCGTAATCATAATAAAATTGTAGCAAGTGGCAAAGCTTTTTCAATCAAATTTTGAAACTTTTGTATGAAAAACATTTAGCCACATGGTAGAATTTCATTATGAATACGGGCATTACTGATTACTGAAAATTCAATGCACCTCATCATATAACAAATCATTTAGGCAATTTATAAAAATTGTAGGAACAAAATTTTAGTAATCAGTAAAAATTTACTTGTTAAACATTTTTTATTGTTTTTACTGAAACTTTAGTGGTACTGCAGTGCTCATCTATGGTAAATGCCTTTACTTTTACTTTTTAATTTTTAATTCCTGTTGTTCATCGTTTAGTTGTTGCTGTTCTTGTTGTTGTGTACGCATTGCAATTAAAATAAATTCAGTAAAGTGCGACTTTGACTCGCGCACATTCGGTTTTGATTTTTTATTTTTTTTTATTTAGCTTTCTTCCTTTTTTAAGTTTTTTCATTTTAAACAATTTTTTTTTCATTTTTATTGCTTTTTTCTCGTTTTGACGTTTTTTGTCTCTTTTTGCGTTTTTTTAGTTTTCGCATTTTTTTTGGCGATTTTTTCATTTTGGCGATTTTTTTCATTTTGACGATTTTTTCTGTTTTTTGGGGTTTTTTTCATTTTGGCGATTTTTTCTGTTTTTGGGGTTTTTTTTATTTAGGCGATTTTTTAATTTTGGCAATTTTTTTTATTTTGGCGATTTTTTCATTTTGGCGATTTTTTCATTTTGACGATTTTTTCTGTTTTTTGGGGTTTTTTTCATTTTGGCGATTTTTTCTGTTTTTGGGGGTTTTTTTATTCAGGCGATTTTTTCATTTTGGCGATTTTTTCATATTGGCGATTTTTTTGTTGAAGGAATTTTTTCATTTTGGCGATTTTTCCCGTTTTTCGCGACTTATTTTAGTCCTAGAGATTTTTTTAATTTGGTGCTTTTTTTCGATTTGGCGATTTTGTTTTTGTTTTTGGCGATTTTTTTATATTTGGCGATTTTATATTTTTTTTGATTTTTTAGTTTTACCGTTTATGAAAATTTCAAGAGTTTTGCTCTTACGGTCTCCAAGATACAGCAAGTTGTCAAAATTACAAAGTAAAAATTGCATTAACTAATGGAACACCCATTGATTTAAATTTTTTAAATTTAGTGTTAATTGTTGTAGTCTGTATAAAAATACACTAACTTTACAAATTTCAAGTGTATATATGTACATACAAAATTGTATGTATATTACATGGGATTTTAAAATTTTTCGTTGCTCGTTTTGGAACACCCTTTAGTTCTTAACTCTCATGTATTTGTTGTTGTAGTGGCCAAATGTCTACATATTGTGTCCAAATTTCAAGTCCGTAGCTCTTACGGTTCATTTTCACCTTTGGTGTACGGAAATATACAGAAAAATAACCGGCGGCGGCGCACCGTCGGCTTCGAGCCGGTCGACTTGTTTCTCTGCTTGGTATTGCTTCTTTCAAACACTAATACACTCATACATAGCTCACACCGATTTGACAATGCAAAGCAAAAGCAAAAAGCAAAGAAATCTCAGCAAAGAAATCTCAGCAAAGAATCAAAGCCAAAAAAAATTTACCCCCTAGCGTATAGATGTTTACACATCAAAATGGAAGTCATTCTGAAAGAACCACATTTTCATTGCTTCCAAAAAATCGATATTTTTAATTTGCCGATAGTTAGCAGAAAACCAAGTAGAAGTTTATCTTGACCTTACCTTGTAGTTTTTCCATAGCGTTAGTAAATACTCACCAAACTGTTCAAAAAATCGTTTTTTTGAAAAGAATTTATAAACTAATTTTGGCCTAAAATTTAGAAGTTATTTGCTTAAATTTACATGAAAATACTGTTTCGCGTTTAAATTCGTATAAAAAGAAACGAATTGTTAAAATATGTAACTTTTTAAAGTTTTTCCTAGATGAAAATATTACCATGGAACACAAAAAAGGAAATTTTTCTTAAAATCGCTTCTAATTCAGTGACTAGGCATCGAAAAAGAGAACTTCTTGCAATGACAGCCCTATGTAAAAATCATTAGATCGGATCGAAATTTGAACTACTTCCAGACTGCAAACTCTACATTCTCATGACTTCTTTGGAGTGTCTTTTTTTATTGGGTTGCTTACCCTAATGAACTTAAATTCAAAATATCACGTACTTTTCATTTGCCCTCTTACATATTTGAGCAAATATTAAAACTAAAATATGAAGAAATTTTTATGGACATATGTATTTGTGCTTAGGAGATGGAAGCTTTTATATTTGCCAAAAAGAAATTTAAGGAAAGTGTTTGCCCATTTAGCAAGTTTAGGGCTGCTTATGACATTTCAACCTCAAATGATGAAAGTAAAAATTGCTTAGTCAGGCGAAAACTAGCCAACCCTTCATATTAATGCAAACCTAAAGTAAAACACTGTTTCTCACTCCCACTCATCACTATTAAACATCATTATTGGCTTGTGCTTGTCAAATGAAATTATGAAGGTTGCGTGTGTGTCCATTTCAAGATTTCACATGATTTCAGTGTATTTCAAGTTGTGTATAGCCTTATCAGGCCAAAATGGGTTTGCTGTTAATTGTCTGCCTGTCACCTTTTTTCTCTTTTTTTTCTTTTTTTTGAATCGACAACAACCAACCCTTGTCCTTTTTCGTAAAATTGCTAATATTAAGTAAATATTTGCCATAAATCAATTTTGCTAAGGCACGCAACTACAGGGTGGGCCAAAAGAAACCAAGGGGTGTAAAAGTTTAATAACTTTTTTGTTTATTAATTTTTTTTTATTTTTTCTTTCAGATTATATAGACAACACTTGGAGAATTTATAATGAATGAAAATAATAAATGAAAATAAGAAATGAATAAATGAAATCAACTTTATTGAAAATTTGATTATGAGTGATGAAGCTCATTTTCATTTGAATGGCTTTGTTAATAAGCAGAACTGTAGGTTTTGGGGTTCTCAAAATCCAAGAGCCATTCATCAACGCCAATTGCACCCCATCAGGTGTACAGTATGGTGTGGGATCACATCTGAAAATGTCATTGGGCCCTACTTCTTCGAGAATGAAGATGGAAGTGCTGTAACCGTAAATGGAGAGCGGTATCGGTTTATGATAGAAAATTTTTTACGTCCTGCTCTTGAAAACAGACCTGGTATGTGGTTTCAGCAGGACGGAGCCACTGCCCATACTGCCCGAGACACAATGGCACTTTTAAGTCAAATTTTTGGAGAGCGAATAATTTCTCGAAATTCGGAAATTATTTGGCCAGCGCGATCGCCAGATTTGACAGCACCCGACTATTTTCTGTGGGGTTTTTTGAAGAAGCGAGTGTATGTGAACAAGCCAGAGACAATCCTTGAACTCAAGGCAATTATTGTTGCAGCAATTCGAACGCTACAGCCACAAGTTTTAAAAGATGTTATGGAAAATGCTCTAAAAAGAGCCCATCAGTTCGAAGCTGAAAACGGTGGTCATTTAAGAGACATCATTTTTCATACTTAGTGTAAAAAAATTTCCATTTTGTATATTATATAATCTGAAAGAAAAAATAAAAAAAAGTTAATAAACAAAAAAGTTATTAAACTTTTACACCCCTTGGTTTCTTTTGGCCCACCCTGTACTTTATTGATAATATGATTAGAGCTGGTGGCTTGCCATACAAATTTTATAAAAAGGGGTGCCTTTGTCTGGCAGTAACTTTATGACTTTTAGTTTCTGTCACAATTCTCGTTGTCCTGGTTGCTTTTAAGCCCTTCAACTGAATAAAGTAAAACAAATTGTTAATTTTATGTTGCAGTACGCAACACGTTGTTATTGCAAATACTTGGTTTAGAACTGAATGTGTTTTGGTGCGACACTGCCTATATCTTGTGGTTGTGGTTTACTCCTTGTGCTCAGTGATGATGCTGTTGACCTTTTTTTTCCATTCAATTGCACTGGCAAGCAAAGTTTATTTTCCGGTATTTACAATTTATTGTGCATTATTTAATAATACGAGGGAATATCTGCGTAAGTCTCTTTCAATAACTTCCAGCAATTAAATTTTTATAAAATAATATATTTATAAAAAAAGAAAAGAAATTTGCTCGTTAACAGAAAACCTTTTACTCTCTCTCTCTCTCTCTCTCTCATTCCACTTAGTTTTATCTATTGATGATTTTAAATAATTGAAAGACTCACTTTATGGCCTAAAATTGAACCAAGTTTGGCACGTAATTGGGTTTAAGAAATAAAAAACTATTTTTTTCTTCTTCAGTACACTAATAGAGACGACAACTTGTCTATAATTATTTATTGCAAAGGAATAAGATTGATTATTTGCTTTGTGACACACTTAAAGTTTTCTTTAATTATTATTTTTCTTTCAATTCCTTCTGCTTTCCTTTTCTTTTTTAACCAATTTAAAAAAATATATATACAATTGCTTAACTACTTCAAAGAAATTAATTTTATCAAAGCAAAACGAATTGAATTGAAATTCATTATGTGTGCCATCTAAAGGAAATGAGTTTTTGTGTCTAAAAGCTTTTGCTTAATCTTTGGGTTATTGCTGCTTTTAACAAGATATCCTTACTTTTCAAAGAAGCATATGAAAATCAGATTTTGTTAACTGTTTTGATGTATTTGAAAGAGTACACGCAGAAAAATTTCACATTAAAATCTTCGAAAAAAAGGTTTACGTAAAATTTTTCGTTAGTGATTATACTTCATATAAACTACATGTTAATTCAACATGATTTACAGTCATTTTCAAAGAAATTTTTACCATTATTTCATGTTGATTTAACATTCCAGTAGTGTTATATCAAAATGAGGAATCATGTAGAATTAAATTTATTTCAAGTTGAAATAACGTGAATGTGATAATGAAATAACACGAAAAATCATGTTGAATCAAAGTTATTTCAAGTTGAAATAGAATAACTTTGCTGAAACAACACGAATAACCATGTTGAATCAAAAATGTTTCAAGTTGAAACAACTTTTTTTTTTACTTAATGTAGTAATTTTATTTTATTATTATTTAACTTCAGTAAATTGTGTGTATTGACTCCAAAGCATCAGGAAATTTTGTGAGTATTGAATGTAGTTAGCTTACCTGGTCAATATTTGAAGTCAATTTTATCGCGTGGTAGTAAACTATTCTTTAGATGCCCACTAAATGTATACCAACATGAATTAAATTTTAATTCAACATGATTTAGCTTATCATTTAACGTAAAGTTTATTTGAAATTAAATTATCACTAAATCAAATAAATACTTTCGACATATTCTTTCCAATAAATTTAATATAATTTCCAAACAAAATTTTTGCATGTTGATTTTACATTGATATTTTTTTCTATGTGTATAGCAGTAGCTTTTTTTTTCTTTCGAATTCTGTTGTTTGGGTGACTGAAAAAATACTTACTGTCATAATAACAACAACAATTACAACGGCAGCTAGCTGTCAAAGAGTAAAGCAAAATTTATGGATAAAATTAAAAAAAAAAACGAAATCTTAAATCCTATAAAAATAGAAAATACAAGGATTAAAAGCCTTGAGGGCTCACATTATTACGTAAACGTTCTCTCACAGTTTGTTTTGTTTAGAAAACAGAAAGAATATATAAAAATTTAAGCTAAAACTGGCATATTGTTGTAATGAATTTTAAAACAAAGGCTCAGGCAACTACATTGAAATGTACGCAAATTTTCCGGTTATCCTGTGCCAATACTCGCAATAGCGTAAGCTAAATAATTAATAAAATAAAAGGATTACAATCTCAATTTAACTTTGTTTCAACTGGAAGTAACTTTGATTCAATACGGGTCTTCGTGTTATTTCAATATGAAATTCACATTGTTTCAACTTGAAATAGCTTTGATTCAATATGGTTCTGCATTTTGATTTAACAGTACTAGAATGTTAAATCAACTTGAAACAAGAAGCAATTAATAATAAACGTGTAAATGAAGTGAATCATGTTTTAAAAGACGTGGCACTAGCGAGTTTTAGTTCTAATAAAGTTTGAATAGTATGAAATAAATACATATTGAGCCACAACCACTAACATAGCTTAAGCGACACATTTTTTGGACTTCGTTTTTTTTACGAAAATCGACTGTAAACGAACGCAAATAATCGATTTTGGTCAAAAATTGAAGTTCGAAAGTTATGTCGCTTAAGCTATTTTGGCGGTTATGGCACGATATAAGCATGTGCAAACTTTCATAAAAGAATATGTATGCAAAAGTGGATGAATAAGTGAATCGTCGAAAATTGCTGGAAGAAGAATAATAAACAGATATTGCCTTTTTACCACGCAAGAGAATGAATGATAAAGTAGACCCAAGATATTATTTAAAGCATCCCATTAAAATTAATATTGTCTATCACAACAACCACAAACACATTTAAACATTCAGAAAAACACAAAAAGTTTCCCAACAGGCTTTATAAATTAAAAAAATAATAATAGAAATAAATCGTCTTTGTAACCTGCTGCAGCATTATTTTTTTTTTTACAAAACCAAAAAAAAAATTCCTTAAGGTATAATTACAAAATTTAAGGAGTTTTTTTTTCTGTTTACCTACATTTTATATTTCTTTGTGCACGCGGTGTTAAATATTTAACTTGCTTTATTGTTGTTGGTGCAGCAATTTTTCACGTCTACTAGGATTTTTTTTATTTTTATTTTTTATTTACACTTGTAAAAATGTTTACACAAAATTAAGGAAAAATAAACAACAACCAAAATTCATAAATATTAAATGAAAATTGTAAATAAAAACTTCAGAAATCGCAAAAATAAATAAATGAAGAGAAAACTCAGTAAAAAAGTAAAGCAAATATATTTTTTTCTGTTTTGAGAGACTTTATTGCCCGGGCAGCGAAAGCAAAACAACAACAACAACAACAACAGCACATGAAGTCAAGATTTCCGGCGTCTATAAAATGCTTTAAATTTATGGCCTGGCCTTAGGCGCTGGCAATTTACACAATTTATTACTTTAAAAATATTTAATCTCAAACATTGATTTTGTGAAAGAGCAAAGTTTATAATACCCGCAAGACTACACAAAAGAGTTATAAATATACAGAACTTTCCTATTTTTAAATTGATTAAAATTTTTTTCCAGTTCCTGTAAAATGTCCTTTATAAATGTGCTTTACTTTTTTTTATAACTTAATCACTTAACATCTGCCATTCTTAAAAAATTTTCTTACAAGGCACTCATCCCACTTTCAAAATTAGAAAGTTAGTGATTTCATTCTGCTTTTCGAAAATAGAGTTTTCTACAGATCACCGTGTTTTAAGGTTATGGAAATCTGTGTTATGGCGAGTCCCCTATAATCAAATGCAGTGTTGTCCCTAAAGCTATGTACAGATGGTTGTCAGATCTTACAATATTGCCTGTAAAATGTCCTCAAAATTTCTTACAACCGTGTGAAGTGACAATTTTTGTCAGACGTCGTTGCCAGAAAAAGCATTGTCAGTTCATTGCAAGACTAGCAGCTGACAGCAAATTGTCAGACATCTTACAATCGTGTGAACACATTGTTAAATTATTGCCAGATATTTGTCAGAGATTTTAATATTGTCATATGTGCGAAGTTCATGCATCTGGCAATGGCGTCATTGTAAGAGAATTCTTTCCATGGGCAACACTGCGCACGCTTGATTTTAAAGAAAAAAATTTATAATAAAATATATGCAGACAAAATCATTGCAATTACTTATTTATGGTCCATACTAATTTATATTTTCACATTTTATATATAACACAACCGCAAACGATTGATATTTAACAATTTCTAACAAATGCTTTGAGTCTGGCAACGCATAACAACAGATCTGACCATTTTTGCATATGACAACAGTGTGAACTAACAATTTTTCTGCTGAAGATTTTGTCAGATGAATTTATTGTCATACAACCGTCTGGCAACCGTGTGAACTGACAAGGAATATTGTGCTGGCAATTTTCTATTGCCAGTACATTGTCAGCAAATTGGCAGATCTGACAATATTGTAAGATCTGACAACCGGCTGGACATAGCTTAAGTTTGGTTCGAGCAGCTGTTTTTATGGTTATGGTTACGGCCCTATGCTTCTTGTAGGAGCTAAAAGGAACAAATAAATATATATATATATATATATATATATATATATATATACAGTAAGGGACAAAATTGTTCACAAAATAGTAGTTATTAAGAATATGCTTTATTATATTTTTATAGATATTATTCTATTTGAATATTATATACTTTTTGTAATTCATAGGTAATGATATAATTAAAAAATGGTTCAACTTAAAAATATTTTATTTTATAAAAAATTGAAAAAAATATTTTTTGAGAGTGTAGGTGTGAACAATTATGACTCTCGTCGAGGCAACATATGTAGTAATTTAGCTGTTAATATTTGGATGTCCACCACGAGCGGTTTTAACAGCCGCTCCACAAGATTTCTAAGAACTGCTTGGTCAATATCTTCCCAAGCTGCAATGGCGCGATTTCAAAGCTCACCCAATGTAATAGGCGGTTCTTTTTTAGCAAATATTTTCCTCTTTAATATTAACCACAGATGTTCAATCGGGTTCAAATCAGGCGATTGAGGAGGCCAATCTAAAGCCTTAATCCCATTGCTAACAAGGCACTCCTTAGTAATTTTAGCAGTGTGCTTGGGGTCGTTATCTGGCATAAATATGTCGCTCTGACCAGGTTCCAAACCAAATATATCCAGACTTGGGAGATATGAATCTTCCAGAATGGTAATGTAGTCAGTAGCACATATTTTACCTTTTATTCGTCAAAGTACTCCAAGCTCATTACCACGAAAACAACCCCAAGCCATCAGTGAACCACCTCCAAATTTTAATGTGCTGCATAAATTGCGCTCTTTAACACCAACACTTTTATCTACCCATGTCCACTGCCGTCCGTCTGATCCTATTCTGTTGATTTTGGTCTCATCTGACCACGTAACGCGTTTCCAGCCTTCTACTGTTAATTTTTCATATTTTTTGGCAAAGGCTAATCTTTTCTCTCGATTTTTTTTTCGCTTAAAAATGCTTTTTTAGCCTTGGTTCGGGCAACGAATCTACATGCTAGTAAATTCCTCCGAACTGTTTTAGCGCTAGCATCTATGTTATGCACTTCTTGAAGGATTTTTTTTTTACCTCAACAGCTGTATTAACCGCTCCTGTTGTGATCATTCGCTTAGCTACGCGGATATCAGCGGGTGAAAGTTTCTTTGGACGACCTGCTTTGTTGCGTAAGATATTTAAATCACTTTGTTTTTTATTTTATTTACTAATCCCACTGAAATCTTATATTTTTGGGCAATTGTGCGATATGTGAGCCATTCAGTTAAATCTTTGATGATATTTTTCTTCAAAGAAGCTTCCACAGGTCTTGGCATTATAAAATATGTAAATCTAAACACAATATTATTTCAGATTTAGTTTAAAAACAGTTTTAGACATATTTTACTAACTTAAGAACCGATCCGCAAAAATTTAATTAATAGTAATTAAAAAGTTAGTAATTATATAGGGTGTTTTTTTAAGGGGTATAGAACTTTGAATTGAAATAAAACACAAGAAAATCGTTTTAATGTCCATCAATTTGGCTTTATTGGAAGGATAATTTTATGCCATTAATGTTTATATATGATTTCGGGCATGTGGCCGCCGCGGCTGGCTCGAATAAAGCCAATTCTACAGGTCCAATTTTCAACCACTTTTTCGAGCATATGGGGCCGTATGTTGGCAATAACGCCACGAATGTTGGCTTCCAAGTCCCCTAACGTTTCTGGTTTGTTGGCGTAGACGAGCGACTTCACATATCCCCAAAGAAAATAATCCAATGGTGTCAAATCACACGATCTTGGTGGCCAATTGACAGGTCCATTCCGCGAAATTATGCGCTCATCGAATGTTTCCTTCAATAAATCGATTGTGACGTGCGCTGTATGGCATGTAGCGCCGTCTTGTTGGAACCACAACTCATCCACATTCATGCCATCCAATTCGGGAACAAAATAGTCGGTTAGTCGGCTCCAATTGCTGTGCACGGTGGCGAATCGATTCATTCGGGTCCTCTTCAACACTTTGCTCTACAGCGGCAATTGTTTCTTCGGTGCGCACTGTTCGACGTCTCTGCGGATGCGTATTATCACATAGAGTAAACGTAGCGCGAAAACGATCCATGGTTAACCGAATTAATTGCTCTGATGGACGATTATGTCGACCATAAAATGGACGGAGCTTGCGGTAAACTTCGCAAACTGAACCATTATTTTCGAAATAAATTTACACGATTTGCAAGCGTTGTTCTTTTGTCAACCTGTTCATGATGAAATGGCAAACCAAACTAAATATTAATCACTTGACAGCTGACAAAATGGCCGCCAGTTAAAAAAGTGATGCCAACTTAAAGTTCTATACCTCAATAAAAAACACCCTTTATATAGCTTATTTTATAAGGGACAAAAATGTTCACACACGTGTTTTCTTTTTTCACTTTATAATAAATAAAAACATAACGGCATTTCTGAAACAGATATGTCATGCAATATCAAACAGAATGACACTCAATATGTACAATTTTAAGAGTTACCAGATGTATTATGAAAAAATATTTTTTTAAAGAATTTTTTTAACTTTTTCTGTGAACAATTTTGTCCCTTACTGTATACATATAAATAATATGTTATATATATATATATATATATATATATATATATATATATATATATACAGTTGACACACACACACACACAAACCATAATTGTTATCGAAAAAAGTTGTTCTTAAATTGTACGAACAGCTGATCGTATGAGGTTTCTTACCACCAGTACCTTGATTCAGTAATTTTATTACGATAATCGTACGATAATCGTGTCGGTATAATCAATATAACGAATATTTATCGACTTTTCTATTCAGTACCATAATTTAACTATACACGCTGTCAGTTGGAGAAAAAAAATTAAATCACAAGTTGAAATTCACTGAGTTATTCTTTTTTATTCTTTGTGCTTTTCACTTATTTTCACACTTTCTATACAGAGATACCACATAATATTGAATTAATTGATAAATATTACGATGTACGGTTCGCAAAGAGTTACAGAATCCAGGTACAGATGTCGTTACAGTTACACACAAACGATAAATTTCATTATAACTATTCTTAAGAATAACAGCTTATTTATAAAAATTATGAAGGCTTTATTAAGACTTAATAAGAAAAAATTTTTATGAAAAAAAAATCTGTTTTATAAACCCTTTATAAAGCCCTAATAATTTTTATAAATACGGCTATTATTTAGTAATTAAAAACAAATAATGGTTGAGTTCACAAGCATATTAAAAATAATATAGTTATAAAAGAAAAAGAAGAAATAAAATAATATGTAGTTTAAAACGAGAGTGCTGACTTTAAGCGTTACAAACACAAACTGTGAGCTACTACTCCGATTACTAGACCAGTACACTAACTACTAGCCAGCTACTAGTCGGCTGTTTACACAACACGAAAATCAAAGCAAACAGCAAGAGAACAATAACAAGTCACACATCTGTGCACAACAAATTCTTATATTTATTTCTGATAAATTTAATGTGATTTGCAATCAAGATTTTTTCAAATTGTTTTAACATTTGTTTTTTCCTGTGTGGGATTAGTAAGCGACGGCTTATTGTTGAAAATTAATTATAAACCCAGTAAAAAAAGACACTCCAAAGAAGTCATGAAAATGTAGAGTTTGCAGTATGGAAGTAGTTCAAATTTCGATCCGATCTAATGATTTTTACATAGGTTTGTCATTGCAAGAAGTTCTCTTTTTCGATGCCTAGTCACCGAATTAGAATCGATTTTAAGAAAAATTTTTTTTTGTGTTCTATCGTAATATTTTCATCTAGGAAAAATTTTAAAAAGTTACATATTTTAACAATTCTTTTCTTTTTATACGAATTTATACGCGAAACAGTGTTTTCATGTAAATTTAAGCAAATAACTTCTAAATATTAGGCCAAAATTAGTTCATAAATTTCTTTCAAGAAATCGATTTTTTGAACATTTTGGTGAGTATTTACTAAAACTATGGAAAAACTATAAGGTTTTGTGTGATGAAGATAAACTTCTACTTGGTTTTCTGCTAACTATCGGCAAATTAAAAATATATATTTTTTTTTTATATTTTTTGGAAGCAATGAAAATGTGGTTCCTTCAGAATGGCTTCCATTTTTTTACTGGGAAACATTTTTGAAGATGGACGAATTGAATTCTGTCCTCAGCAAGAGAAGCCCACTAGATCTGTAAAGAAAAAAACGAGAAGCAGGATTAAACATCACAGCCGTAGTCTTCGAAGAACTATTAACACAAGGAAATTAAGGAATCTAAGCACGTCACACTGCATACGCTATTACCTCTGAACAACAACACTATCTAATTTCAAAATAAAAAATAATAAAAATACTTACAAAAATCAGAGTTCTAAAAGAACGATGCTTGCCTCTATCTCTTCCTTCGCCGACTTCTCTAACAATATTCCACTCCTAAACAAAGTATAGGGTAATGTAGGATCGCCATGTGAAAAGGTTTAATTTATAGATAGTGGCATGTTTGCCACTTGATGGTGGAGGAGGATAAGGGTATCCTACCTACCTGAGTGTAGCCGGCGCTAATTAACGCCACTGGCTCTACTGTTGTAGTAAGGCATCTGAATGCTTTTTAAGGAATCAATAAAATTATGCGTTTTAGTTAGAGCTGATCGAGGAGCTCTTTTGACAGCAATTTATTGATTGAATTTAATTACAAATTTAGCCTGCTTACATACTATAGTTAACTAACGCCCTTGTTTTAGCTAACGAGTTTTCTCATCAATTTCAATGGTTAAACCACATTCATTACTTAACTAAAGACTGTGAATTTGAGCCTAAATCAATTTAATAGAATTAAATCATGGTACACAACACACGTAACGCCTAGTATTAGTAGTAGGCCTGAGTGTTATTTCTCTTAAAAAAAATAAATAAAAAATAAATAAGTTCAGTGAAGGGTTCCGTACGGACACTAGATATGTAATTCAATACGAACTTTAGCAAATATAAAATATAGTTTTCGTTTTTGGGTTTTTTCGGTTTTCAGCGTTTTTTTTTAGTTTTGGAGTTTTTTCGGTTTTGACGATTTTTTTTAATTTTTGGCTATTTTTGTTAATTTTGGCGATTTTTTTTCATTTTGGCGATTTTTTTCATATAAAATTTTTTTTTTAGTTTTGATACTTTTTTATCGTTTTGGCGCTTTTTTCGGTTTTTCCGTTTTTTTTTTATTTTGGTGATTTTTCATTTTTTTAGTGGAAGAAAATTATTTTTCATATGGTGCTTTTTTGTTCTGGTGATTTTTTTCGGTTTTTGGCGATTTGGTTTTTTGATTTGGCGATTTTATAATTTTCGGATTTTTTAGTTTTACCGTTTTTGAAAATTTCAAGAGTTTGCCTCTTACACAGAAAAAAATAGACAAGAATTATTTTCATTATTTTCAATAAAACCATGTTAATGAATAAAATGTTTAATTTCAATAATATTTGTTATTAACTTGAATATTGTACTTATCAATTCCGTGCATTTTAAAATATCATTTAATTTCATTTGTTTGTGTTGGTGGTTTCCTTGCTTGTCGATTGACTCAACGTGGTCATGTGCTGATGTTGTTGTTTTTTTTTTTTTTTTGTTTGCTCGAGTTATATACGTGTGAATTCCGACAAGAAACCGAAAAACATCGTGGCTTTTTTTTTACTCAACAAAGTTATTTTTAGATTATATCAACGCAAAGCGCACATGTAGAAGAAACATAAGTAATTATGTCTTCTTGATATTACAGAGTAATGTAATGGTGGGCTTTCAAGGTCTTTATTGTATTTTAATGTAAATAACAAACTATTATTACATAATTTTATCCAACGTTTCGATGGTATTTTCCAGCTTCTTCAGGGATAATTTTTTATTAATCTGGCAACGATATGTAAATATAATAGATATAATAAATAAATAAACAAACAAACATTCATACATACATAAAGGTTTACTTATTTTACTTACATATAGTTTATAATCACTTTCTACATTAAATTTTTCCAAAATATCGTCAAATCTTTTAAAAAATCACAACACAAAATATTTAAATAAATGCAAAAATAATTGAAATAAAAAATTAAAAAATTAAAAAAATTAAAAAATATCACAGTAGAGAAAAGTAAGCCTAATATCACAGTTGGAGCAAAATTGATCCAATAATATCACAGTTGGAGCAAAATTGCTCCAACCGCGATATTAGGCTTACTTTTCTCTACTGTGATATTTTTTAATTTTTTTAATTTTTTAATTTTTTAAATTTTTTAATTTTTTATTTCAATTATTTTTGCATTTATTTAAATATTTTGTGTTGTGATTTTTTAAAAGATTTGATGATATTTTGGAAAAATTTAATGTAGAAAGTGATTATAAACTATATGTAAGTAAAATAAGTAAACCTTTATGTATGTATGAATGTTTGTTTGTTTATTTATTTATTATATCTATTATATTTACATATCGTTGCCAGATTAATAAAAAAATATCCCTGAAGAAGCTGGAAAATACCAGCGAAACGTTGGATAAAATTATGTAATAATAGTTTGTTATTTACATTAAAATACAATAAAGACCTTGAAAGCCCACCATTACATTACTCTGTAATATCAAGAAGAAATAAGGAAAATAAGGTCGTTTAAGTATCATAATATAAGTAATTATGTTTTGCGTGTATACATTATTTGCGTCACCAATAACGATTTGCTCTTAAGCTTAGTGGTAAGTACGTTAGTCTATTAGTCAAGAGATTGCCGGTTCGACTCATCATCCGAAACACATTAAATTTTAATCGCAGCCAAGCAAAAACAAACAAAAAGGGGTTGACATGAAAAATGTGACATACACACAAACAACACAACACACTGAAAATAAAATTTCACTCAACAACTTTTTTCATTGATTCATTAAATTTCTTTATTGAAAAATTACAAATTATTAATAAGATATTGTATTAATTCAAATATTTGTATTATTGAAATAAATTATACTATTCGTTTACAATTTTTTTATTGATATAGCGGATTTCTTTATCACAGGAAATTCGAAAATTAAAAGATACAGCAAGTTGTCAAAATTACATAGTCAAACTTGCATTAACTGATAGAATACCATTTAATTTAAATTTTTTAAAATTTGTAGTGTTAATTGTTGTAGTCTGTACAAAAATACACTAATTTTACAAATTTCAAGTGTTAATATATACAATTGTGTGTGTATCACATGGGATTTTAAAATTTTTCGCTGCTCGTTTTGGAACACCCTTTGATTTTTAACTCTCATGTATTTGTTGCTGTAGCGGCCACGGTTCTACATACTCTGTCCAAATTTCAGGTCCGTAGCTTTTACGGTTCCTAAGAAAATAGCCTGTGACGGACAGACGGACAGACATACAGCGTAGCGAAAACAATAGGGTTGCATTTCACCTTTGGTGTGCGGAACCCCAAAACATCATCTGCGAAAAGAAACCCAGTGCTAAATATTAAATCAATGGCACTGGACAGTCATTAATATACACGATAAAAATAAAGAGGGCTCATCACCGAGGAACACCAGATGAAAGGGGAAGTATAACCGATGCCACACCATTAACAACAACAATTTCGTATCTACCGGCTAAGTAGTACAATAAGAGCCTGAACAAAAAATCGTTTCTTTTAAACAACTCCCAAAATACTCTTTAAATCAATTTTTAGGACACTTCGAATACCGCAAATTTGATCTAAGTCGGTTAAACGGCTCTAGAGATCGTTGTAAATTTTTTTTCTGAATGACTCCAAAAATTTATGGATTTTTTTGTGTTTTGCGGTTAAAAGAAGCGGGAAGTTCCAGGAATGACGTGCATGGTCACGTATGTATTTTTTTGTGTGGCAATTATTCGTTCCAAAAAGGGGCGTGTGCCAAACGGTAGAAAAGTACTATGGTAAAAAAATATTTGCCTGTGGGGAAAAAATTTCATTTTTCTGCTGTGCCAAATGATATCTTTTTTGACAATGTAAAATTTTGACAAATTCGCTTTAGCATAGAAAGAAGCTGATGAAAAAATTGCTGCGGCAGCGAAGCAAAACCTTTGACTACAAGCCGCCGGCTACCAACAAATTTTTGAGAGGACATTTTTATATAAAAAAATATTATTGTATCAAAAAATTATATAATATTATATATATGATGCAGACATGGGCATACTGCAGTAAATAATTACTGCAGTAAAAAATCCTTTTCTACTGGTTACTGAAAAAATTTGCAGTATTCAGTAACATTGTACTGCTTACTGAAAAAATTTGCAATATTCAGTAAAACTTTACTGAATACTGGAAAAAAGCAGTAACCAGTAAATTTTTACTGAAAATGAAATTTTTTTTACAGTATTTTACTGAAATTTTTTACAGTATTTTACTGGTTGCTGAAAAAATTGCAGTTTTCAGTAAAATCTTATATATGGACTGCCTAAAATTCATAAAGAGGAGTTTCCTCTAAGGCCTATATGCTCCTTGATCGATGCACCTTCAATGAATCTATGTAAGTATATAACTAACATTTTAACGAAGATCACGGAAGGATCTATATACAATATGAAAAATTCGGCACAATTCAAAGAAATGGTGAAAGAGCAGACGATGAACAGCATGACCGTTTGACCGACTAAAGTGGCAATTTGCCACTTTTTCGACTGCGTTTCCCATTTTTCAACTGCCTTGCTACTTTTTGACCCCCTTTATTTAGGGTGAGTTATATGAAAATACATTAAAAATAAAAAGTTTAGTGCAGTTTTCTCGCTTTTTTTATTTTGCCCCCTTTTTTGATAAATCCCCTATTTAGTGCCACTTTTTGAAAAATGTCATCGGTCACCCTGACGATGAAGTGATGTGATGATGTTTACTGGAACTTTAAATTCCCTGATGGGAATATCAGGGAAGTAAAGACTTACACTACGTAAACTTATTACTAATTTTTTATATTCGACAACTTCTTAATAACTCTATAAGTGACTCTTATAGTAGTATTTAAACATTTACTGGTTACTGCTTTTTTTCAGTATTCAGTAAAATTTTATTGAATACTACAAATTTTTCAATAAGCAGTAAAATTTTACTGAATACTGCAAATATTTTCAGTAACCAGTAAAATTTTACTGCTTACTGCTTTTTTACTGCAGTAAATTTTTACTGCAGTATGCCCATGTCTGGTATGATGCAACATTTTTCGCAAGTTAATATAAACAATGATTTTTTTCACAGTCTAATTAAATTGAAAAGATGTATAAATCTATGTATTGGTAGACGGCTCGAAGCGACGGCGGTGGTTTTAAATTTTATGATACCATGTTTCTTATTTGCTACTTGTCAAAAATTTATCTGTTGTGTCAAAAATTCTACTAGCCCCCAGGGCTAGTGAAATTTTATTCACCACAGAAATGTCAAAAATTTACCTACACTAGTACTTTGCTAACGTTTGGCACAGGCCCAAAGTAGCAAATATTGTAAAATATTTTTTTTTGAAATTTAGATTTGCAAAATATTTCAGGTCAGAGAAATTACATTAAAAAATTTCATACTTCTTGAAATTAACACTTTGAAAACATAAAAAAGCAAATTTGGAACTTTAGTAAAACCAGACAACACAAAAAAAAAAACGCAAGAAATTCTTAAAGTAAAAAAACTATTCAAATGAAAAGAGTTACAAATACTTTTAAAAGTTTCTATAAAAAAAAATGCCTGCCCTACATGCAAATTGGTTGAAATTCCCTTAGGAAATACAGTGTTCACCATTCATCTGTCCAATTCTGCCGCTTTATTTGCATTTGCCATAGCAAACATTTTCCTTTGCTGCTGCAGCTGCTGCTGCCTTTGAAAGGGCGCGCGCATAACGTGTATTTGCTTAAAACATTGTAAATGCCTTATGGCTTTTGAAGGCAGCTTTTAGCTTTGTGCTTTTGTTTTCTCTCATGCTATGTACTCGTAACTAATCTTTTTCTAATGTTTTTAACTTGAGGTGATTAACAGCCATCACCAACGTCAACATCACAGTCATGTTTATTATTAATAATACCGTGCGCTTTCTAGCTCTTAATATCCTTGTGCTTATTTTCGTTTTTGTTTAAAAAAGAAAATATTTTGTTGCAACAATTTTTTGCACTCTTTCTGCTCCCCCGTGTAAAGGTTATGCTTAAATTTAATATAAAAAATATGAACTCTTATTTTAAACAATGAAAACTAGCAGCAAGAAAAGAAACAAAATTTTATATTCGTACATATGTACATATAAATATTAGTAAGAACTATGGAGAAAAGAGGTCAAACATGAAGGTTATTTGAAAATTTAAATGGGAACAAATTTATTTTTCATATTCTCATAATTTTCTTAGTAGTTTTATATATGAAAAATAAACATGCCTTAAAATGAACTGCGTATTGATATCCCAGCAAAAAAATAGTTAAAACAAATTATTTCAATTACAAATATTTTACAGCGCTTTCCTTCGTCGGTATTGTATAGCAGAATCATCGGCAAAGTATATTAACCAATAAAATGGCTATAAATACAGCTTTGAAAATGTAATACGCCTCATTGACACCAGAGGCGCTGCAACTCTGCATTATTTGAAACATGCAAAAAGCTGAGTTGTTAAAGATTTAAGCTTTCCTCTCTCTCTCTTCCTGCACTACCTGTTCTATATCACTATCCCTTTCCTAAAAAAGGTAACACCTAGTAATAGTAGTACGCATTAATTCCCTGAATTCTACTTCTCTCAAAACAAAAAACTCTCAAATTGTAAGTACTTAGTCCCAGTAAAACATTTCTTGCAAAGCATTTTTTAAATTCTCTATTGAAACAGTAATTCATGTCCAAACAGTGAAGTTTTTGCTTCGCAGCTTAATATATTTGCTCAGAAAAATGACAAACTCAACAAAAAAAAAAAAAAAAATACATGTACTTGCAACAAACAAGCCTTTCTTCACGTTCGTCTTTCCCCTGCCAACTACAAACTCAAAAGTTTTGCAGCAAATCTTTCATAGTCTGTATACCGACATACAAAATACTTAATGGATGGCAAAGTGTTTGCTGGGATGTTTGTATAAAATAGACGAATATGTAGCATATTTTAAGGCGAATAATAAGTTTTATTTGAAATCTTGCAGGTTGTGTAATAGGGCATTTACATTACCTGGCAATCTAGTATTTATGAGATTTCGAGCTAAATTAAGTTGTTTTTTGCGAGATTCTCCATACAAAACGAAATCTTATTTGTCAGTAGATTTGTAGGAAATCTACTCAAAATCTAATATGTTTATTTGTTTGTTATTACCCTGTACATCATATTTATATAAAAGGTGAGTGAATTAGCTATGCTCCACAAAATTTTCTATTGAAGGCTACAAATTTTAGACAAATGATTTTGTCTTGGATACGAAATCTTGAAAAATGTCAAAAAAGCTTAGTGTAAACGATACAGATTTCGATAAAGATTTCAAATAAAATTTATCAGATTTTGAGACAATGTAAATGCAGTATAAGTTTATTTTATTTTGAGGTCACGAAACAGCATTCTAAATCATGACATTTAAACACTAGATTATGTAAAGGATTTTTCATGATTCACACAAAATTTACATGAAATTTTAAATGTGTCCAAGCTTTAACTAATAGAAAAGGGATTTTTTTTAATGTCTATGGAACTTAAAATTGTAAAAAATAACACAAGAAATTTAATCTCAATCCAAGTTTTGTTTTTATTCGAAAGATCTATTGAAAGCATTAATATATGAAAATGATTTCGGGCATATGATTACGGCAGACATTCTTAACGATACGCGATGTCCGATTTTGAGTAATTTTTTGGGCATTGCTGGCCTAATTGTTGCTGCCCCTTCAGAGCGATTTGAAGTCAAATTACTAAAATCATAGAAAATATGGCTTTGCTACAACATAGGTTAGGTTAGGTTAGGAAGGGTGGTGCTTTACCGCACCTCCACTCGGAGACCCAATTGGGTCCATTGTGATTCCCTTCTGTTGCAAATAAAAAAGTAATATTCACCCTCCCATTTGTAGCCAGAAGTGAACTTATTATTCATCACTAAGCCACCGAATTCCCATAATAAAGCCCCTGATGTCCTCTAGTTTACACTTCCCGACTTCAGTAATGCTTTCATGAAAACGTCTGCTCAGCCATCTAAGCCTATGACGTTGCAGCTTCGGGTAATGACAGATAATATGTTCAATGGTTTCTGGTTCCTCTTCATCCCCGCACATCCTACAAAAACCTGGAGTGCCAGTCTCCCAAATGCTGATTCTTGCTCTGACCGAGCAGTGACCAGTCAGCACGCCAATCATGATTCGCATCGCCTTCCAAATCATGTCCTGTAGTAGTTTAGATCTTCCTGAGTCTAGTTTTGGCCAAAAACCCCACGAGACTCTACAATCCGCCCTACTTCGCCATGAATTGCTGGTCCTGCTTTCTACCCAATCACTGAGTTCCTTATAGTAATGACCTATCGGTAATTTCACCGATCTGTCCGACAATCCCTCATCCAACGCCGCCCCTATTCTTGCCAGCTCATCGGCAATTTCATTTCCTTCAACACTGCTGTGGCCTGGAACCCAACATAGTCTGACACTACACTTTTCCATAAGCAAGTTGAGGGCCTTCCCACAGTCACTAACAAGTTTCGATTTGACATTGTGTCCCTTCAAAGCTTTTAGAGCTGCCTGGCTGTCGACGTAGAAGTTTACCTTCTCACCTTCAGCTACATTCCTGGCCATCAGCTCCGTGGCTATAAGGATTACTACAACATACTTACCTACTTCTTCTCCCTCAATCATACTCAACAAATTAAATAAGAAACAATTTTTTTAACATTTGTTAATATTTTACTTATTCAGTAACAAGTATTTTTAGTTAATTTTAATTATTATTCGAACTCCATTTGTTGCTATATTTGTGATTTGAACGGGCTAAGGTTCGTATTGATTTTTAAGCCAAATTACATGTGATAATTATTAATGAACAAATAACAACAAAGTCTGTTGTAAATATTCTGACTAACAACACATAGCTGAACGGAACAGCCAGCCGTTTTCAAAGGCCACTAAACCTTCATCATCAGCGTTCTTTTGTGTTTGGTCCACTGTATGTGGTGTCAGTTGATGTAGATTTCTGCTTCATATACTTAGCATTATTGCAAATGGAATATGTGAATTGTTTGATTCATCGTATTTCAATTTGCTGAAAGCTTTTTTGTAACGAAAGCTCAATTTTACCATCTCTATATTTACAACAGTCTTAGCATACACATTCCATTTGCAATAAAATATTAAGTATATAAAGCAGAAATCTACATCAACTGACACCACACACAGTGGACCAAACACAAAAGAACGCTGATGATGAAGGTTTAGTGGCCTTCGAAAACGGCTGGCTGTTCCGTTCAACTATGTGTTGTTAGTCAGAATATTTACAACAGACTTTGTTGTTATTTGTTCATTTATAATTATCACATCTAATTTGGCTTAAAAATCAATACGAACCTTAGCCCGTTCAAATCACAAAAAAAAAAGTATTTTTAATTAAAAATAAATTCAGTAAAGTGCGACTCTGACTCGCGCACGAAGGGTTCCGTACGAACACTAGATATGTAATTTAATACAAACTTCATCCTATATAATATATAGTTTTGGCATTTTTTCGTTTTTGGGGTCTTTTCGGTTTTTTTGTTTCGGCGGTTTTTGCGTTTTTTCGTTTTTGGCGATTTTTTAAAGTTTTGGCTCTTTTTTTAGTATTGACACTTTATTTTCTTGTTTTGGCGATTTTTTTCGGTTCTTGGCGTTTTTTTTCGGTTTTTGGCGTTTTTTCATCTTGGCGATTTTTTTTGTTTTTGCGATTTTTTTTTATTTAAATTTTTTTTTTTTAGTTTTGGCGACATTTTCGCGTTTTGGCGATTTTTTTTAAATTTTTGGCGTTTTTTTCATTTTGGCGTTTTTTTTTCATTTAGGCGATTTTTTCGAATTTGGCGATTTATTTTAGAGTTAGAATTTTTTTTTTAATTTTGGCGATTGTTTTCGTTTTGGGCGATTTTTTTTTAATTTTTGGCAATTTTTTTTTTTTTTTTGGTTTGGCGATTTTATAATTTTCGGTTTTTTTTTGTTTTACCGTTTTTGAAAATTTCAAGTGTTTGCCTCTTACGGTTTCTAAGATATAGCAAATTGTCCAAATTACATAGTCAAAATTGCATTAACTGATGGACCACCCTTTAATTTAAATTTTTTTTAAATTTTAGTGTTAATTGTTGTAGTCTGTATAAAAATACACTAATTTTACAAATTTCAAGTTTCAATATACATATGTTCATACAATTGTATGTATATTACATGGGATTTTAACATTTTTCGTTGCTCGTTTTGGAACACCCTTTAATTTTTAATTCTCATGTATTTGTTGTTGTGCAAAAACAATAAATTGAGCAATTTTTTTTTCACTCACTTCAAAAAACGAAACAAAACAAAACAATAAGCAATTCGCTTTTTTTCGTACTCTGCTTTTAAGTACAAAAAAGAAATCAAAACAAAAATAAATTTATAACTATAATAGTGTCGATTATTTTTGTTGCGAAAAGCAAGTCCTAACTCATGTATGGCGCAATAAATAGCATAGCTATAATACATTGAAATTGCTCATTGAGGTGTTGCTAATACAGATCATTAGGGGGTTTGTTACCCAAAAATTTCTTAGAACTTCCATTTAAATAAATGAGAAGTATATACAACTAATATTTAAACAAGAACTCAATAACTACTCAACATGTTTTTTAATTTCTTAATTTACCATACAAAAACAAATATTTTTATTTCTACCTAAAATACAAAATGTGGGTATTGAACTTAAATAAGTTTGTCCCAATTCATACGATGATTCAAAAATCTTGTTTTATTTTTGATTCTCTTTTAAAAGTTACTTCCAAAAACATTTTACATTCATACGATGATTTTTTCCATGTTCCCAGTTTTTACTTTTTTTTTCTTGAGAAAAATCGTATCAGTGTTGCCAGTAGGTTTAAGAAATAACATTTTTCCTTTTCCCTACATGTCAAAAAATTTCACCCATACGAAAATCTAAAAATTTTAATAATTTAATTTAAAGAAAGATAAATTAAAAACATTTAAGGCCTTAATGATCAAACAGAATTACGGCATAAACACATTTTCCATACAAATTGACAAAAAAAATAGTAGCGCCAAAAAGCAGTTCAGAGATCTATTTTATTTTGACATCTTTTTTTCTTATCCTCTCACATATAAATAAATATTCTCTCAGCAATGTTACCAAAGACAGGCAGAGCGACACCAAAATAATTGGATAAAAGTCTATGTAATTTCGAGCAAAAACAAACTTTGAAACGGTTTATGAGCAAAAATATATTTTTGGTATAGTTATTTATACATTTATGCACAAAAAATGCAATATGAGATTAAAAAATACCTACATTTTGTTCAAAATGAAATATTGTTCCGATACTCTCTATACTCATCTATTAGTGACAAAAATACCTACAGGTAACACTGTTTTGTATTGAAAAAATAAAATAAAGCAACATAAAAAAATTAAAATATGTGTAAAAAAAATTTAAAAAAAAAACTCTTAGAACGGAAAATGTGATTTTTTTTTCTTCTCCTTTTGCTTTTCTATACCGTTCGCCTACAAACTCCAAAAATCGTGTTTCAAAAAATCATTCAAAAATCAACGTGTGAATTACGTGTTTTCTTCGCATAAAAATTCCTTACAGCTTAAATAAAAACAAAAAATATATATGAACCCAAAATAAAGTAATTCATGAATTAAAACAAATAACCAAAATTATTTTATTTGTATTTAAACCATTTTCATACATCGTTATTTTCATTTCAGTATATTTATTAATCTGAGACAAACAACAATCGCCAATAAATAAACAATTTCAATGCAAAATCGTTCATTTACAGGTACCTTAAGTATTTGTCATGGTTAAATGTTTGCTAAAAGCAAACACTTTCCAAAATTAAAGTAAATATTTTACATAGACAAAACAGAAGAAATTGTTTTATTTTTTGAACGCCTACATACTCGTACATACACTCAAAATAAAAATCAATCCATCCGTAATTAAATCAACCCAAAGCGGTGTCATAAGTACGGTAAGTACGAATTTACTCAAATCAAGTACAAAAGGCTTAATTTAAGTACGGACTTTTCAAGTACTAAATACTTAATTTTATCCATATTTAATCCTGATTCCGTACTTGAAATAATTCCAAAACCATATTGATTTCAGTTAACCTCAGATTGAAGTAATTTCAAAATACGCTTGATTCAAGAATTTGTAACTTGATTTAATGCGAATCCATACTTGAATTACTCCCAAAACGAGATTGATTTAAGAAAATCTGGGATTGAATTAATCTAAAAATGGGGTTGATTTAATCCCGAATCGGTACTTGAAATAATCCAAAAAAGCCTATTTTAAGAAATCATAATTTGATTTATTGAATAAAAAGATTTAATATAATTTTTTATTCACCCCTATTCTGGGTTTCGATTACGTTCCCGCATTCAGTTACGCACGGATCGAAAAGAGGTATTCTACCAAAAAACCTGAATCGAAAGAAAAAGAAGAAGAGAAGAGTATGTTTAAACCTGCTGCTTTGCTACGGAACGGGTGAAATAGAAACAGAAAAATTAAGCAATTTGGCAAAATTTTTAGCAAAAAGTTAAATTTAGTGCAAAAAGACAGTGATTTAACATTAAAATAAATAATAATTAAATATTGTGAAAATTTTTATTAAATAAATTCTTGAAAATTAAAGTACAGAGCGTTAAAACAAACAGGATAACCAAGAGGTATTTGTGGCCAAATTCATCCAGTGTGAAGAATCCTGTCGCGCCGGAGGTGATATTTTAATTTTTTACACATAATTGTAACATAAAAATAAAGTTTATTTGTTTAAATTTAATTAAATCCGTAGAAAATATCGTTTTTCGTTGCCATTAAATAGGTATGTAAACTTTTTATACTGTTCTACCTGTAATAAATTAAATAAAAATCGCATTTCAGTACAAAAAAACAAAACAAACTGTGTAGTTCATTAATTAAACCTTCTTTTGCATTTAATACTTGCATTATGTTTTGAATTAATCACTTTTTGAAGCTAAACAAACAAAAATTGAAAACGCTCCGCCACTAAAATAACAACTTACAAAAACGTAGTTACGATCGAAATGCAGAATACATACAATCGAAAGAGAAATCGAAGAACGGAACGCAGAATACCAAAGTTGCCAAACGGAGAAACTTTCGATTCGAATCGAAACGCAGAATAGGGGTGATTAACTTTTTATTGTCCATATTAATATGTTTGTTTGTTTTAATTATTGATAATAATTTCCATAGTAATAACAATTAAATTTAATGCAAAAGACCAAAAGCGGGTATTGTTTCCTTTACGTCGCTCTATTACATGTATCTCTAACAGTGTTGGCAAAAAATTATGATGGAAGAATGCTAAAAGAATCCAAGATGTCTGTTCTGTGGAAGACAAAATACTAGATTTTAAATTTATATAGGTTATTTGTTTAACGCTTTTTTACTAAATAATAATAGGCACTTGGCCTGCACAATACTGCTTCTTTGTCATGAATGCATAAATTATCTGTTTTGCTCTCAAGTATAGCCCACGTTTCTAAGCTGATTACATTTATAATCGTCATCGCTCCAAAAGTGCAACCCCATCAGTGCTCTAAGCGAAACTATCACTACGTTTATACGCAGGGCTTATTTGCAATTAAAAACTGTAAATTGTTGTCATATTATTGTTTTTATTGCGACTTACTAATTCAGAAAACTATTCACGTTTAACGCACTATTTGCAAATAAAATGCTTGAGGTTGCCACGCTTACAAATGTTTGTTAACAAAAAACAATAAATGGATTAATATTGCACAAAAAACATTAACAGAAGCAAATAATGACAATTAAAACAAATAATTATTTGATATTTTGCACATTTACACTATATTTTTTTTTTGTCAAAAAAAGTAAATTTTCTATAGAAGTGCTACCAAGTTTGTGTACTTTTGCTATTCCATATAAACAGTGAGTTAATTTATTTGCGAATATTTTTATTTGCAAATAGTGCGTGTATAAACGTAGTATATGTCATTAAGAAGCTAGGGGTTCTGGCCACCTAGAGCGATAACATGTTTTTGTGGCAGGTCTTACAGCAAGTTGAGCAAAAGAAAATAATTCTTCAAAAAGAATTCATGAGACATGCATATGCAGAAAGTTTTCGACCTATTATTATTTTTACTTAATATGTATGTATCTTTATTTTTTACCTATAGTTTGATGGTGTAACTATAAAAAAAACTACATACATATGTATATGTATAAATTGAAACGGGACTTGTTTAAAACAACACGCACACTCGATAAAAACAGCCCCATATTTATTACTTACTCTTTAGATATTCAGAAACAGCTTGGCTTTTAAGCCCTTCAGAAGCTGGAGCAGTTTGGAGTCGTCATTTGCATGCACTTTTTATTTTTTAGTTAATATTGATATTATAGTTTTATTATATTAATTATCATTGAACTTTAAAGTTTTATTTTATTTACCATTATATTTTTAAAACCACACTTTTGCACACGAGTATTAAAAATAAACCGCACTTACTCACACTTAAATAAATTAAATATCCGTTAAAAATTACAAATATTAAATTATTTTTATTTTATTGAACTGATTTTTGAATAAATTTTTTTAATTTTATTGAATTTCTATCATAAGCATACTAATGAACTTGAAATTTTTTGGTAAAAAGTTTTTTTTCTTTTTCTTTTCATATGCGTATAAAGTTTGTGCACGCAGTCGTACCACAGAGGATATACAGAGATGACACGAGACGGAAGATAATTGGTGTTTTCGGAGGTCTCGCTCACTCAGTCACTGCGTATTCTTTAAGCTTCTTTCGTGGTGGCATTTTTTCTTTGTGCTTTGTGTTTTTCATTCGCTTGTGATTTTGGTAAGTACAATGTGAAAATTTATTAGTTTTAAAGAAATATGCTTTAAATTTTATTTATTTGCAGATTTTTGTAAGAAAAACATAATCTTGGTTGAAATTAAAGGTGAGTAGTTTCTGCAATTGATAATTTATGTCTGTATATTGTCATAATAGCTAGTTTTTTCTCTATATTTTCAGAAGCACATTTTTGGCAAAACAGAAAAATACCTATGTGAGTAAAAAAAACTATAATTTTATCTAATATACACGTATATTAATTTAAATCGTTTTATTTTTTAGGAGCAACAAATGCATGAAAGGCTGCCCGCCTGGCAGATCTTCCGGATCCCTTGGAACAGTCATTTAATTGTGGGAAAATAATCAGTTAAGGCAGGATTCTTGCCGGAGGCAACATATGGATCCATCAAAGAAAAAAATTTCGAGGATAATGATTTGTTGAGACGCGTAACTCGCCCATTTGTATCGAATCTGATGACGATGACGTTAATTCGACAGGCAGAAATCCTCTTGCCTTATCCGCTTTACTGTCTAATAAGTCAAGGGTATGCGCGGCAACATGAGCTGCCGTCGCAAAACTTAACCAAATTTTTCTCAGAAACACTAAGAGAGCCACTAATTATGGACGTCGCTTTTGTGAACTCACTAGTACGACACAGCCTGGGAACTTGACAAATTGGCACAAGTGGAAATGCAACGCAAAATCTAACAAAACATTTGGAAGCCCAATACCAAAGGCAGCAACAAATCAAATCGCTTGAAAGTGCACTTATACAGGCTTTCACCAAAATTGGAGATGCATCAAAAAATTGTAAGTATATTACAACTAGACTTACATACTTATAAATTTTTAAAGTAAAATAATATCTAATTTTAACTTTGACTTTATTTCAGCGGGCACGCAGCGGATAAGATTAAAAAATACTACAACAGCAACTGTAACCAGCATCAAACAGTACACGGCCAACAATGATGCAGAAGACCTGTTGCAGGCTACTTGGATCGAAAATCTTGAACATAAAACACTAAAATTTAATTGTGTATTTATTTTTATAAGTTTTTATTTGTGTTTAATGCAATATTTAACTATTTTTTGTGCATTTATATAACTGCAATTGTACACCTTTTACTAGTTTTAAATTTTTTAAACAAACATTTTGACAACAATAATAAATTATTAGTTAATTTTAATTATTATTCGAACTCCATTTGTTTCTATATTTGTGATTTGAACGGGCTAAAGTTCGTATCGCTTTTTAAGCCAAATTACATGTGATAATTATTAATGAACAAATAACACCAAAGTCTGTTGTAAATATTCTGACTAACAACACATAGTTGAGCGGAACAGCCAGGCGTTTTCGAAGGCCACTAAACCTTCATCATCAGCGTTCTTTTGTGTTTGGTCCACTGTGTGTGGTGTCAGTTGATGTAGATTTCTGCTTTATATACTTAGCATTTTATTGCAAATGGAATGTGTATGGTAAGACTGTTGTAAATATAGTGATGGTAAAATTGAGCTTACAATACAAAAAAGCTTTCAGCAAATTGAAATACGATGAATCAAAACAATTCACATATTCTATTTGCAATAAAATGCTAAGTATATAAAGCAGAAATCTAATCAACTGACACCACACACAGTGGACCAAACACAAAAGAACGCTGATGATGAAGGTTTAGTGGCCTTCGAAAACGGCTGGCTGTTCCGTTCAACTATGTGTTGTTAGTCAGAATATTTACAACAGACTTTGGTGTTATTTGTTCATTAATAATTATCACATGTAATTTGGCTTAAAAAGCGATACGATCTTTAGCCCGTTCAAATCACAAATAATAATAAATTATATTAAGTAATAATATAAATTGAATTCAACAAACTTTCTTTACATGCTTATAATTAAAATTTCAAGACAAAATAGAAAAATAAAATGCATAAATTTATTTGCAAAATAAAATATGTTGTTTTTAATTGTTACATAAAGAAAAATCCAAACGTCTGTACACAAATAATCACCCTTATCGGGAATAAAAGGCGAACAATTTGTTCACCTGAAATATTTCCCATAAACAAGTGGTGGACAAAATAGTATACTGACACAACGCAAACATTGGCCATCACAAAGGGAAAGGGAACACATTCCAAGCGAACTTTCATTCCCGATAAGGGTGAATAATAACTCCATCTTTCCATAAATCAATTTCATTATTTTTCCGAAATTGAAAAGTTATATCAAGTAATGTATAACCACAATGGACATAGCATAACATCCGGATGTTTAGAATACCATGTTTCAAACGCACTGCATGATGAAAAGAAACCAAATCATTATTTTCTTTAAATAAATAAAATACTGGTTCATTACCTTCGCAATAGATATCGTATTATCATCATCAGATGCATGTCTGGCAGCCAGCAACCCAAATCCAAATAAGACACATGACGTACGCCGGAGCAAATATTAGTCCTTCAATGATTGAATATATCTATTTGCTCCTCATTTTCACTTTTATTTCTTATAAATTTCATGTTTTTTATATATTGGCCACATTTTTCTTTTAAGCAGGGACTTAATTGTGGCATTTTAATTTTTTATATACACACACACACCATGTACTATTCAAACACAAATCTAATACGTATGTACACATTTTAATGCAAATAATCTTTTCCACATTATATTTTTCCAATTAGAAACAAATAAATACTTTTAATTTAAATTACTTTAATTTAATATTGTAAAATTAAATTTCTTTATTATATTTTCTGTTTGTTTTGTTTGCAATTTTCATAACAAACACACACTATTTGCCCCTTTCTCGCAGTTCCTGCACCACAAATGATTTTAGCTTTTTCCTTACGTCAGTTATTACAACTCTGGTCTACTTTGTGGTCGTACTTTAAAGAAGATTTTTTTTAACTCACTTCATGAACTTTGTACTTGATTTAAAATTTTGTACATAATTTAAGCACTTCATACTCAATTTAAGAAACTTCAGGATTGTTTTCCTAAAGTAATCCCGTTTTCGGCTTGATTTAAGTAAATGTTAGTTCTATTCGTACTTAAATGTTTAAATACGATTCGTTCTAAAAGTAAGTAAAAAAAAAACTTGAATGTAGTATGGCTTTTTTCGTTCTTTGTGTGTATGTACATACCTGTACATATGTAGATACCCTGTCGGAAACTAAGTTAACTTTAAACTAACTTTAAGCTAACTATTATGCAACTAGTGCTGACTGACACTTGGATTACTTTCCAATGTAAACAACTAGCTGTTTTAACATTGCCATGTCCTAGGCAGTAGTCAATTCTTGCACTCTGCATTAGTTTTCAACTAACTTAAATTTAATTGTATTTAAGTCACTTGGTAGTCAGTAAATTTTACATTTACAAAAAATGTTGCATGTTTATTGTAAGTTATGCAATTTTTGTATTGTATTGGAATAAGTTAAAAAACATAAATATGGCAACACTGCTCTACTACAGCCAATTAAAAGTTTATTTCCTTTTGGTGCAATTATTTTTATTATTCCTGTTGCTGTCTTCTATTTGTCAATGTTAATGCATTTGTTGTTGTTGTTGTTGTTATTGTTGCTGTTGCTAATATTTTAGTTGCAATTTATTCATGTACAAGTTGATGACGAAATATTACAAAAGTTTTTATGCATGTTTTTGATGAAACTCGAATGGAAAGAAAAAAAATTATGTACATGAAAATTACAAAAAAAAAACCAAAGTGGTGTTGAAAACGAATGCCTAGAAAGAAGGATAGCATGCATGAGTGAGAGTAGGACAGGTGGAAAAAACACAACATATACGCAAACTTTTTTTTTGCGCATTTAACCTTCTGTCAGTGCATAGTAAATTTTACATAGTCTGTGCATGGGGTCAACCTGACCCCACATATATTTAAATGCATTTTCTAAGCTTTTTGTTAAAAAATAGTCGTTTCTATTGTTATTTATTAATGAAAAAAAAACTTATTTTATTCAGAATATATAAGATTGACATTAAGATAATTTAAATTATATTATATTACATAAAAAATTAGCCAGATGCATCGTCTGACATGATTTCGTTGTTTTCTTCTTCAAGGGAATCCATTACTTCTTCGTTGACACAGTTTATGCAAACGGTTTTTATATGTGTTGTGCAAGAAGGCTGATTGCAGACATAACATCTTGTTCCTGTTTTTTTATCAGCGGATCGAGGGCAAATGTAACATCTTGGTCGCTTACTGACAGATCTATTCGCCGCTGTTCCTTCAGTTGTTGTGCTCTGTCTTATGTTTATTATATCATATCCAATTTGATGAATAGCAATTTTAACATTTTTTTTCATTGCCCGTGGGTTTGATAATCGGTGCAATATATGATCATTTACCAATTGCATAGCCAGCTCCTTCAAAAAGATTTTACGTTCATTGTTTTTCCGCTGAATATATAGTTGTGGATTAGCACATTTGTACAGATTATAAGCGGCTATACCTGCGATATCAATCATATTAAAAAATAGAACCATTGGCCATCGTTTGGTCTTTCTCTTGCAGGTATAGGTACGAACTAATTTGTCGAGTGTGTCAACACCTCCCTTTGTTTTATTATAGTCCAATATTATGTTGGGTTTATTCGTATCGAGGTCAACAATATCATCATTGTGTAGAGTGGATAGTAACAATACATTCTTGTTTGGCTTCGGAACATAACTTACCAAAGTCAGATGGTTGTCGAAGCAAAATTTAGAAGAATTCAGGTCTCGCTTCTTAATTTCGGCCTTGTTCGTAAATTCTTTAGGTAGATCTGGTTTATTTGAGCGAATTGTTCCAATTATTGTTGTTTTTTTCTGCAACATTTGTTCTGCTAATGGACAGCTTGTAAAAAAGTTATCCATCGTAATAGTTCGTCCTTTATTGATATATGGTGTAGATAATCGATGAACTAAATTTAATGCGTAATCAACCGAACGTATCTCATTCGGTTGTTTGCCTACATAAACTTCTGCTTTCAATGGGTACGAATTCAACGCATCGCAAATCCAAAAAATCTTAATCCCGTACTTGCCTGGCTTTGATGGTATATACTGTCTGAATGAACATCGGCCACGAGTTAATACCAATTGTTCATCTATAGTTAAGAATGATGATGGTTTATAAGGTCCTTTGATATTTGCCAAAAACATATTCCAAACATCATGGAAAGCTGCTAGCTTATCTTCCTTCAAACGTTCTGCTCTAGTCTGATAATTGTCGAAGCGCAGGAATCGTAAAAGCTGCTGCACTCTTTGTAATGACATTGCAGCCCGATAAAAAGGACGATTGTCTAGGCGGTACAATTCATCCAATCTTTCGTCCCAGTTTTTATGAACACCAGCGTATATAAGTATACCAATCAGGGCATAAATTTCATTTGAATTTGTATCATACCAAATACGTGCAGGGTTACTATTTATAGTGTAGAAATGGCGAGCTTTTCTATTTGTTTCGGCCACTATTACATTTATTAATGTCTCTGGAACTAATTTTTTGAATGCGGACAGATGAGTATTTATATTTACAGCTGTTTCTGCAGAAATTCCTTGTCGTTCTCTCAAGATCTGAAAGTCGCGAACTCTGGTTACATTTGGTGGACTTGCTCTCCATTTTCTTTTGTACTTTTTATTTTGCGCGTAATACCAAATTCCTTCTTCTTCCACTTCAGGTTCCTCATCAGTTTCAATATTTTGTACTTCTTCTTCTTCACCAGTTTCTATATTTTCTTCTTCGTTTTCTATATTTTGCAATTCAACAGCAGCTTCATCTGCTGCTAAATCACAATCAGAAAAGTCACTATCAATGTTATCATCTGCTACCTCTTCCTCATCAGATTCGGTAATGCTATCGAAAAGATTTCGAATATCCTGGCTATTTTGTCTTTTTAGGGCCATCTAAATAACAAAACAAATTATTATATGCATAGAAAATTACACTACATAAAGTAACCAAAAAAATATATATACTCACCTTATAATAATAGTTATTTATGTGAATATATTTATAATTATTACAGACAAATAAATTTATAATAAAAACACCTCTATTCATATGTGTTGAATAGAAAACACTGAATGTTTTCTATTTTCAATTTTTGCATTTGAAAAAGAAAGAACTTCAATATATTGTTACACGGGAAATCCCCTAAAACACAAAGAAATTTAAAACTAAATACAAAATGCATAGCAAAATAATTGGGGTCAGATTAACCCCAATGCACCAAAATATGCTTGACTTGCTTAAAACTGTCGTAGCTTAGTCATTTATAATGTTTTTTCGATTATTTTTTTTGCAATGTGTGAGTTAAACATTAGTTGAGGCTTATCTAGTTGCTTGGTATAGTAAGTTGGTGTAAAACCTTATTAAATCACTTTTACAAAGACTGGGGTCAATTTGACCCCTATGCACTGACAGAAGGTTAAAATTCATGTTGTACGTGTCTAGAGAACAAAAAAAAAAACGTTTATTAGAAAATAACTAAAGGATGTGCTTGGAAAAAAATTAACGATAACTTTATGTAGACTTACTGCCTTATTAATAAAAAAAATATTTTAGGTTTATTACAGGTTTATTTGACAAATTTCCCGTAAAAGTATTTTATTTTAATAAATATGAAAAGAAAGAAAGAATATCAGTTTGGAAACTTTGAATGCGCATTATGAAATTTTTCCTAAAATTTTTTTATTTGATAATTACTGACAGCGCCAGAAAAAAATACTGAAATAGCAAACATTATGTATAAATCTCTGAAGTATTTATAACTCTTTTTTTAGAGTTCCGTACACCAAAGGTGAGAAGAAACTCTATCGTTTTCGCTACAATGCACTGTGGGATGAAAGCCTTCACAAGTGGCGATTAATTCAAAAGATGAACTTTAACTTTCACAACCGTATTTGGTATCATATGAAAGTAGATAAAATTCTACATCACAAACTGCAAAAATACAAGTTCTTGGTAGTTTACTCTATTTGCAGTGTGTGTTCAAAGTTCAATAGTTTTAGTTATTTTTGCGCCCATTGATTAAAAGAGAAAATTTTGATATTTCAAGTGATTATAGTTTTTGTTAAGACTTCTATAAATAAAAGTTTTATAATGGAACCGTCAACTTCAGGTATATGAGCACTTAAAAAATTATTTTTTGTTTAGATAAATGTTTTAGAAATATTAAAAAAAAATTAAATTGCTCTAAAAATGTGACATTTTTGATATATACATTGAGTTTCAGCAACCTTACGGATGAGTAAAGGGAAAAATGCTTTTATGATCTTAAAATATAAGAGTGTAGCTAATAAATCTTAGAATACCTATTTGGGGATTTGTGCGATTTTTGAGTTATGAAGGTTTTTGTGAGAGAATTCCACTTGCTAAAAATCAATGTGAAAAATACATATTAAATATTTATTTTTTCTATTTAAACAAAAAAAATACATTTTTTTTAAAGGCACATAAAGTATGCTCTAATTTACAATTTAATTTACTAATTTATCTTTTTTCATTCTAAAGTTACAGCAAAAATAGTCAAATAAGACCATTTTCTCCAAAATACAAAAAATGGGCTTTTTTTAATTTTTTTCCCAAATTTTTTTTGTAAATGCGGGTTTTTTAAGTATTTCTTAATATTCATCAATAAAAAATAACAACACTTTCAAATTACGACTTGTATGAATGAATCGCCACTTTCTCTACCATTCACCCCACTGTGCGGTGTACGTCTGTCTTTCAAATGGTGTTTTTTCGAGAACCGCAAGAGCTACGGACCTGAAATTTTCAAAGATTATGAAGAACTTTGGGTGCTACAATAAAAAATTAAAATTAAAAATTAAATTAAAAAGAAAATGTTTCAAAACCTAATGTAATATACAGGCAATTATGTATGGATGCTTGAAATCTTCAAAGTTTGTGTATTTTTATGTACACCAATTAACACTGAAATTTAAAAAAATCAAAAGTAAAGGGTATTCCATCAGTTTATGTAATTTTGACAACTTGCTGTATCTTGAAAACCGTATCTTGAAATTTTCAAAAACGCTAAAACTAAAAAAAAGACCCAAAATAAAAAAATCGATTACAATAAACAATCGCCAAAATCAAAAAGCGCTTAAATGAAAAATAGCAACAAAAATAAAATAAATTACTCTAATGCAAAGCAAAAATCACCAAAGGTATAAATGTCGTCAAAAAAAAACTAAAAAAAAATTGACAAAAACGAAAAACAGCAAAAACAAAAAAAAACCCAAAAACAAACAAAAAACGTCAAAACAAAAAAAAAATCCAAAGTCCATATAAATTTAAAAAAAAGAAGAAAAGTATCTTAGGATACCCAGTTAGAGCTATGCCGCTTGCTATATAAACTAAATTACATTTGTTAAATAACAAAGCCACAAAATTATATTAAATTGAACGCAAATATTTCAAAACGTTTTCATTTATTTTCCATTGTTTTCTTTTCTAGATACGTTCGATTAAATGAGTGAGTTTATTGGGATCATGTGCAAAAACAATACAAAACAAATTGAGCAATCGTTCTCTTTGTTTTGTTTTTGTTTTGTTTTTATTTCACTCACTTCAAAGAACGAAACAAAACAAATTTAAAAATTTTTAACTGACTTCAAAAAAGGAGGATGTCGACACTTCGTCTCTTTTTTTTTGGTGTTACTTCACAACTCGATACATTTTAGACCGATTGTAAAAATAATTTATTGTTTATGAGAGGGTATAGCTTTCCATTGGTTCCATAGTAAAAAAAAGTGGATGCGGACACGCCCACAATTTTTTTTAATGTTATGGTATTCTACTTATCTGATTGCTGCGAAACCTTGCAAAGAAAGACCTTTATTTCTTGTAATTACACAATTTGAAAGTTGAAAAAATTCGGTTTTACTTAACCGATTTTAGGAGACTTGCCACTCACCTTGACCTCTGAAAGAGACACAATCCTTCATTCAAAGAAATGACGGAGTCACGATCCATTAAAATTTAATATTTTATTTTAAGTGGTTCTACTTTACTGATTTTTACAAGACTTAACACGCACCCTGAGCTCTGAAAAACACACAATCTTGCATTTAAGAAATTGGCGGAGGCACGCCCATTAAAATTTAATTTTATATTTCAAATAATTTTTCTTATCTTCTTCTATCAGATTTTTGCATGGAAGTCGGTTTTTTTTGGCAGAAAGAATTATGTTTCGTTTATTTTCGTACTCTGCTTTTAAGTACATGGAAATAATAATAAATATAAATTTATAACTATAATAGTGTCTATTACTTTTGTTACGAAAATCACGTCACAGCTCCTGTATCGCGGCATAGAGAGCATAGCTCTAAAAACCCAAAACTAAGAAAAAGTGGCAAAAGTAAAAAAAAATGCCAAAAACCGGAAAAAAGTTTATCGGGCCCTTAAATTTTTTTTTTGTATATCTGCATCAGGCAAGATATTCGATTATATAGTATAACATATCGCTCTTTTATTGCAAAATAACCATATCTCAAATTATGAGTTTTTTGAGTTAATGATGCAGAATTAATGCTCATATTGTGCATAAATTTCATACAAATATCTTGTTTACTCATTTTATTTTTCCCTCAAGAGCTGAGTAAACATCTTAATAGATGTGTGTAAATTGAAAATTTTAAACACGTTTTCTAGCGAACTAGTTAGGGTTCCGTACACCAAAGGTGAAAAGGAACCCTATTGTTTTCGCTACGCTGTCCGTCTGTCCGTCACACGGTATTTTCTCAGGAACCGTAAGAGCTACGGACCTGAAATTTGGACAGAGTATGTAGAACCTTGGCCGCTACAATAACAAATACATGAGAATTAAAAATTAAAGGGTGTTCCAAAACAAGCAACGAAAAATGTTAAAATCCCATGTAATATACATACAATTGTATGAACATATGTATATTGAAACTTGAAATTTGTAAAATTAGTGTATTTTCATACAGACTACAACAATTAACACTAAAATTTAAAAAAATTTAAATTAAAGGGTGGTCCATCAGTTAATGCAATTTTGACTATGTAATTTTGACAATTTGCTGTCTTGGAAACCGTAAGAGGCAAACACTTGAAATTTTCAAAAACGGCAAAACTAAAACAACCGAAAATTATAAAATCGCCAAACCAAAAAAAAAATCGCCAAAAATTAAAAAAAAAATCACCAAAACGAAAAAAATCGCCAAAATTAAAAAAAAAATCTACCACTAAAATAAATCGCCAAATTCGAAAAAAAACGCCAAAATGAAAAAAAACGCCAAAAATCGCCAAAACGCGAAAATGTCGCCAAAACTAAAAAAAAATTTTTATATAAAAAAAATCGCAAAAATGAAAAAAATCGCCAAAAATAAAAAAAATCGCCAAAATGAAAAAACGCCAAAAACCGAAAAAAATCGCCAAAACAAGAACATAAAGTGTCAAAACTAAAAAAAGAGCCAAAACTTAAAAAAATCTCCAAAACCGAAAAAATGCAAAAACGCCAAACAAAAAAAAAAATGCCCAAACTATTTATTATATAGGATGAAGTTTGTATTAAATTACATATCTAGTGTTCGTACGGAACCCTTCGTGCTCGAGTCAGAGTCGCACTTTACTGCATTTATTTTTTTTTTAGTTATGACTGTGTTGCAATAAAGGAGCTATATGTATGTCATATCTGTATTAGAGATGAGCGATCCCGTGATTTTTTAATAATGTTGCTTTTTGTGAATGTGATTTCCAAATCATCATTGTTCTTTTAAACTGTGGCTGTGATCACAGTTTAGCAGTATTTTGTTTATAGCGTTCTTTTTTTCTTAGTATTAGTCTGCCCTGTTCTGTAAACCGAACCCGAGTAAATTTCTCGCTTTCAAAAAATTAATAATGCAGACGTGTTTAAAATCATACACCATAATTTTCATTCAGAAAATTTATGACATTTGAGAATCTATATTATAATATAAAAATTAAAAAAGGATTAAAAAATATAGCTATTATCGGAATTAGTTTTCTAAAATCGGGCAATTTCAAATCGATTCAGTGTACAGAACATGGGCGAGTATTTTGAAATACTAACCCAGTAGCGAAAGACATAATGATTCGTTGGGACAAACGATGACTGTGAATTTGCTTTGCTATCATATATGATTTTTTAAAGTAAATGTCCAAAATGTCATCAATGACTAAAGTTGAATTTGTTTGTTAGGCGTCCTTGTGCTAGTGAGTCCTAGCAGACAATATCATCTTTATTCGTTATCAAATTTTTATGATATGTGTGGATCACTGAGAGACTCATGACCGGGAATATCGCTTTGAGTCGTCTGTGACATATATAAGCGTTCAGTTGGTTGTCGAATCATAAAAGAAACTATCGTTAAGTTTCAAAAATATTACCATGCATAACTCGTTTTAATTTTATAACTGTCATTTGGATTAACCAATGAAATTTTCATTAAAAATAATTTAGTCCAAATTGTGACTCGATAGTGATTTTGTGATGATGATTCATCTATGAAAATGTCGTAATGACATTCTTGCTCAAATACGCCACCGGAAATAATAACCCAGCAAAGAAAAAAAAATTCTGATTTAGGAGCACTAACAACTGAGCGAAGCAATGTATTGCTTACTTGATAACAAATGCTTCGAAATGTGCTTCTGAAAAGCACTAACGTAAGGCGGGCTCTCACAAAAATCATATATTAATACTTCTGTGAAGCACTGTAGTAAGGAAAAAAATGCATGGCTTTTTGGAAGCTAAATGTATTGATTCTAGCTGGATCATCTCGAACAAAAAAAAATTCTTAATAATGCGCAACAGCAAGTGAATCTGTAACATGGTCTCCCCTACAAAAACTCTTCTTGGAAGAAAAGCTAAAAGAGCAAAACAATTGCTAATCAACTCCATCCAAATATTGAACATTGCCGTATAACAGACAGAGAGGCGATAAAACTGATATACATATAATTACCAAAAAAGACGATTTGATTAGCTTTATTTACTGAAAATAAAACATGCAGAAACATTCACAGTTTGTATGAAGGAACTATATTTCCAAAACCTAATACTTGATAAATTCAGTCGTAGTTGTGATTAGTGATTTTTCAATAGCTGTGAAAAAGTAAAGGTATTGAAATATCGCTCATCTCTAGTCCGTATGGGACACTTCGTGTGCGAGTCAAAAACGGACACACTTCACTCAATTAAGAACGGGGCACAATGAATCCGTCAAACGCTAAACTTCGCCTCTATCAACTGACATTAACGCAACGACGGAGAAGCTTGGCAAAATGAGTACTTTATTGACGGAAGCATTTGAAAAGCTTCAGTAGGTCTATTCTCCATTATATTTATTAAATTCAACTTGTTGTATTTATTTCGTTTATTTTTTTGCTTTAATTTTATTTTTGCTATCACAAAACACAAAAATCTATATCAGAACATACCAAAAAAAAAAAAAAACCAAACAATATTTGTCAATCTACTCAACGTAAACAAAAAGTTAAAAGTTGACGAAATTTTGCACTTTGGTTAACAGACCTCATAAGAAACCATGTATTTCAACATAGATGTCAGTTGGAAAAGGCGAAATTTAACGCATGACGGATTCATTGTGCCCCGGCCTTTAATACAGGGTGGGCCAAAAGAAACCAAGGGGTGTAAAAGTTTAATAACTTTTTTGTTTATTAATTTTTTTTATTTTTTCTTTCAGATTATATAGACAACACTTGGAGAATTTATAATGGAGAGGTTCACAACTGAACAGAGAACCAGAACAATAGAATTTTATTATTTAAACCAGAGATCAATTATTTTGACGCAAAGAGCATATCGTCGACATTTTAACGTCAGAATTTCGCCCTCTGAAGCGATGATTCGTTGCTTAGTTAATCGTGATCACCAATATGGCAGCGTAAGAGATTTGCCTCGAACCGGTAGACCACGTTTAAGTCGCACTGCGGAAAATATTGAACGAGTACAGCAAAGTGTTAACGAAGCACCAGAAACATCTGGCAGAAGGCGTTCTGCTCAGCTAGAAATGTCTCGTACGTCACTACGGCGCATTTTAAAAAGAAGATTTAGAGTTATACCCATATAAGGTGCAATTGGTCCAAGAATTAAAACCCGCAGATCATCGGCAACGTCTAAATTTTGCAGTTAAATTTCAAGAGTTGGCCAGAAATGAAATCAACTTTATTGAAAATTTGATTATGAGTGATGAAGCTCATTTTCATTTGAATGGCTTTGTTAATAAGCAGAACTGTACGTTCTGGGGTTCTCAAAATCCAAGAGCCATTCATCAACGCCAATTGCACCCCATCAGGTGTACAGTATGGTGTGGGATCACATCTGAAAATGTCATTGGGCCCTACTTCTTCGAGAATGAAGATGGAAGTGCTGTAACCGTAAATGGAGAGCGGTATCGGTTTATGATAGAAAATTTTTTACGTCCTGCTCTTGAAAACAGACCTGGTATGTGGTTTCAGCAGGACGGAGCCACTGCCCATACTGCCCGAGACACAATGGCACTTTTAAGTCAAATTTTTGGAGAGCGAATAATTTCTCGAAATTCGGAAATTATTTGGCCAGCGCGATCGCCAGATTTGACAGCACCCGACTATTTTCTTTGGGGGTTTTTGAAGGAGCGAGTGTATGTGAACAAGCCAGAGACAATCCTTGAACTCAAGGCAAACATTGTTGCAGAAATTCGAACGCTACAGCCACAAGTTTTGAAAGATGTTATGGAAAATGCTCTAAAAAGAGCCCATCAGTGCGAAGCTGAAAACGGTGGTCATTTAAGAGACATCATTTTTCATACTTAGTGTAAAAAAATTTCCATTTTGTATATTATATAATCTGAAAGAAAAAATAAAAAAAGTTAATAAACAAAAAAATTATTAAACTTTTACACCCCTTGGTTTCTTTTGGCCCACCCTGTATTTCACACAAGAAACTAATATGAATGATTTTGTATTATTAATTAAAATATTTGTAATATCAATTAAAAAATTAATTAAATTTTCACCTATAGACAATTTGATAATATCAATGAAGTTTTTCCAATCAAATTAATTAATACAAGTAAATTTTTTAATGAATGAACTAAATTTTTAATTAAAAATATTATTTGGTGAATACTTTTTTCTGTGTTTATACATAAAGGTATGTAATATTATTCCACCAACGTAATTTAAATAATTATTTATTTTGCTTATTCTCGAAATCCATTTTACTTCAGTTTTCGTGTGCACTCTTTCACTTTTAAATTTTTAATAATTATACTTGTAAACTTTTTGTGCAAAACTACAATGAGTATTATTCTTCTTCTTTTTTACAACGTATATGAAATGCAAAAATGGCATTTAAATCTATTTTTAGTTGACAAGGGGACAACAGCAAACAAAACAAACAAAAAATAGAATATGAAACTTCAACAAGGACACAGGCATCCTCGTAAATGACAACAAACTCTTGTTATTGTCAGTGGGTCTGGTTTGTTGTGTCTGCAGCAACTAAATGAAGCAACTTCCTGGATACGCAGATACGTATATACATATGAAATATATACTTAAGTTTGTATGAGTTTGTTAAATAAATGAAAAAGTTTTTTTCACAGTTTCATTTTCTGTTATTTAATACTCGCATATGTATGCATTTGCATACAGCCATAAGTTGACAGAGGGAAAGTTTAGATTTTAGTTAAACTGAAGACTTTATAAGGTAATTTTAAACAAAGTTAATGCAAGATGGTGTTCTTTCTTCTAAAAAAAAATAATATAATATTTTTCGCCTTTTTATTTTATTTATTTATTGGTGTTCATTCCTAAAAAATGTTATTCGCTTTTAATCAATATTATGTTTTATTAAAGAAAAAAAAACAACATTGCTTTGGTGAAGGAATATTGGACTTTATGTCTCCTATTGAACAACATTATGCAGAAGCATAAGTGTAAACCGAAACGGTTTGGGTCAATATTGACTCAATTACGTCTCTTAACTCACAGGCAATACAAACCAAGTCTAAATTTAAGATTTTATTGAGCCAAAGTAAATTGTATAAATTGTAAATATTCTGAGAAACATGTAGTAGAACGGAACAACTACAGTCGAAACCGCTTTAACACAACACGCTTTACTAAAAAAAAAGGATTACTGAAAGCGATACAAATCCCCGCACTGATTTTAAACGTAGCTAGTCTTATTCACTTCGCTTTAGCGAAACATCGCTTTACTGAAAATATCGTATTACTGAAAACCAAAAGCAAGCCCACAACTACGTTTTGTATGAAACTTACTTCGCTTTAGTGAAAAAATAAACAATGACAAATTTATTTATTAGAAATCGATTGCATAACTTATGGCTGAAAAAATTTTACATGTTTTGTCCGTTAAAAAAATTAAATGGCGAAATGTATTTGTTCTTTTCACTCTTACGTACTTTATTGTATTTTTCTATTATATTGTCAATGCAAGTGGGTAAACAATTACTGATTTTAAACAGTACGCTTAACTGTAACAAATTTCAGTAATCCGAACTACGTTTTAGAGAAAAAATCGGATGACTGAAACAAAAATTGGGGTTTGGTTATTTTCAGTAAAGCGGAGTCGACTGTATCTGTTTTCAAAGGTCACTACACCTTCATCATCAGTGTTCTTTGTGTTGTTGGTGTCAGTTGATGTAAATTTCTGCTTTATATACTAATACCTAATTTACATTAAGCATTTTTTTCCTGAAATTAGTTGCATGAAAATTTATTATTTTTCAATGGGAGGACTGGAGGGGCAACTTATATCAAAAAAAATTGTCAAAAATGCATCAAAGATTCATTATACGCTCTTTGTTATATAAAATTATCTTCCATTGCGCTGCAATTAGCAGATAGAAAAAGTTGCGTGCAACAAAATTCATGAAATGTCATGAAAAAATGCTTAATGTAAATCAGGTATAAGTCTTAATTGCAAATGGAATATGTGAATTGTTTTGATTCATCTGATTACAATTTGCTGAAAGTCTTTTTTTTTTTTTGTAATGAAAGCCCACGAGATTAAAATAAAGCATTTGTTATCAGTGCAACGGAACTACAGGCAGACAGCTCAGAGGCATTTAATACAATTAAATGATAGTGGTAGCTTCATAGATCTGGTCACGTGCGACATGATAAGAGTTTATTTAAAAAAAATTTATTAAAAAAAAATAATAACAAAAACAACATTTTTTATTATTTACATTTAGAAAAGCAAAAATGCCGAAAAAAATTAAATAGAGTGGCAAATGGCGTAATAAAATTCAATGAAGATGAAATATTGTTGCACTAAAAGCAAAATGACGATCTAAATTTAAGAAGCAAGATTCTTAAATTTAGATTGTAGAAATCTTAATATTTCAATCTTGAAATTTGGTCAGTTAGATTGACATTCTCAAATTTAAATCTTAATTTATAGAATAAACTCTTAAAATCAAGAACGTGGTGTTAAACTTTAGGAAAGTATTCTTAAAGTCAAGAACGCAATCTTAATTTTACGATTATTTTATTGAGAACAAAATTAATAGCCATGGGCCTGTGGCAAAAATTAAATAAAAATATACTTAATAGTAACAAACCAAAAAAGTTTGTCTTAAGTAGAACAAAAAATAAGCAAATTAACTAACATGTGTATAATTAGTAAAAGAACAAAACGACAATGGTAAGACTGTTGTAAATATAGAGTTGGTAAAATTGAGCTTACAATACAAAAAAAAAAGCTTTCAGCAAATTGAAATACGATGAATCAAACAATTCACATATTCCATTTGCAATAATGCTAAGTATATGAAGCAGAAATCTACATCAACTGACACCACACACAGTGGACCAAACACAAAAGAACGCTGATGATGAAGGTTTAGTGGCCTTCGAAAACGGCTGGCTGTTCCGTTCAACTATGTGTTGTCAGAATATTTACAACTAACTTTGGTGTTATTTGTGCATTAATAATTCTCACATGTAATTTGGCTTAAAAAGCGATACGAACTTTAGCCTGTTAAAATCATAAATATAGAACAAAATCTTAAATTTTATTCTTGAATCAAGAACTTTCGCATTTAATAGACTATTCTGTTTGAAATGATTTGATTTCGAGCGTTAAATCATTATTTTACAATCAACAAATATTTTTACATTTAAATGTACTAAAAATGCGTACCCTGCTGCTAACGCAACGCTTGCCGCTCTTATTTAGGTATGAGGGTTAGCAATGCGAAGTTTCAAACATGCAAAAAATGTTGCTCGCAAATGCAAACTAAAGTTTGTAAAAGCCATAAAAGATTGAAGAACGCGTTGCAAATTTTGCTGAACTAATACTTGAGGTAAGAAACCTTCCAAGTATAGCTTATTTGCATTTCTTTTGCTGCCATGTTGCAGAAGTAAAAGTAGCTGGAGCTGCCTATTCTGAAAAACAACTGTATTTAGTATTGCTGATACTACTTACATTAAAAATTGTTTTATTTTATTCTTCATTCTCCTAATTTTTGTTAAGATTGTTGTTATTATGTTAAAATAAATACGAATAATTTTGTTAATTTAAAAACATTTTTACTAAGCTTATTTTTGTTTACAATATTGTTAAAAGAACAACAGAAACGATATAAATATTGTGATGAGAAAAAAATGTCACGTGATTAACATTAAATTTATGAAAATATGATATGTCCCGTGCGACATAATACGTTCAACATGTCACGTGCAACATGTCACGTGCGACTATGACTAAAATTAAATTTTAAATAATTATAAATCATTTTTTCAAGGACACACCAATGCACAACATTGTAAGATTAGTCACATTTAAATATTGCCTCGGGTTTCATTGAAATCAGCCTTTTTAATTGTTCGTCGCAAAGACAATTGCTGTTTTTGTCACATGCGAATTCGTTAGCATATTGCACATACCGTCCAAACGAAAAATTGCTCTAAATCAAATTTAGCACTAATTAAAGTGCTAATTTAGATTTATAAGTTACGCTTGTTATCAAAATAAAAATCAGTTTTATGTTGAATTTAATTTCACTTAAAATGCGTACAAAGGTCACGTTCGACATCATAACAATGCCCATATTCTTTTAGATTGGGAGAAGGCCCTGCTGGAAGAATTTTTAAAAAGTTGTATTCGGGAAAACTGAAATTCGAAATACATATTTTTTTCCAAAAAGTCTCTAGTTTGACTAACTCGTTGCATCAGCTTCCATTATTACTGCCAATGAACCCTTAAATTACTTCGAACTTTTTCCTATTTATAGTAGATATGTATGTCCCAGTTAAAAACATTTTTAAAACTTTTCTTGTTGAAGAATACGAATGCAAAATAACATAGAGAATATAAAAATGTCATTTTACTTCATTATCTTACATATCCATCCATATATACAGTATTGTGCAGAACAAAAGCAACAAAATGCCTATATGACTTAAATTTGTAATATTTTGGATGTTTGATAATTTCAAGCAGCCCTTTTTACATACTTTTGTAAGCAATCATACTAGGAAACGAATTCGCATTTAAATTTTTCAATATTGATATTTCCTGAAAAATAAAATAACTTATATTCTCAAACCCGTGTATCGTGACTGTGCAGAACAATAGCAACAATATATAGAATGTCACAATTATCAATAAACTCTCTGATATAGCGCTATAATTCCGAAGTCCAACAGGCTTAATAGTACTTATTATTCCTTATATTAGATTTTAAAATTCCTATATAAATGTTGTTGGTGCTGCTTGATTTAGCAAGAGTGGGAAAGAGTAGATATTGCTGTACATCCGAATCTTTAAAAAGTTAAGGGTCTAAAAACATATAAAAATTGGCCGTTAATCACTTAAAAGTGTAGTAAAAATATATCCCTAGTTTTCCGATGGGTAGGTCGGCAGGATAATTAAGTATTAAGCAGTTTTGTGTACGACCGCGAAAAACTTCCGCAGCTTATGATAGAAAATTTTATTTCACATAATCCAAAAAGCTCGATTACTGTTTCTAATGAGGTTATAATATCTGCAAATTTAAGTGAGCATTATGGTACAACTCGAAATCGTGTCAGAGAAAGCAATTGAAAAAGTTGCAGACTAAGAAAATATTATAGTTGACCAAGAGATACTTCCAAAAAGAAAGACAGGTAAATCTTATTTGTACTTCATGCAATTTTATTGCTTTTATATGCTTAAAATACAGTTCAGTAGAACACATCCTAGTTGGATCATAATAAAATGGGAAACCGATCTATTTATTGAAGAATTCAAATTCTATGTAACAAATTGGTATATCATATCTTAAGTTCGGCTCTTGCTTAGCAAACAGTTTTCGCTACGAAATATCAAAATGGGTTTTAAGCATAACAGCGGTTAGGTGATGGTGATGTTTTGTTTTCCGACGTATAAAGTTAGACCATTCTTGAAATAAAAATAAAAAATAAAAAAAAATACTTGAAGTAAAGTTCATTAGGCATTTTGAGTGGAATATGACACTTCTACGGATGTTTCAATCCGGTAGTAGTCCATAACATACTTGGAGGTTGGGCAAAAAATAGCAAGAAAATGAATTTAACTCCAATCCTTGCTTGACCGACACGCAGTTTTTTTCAACGCCACTGAAAACCTCTTTGCAAGATGAAGCAGGAGTGCTTTCGGAAAATGGTTCCAAAATTGCAACAAACACCTCGAAATTCCATTAACTCAGCCAAAATGTATGCCATAGTGCATAATAATTAATATTTGTGAATTAATTCAGCGTTAAAATACACGTGTTATGAAGAAACTAAAGATTACACGAAAAGTATTCATTTGTTGATTTTTGTCCAAAAATCATTTGGACAATAATTTAAATAACTAAAATTTATAAAATTTTAAATTTGAATTTTTGATATTTTGAATTATTTTTTTTTAAACGACAAAAATTATTTTTTTATATTATTAAAATATTTAATCACTTGAATTTATACTTTTAAATATCTGTATCTGAAAATATTGTAAAAGATTGAACACGAAGGTTCCAATGTTGTTGGAACTATTTCCAAATGTCAAAACTATTCAACTTCGTTTTCCTGCTAAAATCGCATAGGTTAAAATTGTTGGTTGGAAAAAAAAAGAAAAATCACTGTTGAAATAAAGTTTAATTACATTACATCGTGTGTTCCTGTCATTGTTCGGATCCTCAAAATTTGTATTGAACCCAAATATAAATATTAAATATAATTCAGATCTATTCCCAGAGGCTATTAGGAGCTAGTTAAATATATTTGTGACACACACAAAAATATTCACTTTTGTTATGCACAGCTCCATATCAAAGCCTGGACTATTTTATATAACTTTTGAAAACCCAGTATTTTTAACCAAGATTTTATTTAATGCGCTACATACGCCTTATAAATACAAATAAATTATGGTCACAGTTTTTGTCACATATGATGTATATTCGGAAATAATCGTCTGCATTTATTTTTGCAGAATTTGTTGCTTTTGTTTTGCACAGTACTGTAAATGTAAGCATGTATGTGTGCTGTAATTCTCTCCCTGTTGTTTTAACATTTATTGTCGTTACAACTAATGCCTTTTTTATGCTTTCATTAAAACTCGCAACTCGCTTTTCTGCTCTTTTGTTAGCTTTCATAAGCTTAGTTAAGTTTCCTGTTATCCAACTCTTAAAATTTTTATTTGTTATTTGTTACATCCTGTTTCGTAATTTGCACACATTCTACACATGCAAATAAATTTGTAAATACCAAGCGTGCACACAGGGTACACATTTTGCATATGTATGTCCTTATAAATAGACATCCAGTACAAATGTATGTACTGGTACATATGTATTTATGTGGAAGGTTTCATATTTAGTTGCAAAAAATGAAAATGAAAAAAAGATCCATAATTCAATAAAACGGGGGCAACCATATGGAGTTGAGGCCTTTTTTATTCCTCTAGAAAAGTATGAACAAAATATTCCTAAACGGCAAGATAACGTGTTGAAATGTTGCACAAAATTATTCGTTATAAAACCCTTGGAATTTTCAATAAGGCTTAATATTAAAAAAATCCCAAAATTAAAAAAAAAAAAATACCGAAGCGACAAATCGCCAAAGAGAAAAAAAATTATTAAATGAAAAATATCACCAAGTATAAAATAAATCGCTAAAATGCACAACAATCAACAAAAGTAAAAATGTTGTCAAAAAAAAAAAAAAAAAAAAAAAAAAAAAAAAATGGAAAAAATTACTAAAACGAAGTAAGACGCCATAAATAAAAAAATGCTGAAACTAAAAAAATCTCCAATACCGAAAATACCGAATTAATCGACAAAACGAAAAAAAGCGCAAAAACAAAAAAAAAACTGAAAAAAAACAAACAAAAAACGGCAAAACAAAAATTTTTTTAAAATGTCTACATCAGTACCTGGATTCTGGAACATTTTTGCCAACCGAAAATCATTATTCCGTAAATTATTTTTTACGATAGTCTCCAGCTTTATTTTACTCACCATTTAATTCAATATTTGAGCTTGTGATTTTATTTTTATTTTTTACTTCAACCGACAGCGAATAACGTTAAAATATGTTACTGAATAGCAAAGTCGATAAATTTTCGTTATATTTATTGCAGCGATGCGATTATGGTAATAAAAGTTATTGAATCCAGTAGTGCGATTCAGTAACTTTTAACGATCCGACAATCGTAATTTTGATCTAAACATTTTGTAGCTTGCAATAACGACTTGGTGATTCTGTAACTTCTATTTAACGATAGTACGCAGCTGATATTTTCTGTTGATTTTTGTAGATGAAATTAGCAGCACATAAATTATTGCCGCTTAAATAACGACACAGCTGACATTAACCTACAGCGAATATCGTTAAATATTTAACTGAATAGCAAATAAATAAATAAATTTTCGTTATAATTATTTTAACGATGCGATTAATATTAAAAAAAAAGTTAGTGAATCGCACTACAGGTACAGACAGGTAAGATATTCGATTATACATATGTATAAACTAAAACTCGTATAATATTATGTATGTAGTGTCCATACGGAACCCGTTTTCTGCAAGTCAAAGTCGGACTTTACTGAATTTGTTTCCTTTTGCTATAAAATTATTATTTCACATTTATGTTTAGAAAAGGCGGTTTGCATTTACGGTTGCGATACACTCATATTAGAGGGCTGCATAAACAGTCTTTCTTAAATGTATTGTCGTAGCATGTATTATACTAAACCAATAATAAATGATGTCGCTCAATAAGCGATGTTCTTGTGTACACAGAGAAAACAGTGCCTACTAAATACCTCATAAAATAGAACAAAATTAATAAGAAATCTCTATGGTTTATTTTCAATAAGGAAATCTTATTAATTTCATAGGGAAAACCTTTTTGAAAAAATCAAGAAGAAATCTTCTAGTTTTTATTAAGTTATCTTATTGATTTCTTCAATAAGGGTTTCTTCTTGTTTTTATTAGGCGACCTAATAAAAAAAATTGTGTGTCTTTATTCTATGTAGTTATGTATTTTCATTTAAATTATATACCATATACATATGTATGTATGTAGTATATTGCAGATGTTATTTATTTATACATACATACCTACACATAATGTTCTATTCTTAACTTACTTACTCGCCAAGTATTGAACCAGCAAACTTCTGACTGATAGACAAGCATCTAACCAATATGCTAACAAGCAGCCTGAATTACCATTGAAATTATGGTGCAAACATTCATATACAAAAATGAAAAATATCATGAAAAAAATTATCTCTATGTCTATTTATAGATCTAGGCGCACGGCAGTCCGCCAGGTCAAGTTCTGGCCAATGCAGCAGTGTGTATATTTACAGGAAGCCATTCGAGCTGTTTTTACCCCCCTCATAACTTTGTTCCCCGCAATCGTAAAATTATAAAATTTAAATTCATGTTATCTCATATGCAAAGTTTGAAAGGTTTCGGAGATATGGAGGTGCAAAAAGTGCATATTTTAAGACATACTCACTGATCACTCATCAAATTGATGAAGCATTTCCGCTATAGCTAGAGAGCTCAGATTTGGTACACGTGTAGATCTAGGTGAGCAATGAACCAGAAAAATATGAAAACCCGAAAATTTTAACCAGGAGGGCGGGGCTACGCCCATAAAAATTAAAATTTGTGCTATTGAGCTGAAATTCGATACGTAGCTAGGTGTAGTAGAGAAATATAATTATAAAATCTGAAAATCCGGAAATTTTAGCCAGGAGGGCGGGGCTACGCCCATAAAGGTCAGAATTAAAAATGCTAATGTAAGTCGCTTCATGGAAGCTATTTTATTGAAATTCGGCATATATACTGCGGTAATGCAAGGCTATAAAGTTTTTATTTAAAAAGTGGGCGTTGACACGCCCATACAATTTAAACCTCATTTTAATGCCCTGCGGCTTAGCATATTTAGATATACTATTTATCTAGCTATTATTATCCGTTTGTAACGAAACTAGACACGAATAATAAGCATTTATCCAAAAAAAATTTGACTTTGGATAAGTGGACGGGGCTACGCCCATAAAAATTAAAAATTAAAAGTTGCGCTAAGGAGCTAAAATTTGATATACAAGTAGGTCTTAGTGAGAAACAAACTAGAAACATTTTAAAACCCAAAATTTTTTTTCAGAATGGGCGGGGCCACGCTAATATTATTTTGAACTAAATACTTAATATACAGCTTTTAATTCAAGCCAATTTAGTGAAATCTTGCATCACCTTAAAAATTGGGCGTGATCACTCCCATAAAATGTTAGCCTTGCGTTTAATCTACATCGGTCTAGCATATTTTAGAAGAAAATTAGCATGTTCTTAGCGCTGCTCACAACAAAATTTTGAGTTAGGAATAGTGGGGAGAGGTAATGCTGATAAAATCTAAAGATATAATTCGCGCTATAGAGCTGACATTTTATACACTAGTATGTGTAGCTGCGTAAGGCGATAGGAAGATCTTAAATCCAAAAAGTTTTACCCGGTATGCGGGGCCACGACGTTAAAACTCCAATTCGCACTAGCGAGCTTAAATTTGATACACAAATAAATCTAGATAAGAGATCACTAATAAAAATCTGAAAACCCAGAAGTTGCTATCAGAGGGCGGAAACAAGCACTTCAAGTTCAAAATTAGCACACATTTTATTAAAACTTTTCATAAACATTGCACTTATCCCAAAAAAAATTTCCTATTTTGAAAAGTAGCCGTGACTTCACCCATAAATCTTAGCTTTTTCTTTCAGGTACTTCGGCTTAGCAGTTTTTAATTTAATACTCAGGTATTTCTTATTAACTTTTTAATACCAAACTTTGCATGAACCATAAGCACTAGCAGATATAAAAGTCAGCAGGGCCAGGCTCATGAAAATTGTACGTAATATTATTCCATAGAGAGCTGACATTTTGTACACAAATAGTAAGTAATTGATTTACTCAATCGGAAAATCCAAAAAATTAAAAGCACCAGCTACCCTATTGAAACTTTGCATACACATTGGGCATATCCTTTTGATTTATGTACTTCGGCTAAGCAGACTTTAATATGTAAATATATTGAGAAAATAGGCGGGGTCATGCTCAGTAAAATTTAAATTTTTTTTAGGTCAACAATTCAACACCCATCACACTATTACCCATTATTTTATGTAACTCTGCCATTTTCAACTGGCACACTGATCATGAATAGAAATAAAATACACTAGAAATTTTAAGTTTAAAAAGTGTTATCATAAAAATCTTTTAAAAAAGTAATCAGATCCTCACAAAAACATAAATGTGAAAAACGGCCAAGTTTCTATCCAAAATTTCGCCCATTAAAAGTTGTGAGATATAAATTTTGACCAAGTTCTTGTTTGGTACAATACCTAACACAGAAATATGTTATATATGATATAAATTTGTAATCGTAAGGGTGTAATATAATTTCTAGATAATCTGCTAACTTGGCAACATTTTTACCTTTCCAAAAAAGGAGAGAATAATGTATAAATGTTCATTTCTTTAAATTGATAAAAATGTTGTCAAGTTGGTAGATTATCTAGAAATTATATGACACCCTTACGATTACAAATTTATATCATATATAACATATTTCTGTGTTAGGTATTGTACCAAACAAGAACTTGGTCAACATTTATATCTCACAACTTTTAATGGGCGAAATTTTGGATAGAAACTTGGCCGTTTTTCACATTTATGTTTTTGTGAGGATATGAAGTAACAAGACACCTCATAAAATCAAGATTTCCTTATTAAAAAAAAAATCAATAAGATGCTTTACACATAATTATATAGGAACCTAAAAAAATCAACAAGGTAACCTAATAAAATCAATAAGAAATCCCTATAGTTTACAATTTTTAAGAAAACCTAATAGAATCAAGAAGTTTTTCTCTATGGATTGAAATTGATGTAAATTGAGTAAAAAAAGTTGCGAATAATAAGATTTATTCTTGATTTTATGTGGTTTTCTTCTTGACAAAATTAATTAGATTTACCACATAAAAACAATAAGGAATCTCTATGAAAAAATCTTCGCTTAAAATGTTTCATAGAGAAAATCTTCTTGATTCTATGAGGCAGTTTTTTCTCTGTGTATGAGTGTTAACAAGCGATGTTGCGTAGACTTCTTGTTCGTAACAAACACTCAAAAGAAGTAGTGTTGATGCGTGTATGCTTGTTATTTTGTGTAAGGTTTATAAAAGTCTGCCTACCCGGTTATGCCGGCGCTAATGAACGCCACTGGCTCTAAAAAAGACTTAGGAAGATTTTATGCCTGAGCAGATGTATGCTCTTAGATTTAATTCAAGCAGTAGAATGCTTTTAAATAAAACAGCCGATTTAAAGGCTAAGCAAAAATTGATTTTTATTCCAAAAATTTCTTTCTTTTATACTTAACTAACGGTATCCTTAAAACTAGAATAATACAATAATATTTAATAATTGTTGCTTTACAAAACGGATAGTTATTTGTTGTAACAAGTATTATTTATTATTATTATTGTTTTGAGTTAAAATTGAGTGACATTCCTATGGGAAAGTGCACATACTAAATTGTGATATTAGGGGTGACTATAGGGGTGCACTACACCCTACCCCTTAAGAAAAATTTTACAATTTTATGTTTCTTAAAATTCAAAAAAATTTTTTTTTTTTTTTTTTTTTATTTTTTTTTTTTTTTTATATATATATATAATTTTACAATTATAACATATTACTAATATTTTTTTAAATTATTATTATGTATTTCTTTTAACTTACTTCCTAGATCTATGACAGAGTTTACTCCTTTAGTTTGTACTATTCTATATGGACCATGGTATGGTGGTTGATTCTTTTTCCTATTAAAGGTTTTTACTAAGACCATATCTCCTACATTCAAATTTAACGGATTAAATTTTACACATTGTTTAATGCGTTTCTTTTTTGATATCTCCAGTAACTCTTTTGCTTTTTGCAACGAAAATTTTAATCTAGCTTTCAATTCTTTCGAATAATTATCTATATTATAGATTGGTTCAAAATTCAATAAGTTTTCATTAGGCAAGTTTGGTAATCTACCGAATATTAACTCGTATGGAGTGTAGTTTGTGTCTATATGCGGTGTTGTGTTATACGCAAAACAGAAATAAGGTATCCAATGGTCCCATTCATTATCTTTACAGAAGCCTAAGAGAAATTCATTCAGTACTCTATGACTTCTTTCAACTGATCCAAGAGTTTCATGGTGGTATGGAGTGCTGAAAATCTGTTTTATTTCCAGTAGCTTACATACTTCCGCCATTAACTCGTTTACGAACTCGGTACCTCTATCTGACTTAAGAACTTTGAAGTGCCCGTATCTTAAAATCAAGTTTTCTACAAGAGCCTTTGCAACGGTCTTAGCATCCTTCGTCTCAATGGGGCATGCAATAATATACTTTGTTAAATCGCACTGTATTGTTAGTATGTATCTAAAATTATTTGAGAATCTAAGGGGACCCACCGTGTCTATTGACACTGTTTCGAAACTAGTCCCTGGCGTATCGGTTAGTGTTAGCTTTTCTTTGGTGTGTTTCGTTTGCTTGTTAATTTTGCATTCTTTACAATTTAATATATGCTGCTTAATCATCCTACCCATATTCTTCCATATGTATTTTTGTTTAAGTTTTAGCGTCGTTTTCCTGACACCTAAGTGTCCTCCTATAGTTGAACTATGGTACTCATTAATGAGAGTATCCTGTACTTTCCTATTATATACCCTTACTGGTTCTTTATATATTAGTATTCTTAAATTTGCTTTATTTTTACCTCTTAATGCGTTGAACGTGTCTTTAAACTGATCCTTTGTTACTAATTTGAAAATTTCATCATGAGCATTTAATGCTAGCTCTTTTACATTTATTGATAGTAATTTCAATAGTAGCTTCTCCAAATACAGCTTTGTGTTTATTGGATTATCACCACATCTCACTACAACTTCTAAATCACTTGCTACAATTTGAGGTGTTTTAATTTTACTCATTATTTCAAACCTAAGTTTTTTCATCGATTTAATGTCTGAGATTGAAGTACATTCCCAAATAAAAAGTTGATCAGGCTCTTTACTGGAGATGCCACCTCTATGCTCGACATCTTTTTGTGCATCATGTTTATTTTTCATGTTTCTAGTCATCACTAATATATCATTACGCTTTTGTAAATTTTCGGTAGGGGTTAACGTTTTTAATGCTTCGCTGTCCAATACTATCCTTGACAACGCATCTGCATTGCTATTCATCTTACCTTTCTTATACGATATTTCGAAATCGTAGTCACATAAATCCAACCTAATTCTAGTCATTTTTGATGATGGATTTTTGTGAGAAAATAACGATACCAAGGGTCTATGGTCTGTCACTACGTAGAATTTTCTACCATAAAGGTACGGACGGAAAAAGTTTATAGCCCAATGTATAGCTAACAGCTCTTTTTCTATAACTGGCTTGTTTATATCATGCTTACTCAACGATTTGCTCGCATACGATATGGGCATATCTGACCCAATTTCACCTTGTGATAGGACTGCTCCAAGTGCATAATTAGATGCATCGGTAGTTAATATAAACGGTTTCCTAAAATCAGGATATTGGAGTATTGGTGGATTGATTAATTTTGATTTTAATGTTTCAAAAGACTTTTGACAACCTTCGTCCCACCTAAAAACAGTATTTTTTTTAACAGTTTATTTAAATTTCTAGCTATTTCAGCAAAGTTTTTAACGAAACGCCTGTAGTAATTACAGAACGCTACGAAACGTCTGACTTCATCTACATTTTTGGGAACTGGATAGTTTTCTATTACTTCGTGTTTAGCAGGGTCGGTACGTATACCCTTATCAGTTATAAGGTGACCTAGATAAACTACTTCTGTTTTCAAAAAACGACATTTACACGTATTCAGTTTTAAATTATACTGCCTCAATTTTTCAAAGACTTTTATCAAGTTCTCGTGATGGTGTTGAATACTACAACCAAAAACAATAATGTCATCGACATACAAAAACGCTTCTGCATCTAAGCCGCTCAATGCAATTGTAAGCATCCTTTGAAAACTATTTGACGATATCTTCAGTCCAAAGGGTAACCGAGTAAATTGAAAATGACCATTCCTGGTAGAAAACGATGTAATCGGTCTTGATTCTTTATCCAAACCGATTTGATGAAATGAACTGGTCATATCCAGTGTAGAAAAATATTTTGCCCTACCTAATTTGTCTAGGACATCTTCGATTCTTGTTAGAGGAAACTTGTCGCTTACTATTTTTTCATTTACTTTCCGGAAATCAACTACTAATCTCCATTTCTTCGTGTCATTTGCTGATTTTTTCGGTATTACCAATAATGGAGAATTGTAAGGACTCACAGATGGTTCAATGATACCATCTTCTAACAATTTATTTACCTGTTTGTTTATTTCGCTCATTTGTGACTCAGGTAGTCTATAAGGTTTTATGTAAACAGGTGAAGAATCTGTCATCTGAATGTTTTGACTATAAAAATTATTTGTTGTTAATTTGTCACCATCAAGGTGGAATACATCATTATATTCTGTAACTATGTTTTTTAAGGACTGCCTAGCTAATGGATCTATAGATTCGATATTTAAATCTTCTAAAACTTTTTGTACTCTGCCTTTACTTGTATTGATATTGTTGCCGCAATTATATATATTGTAATTTGATAATGGCTTCGTTTCTAACTTCAAATCTTTCAAAACTACATCTTTGTCAGTTGTATTCAACAATTTTATGTGTTGTAGTCCTATTGATGGTATAATGCTATTCCCTACAAAAATTCCCGGACATAATTCTTTGTTCAAAACAATGCTTTCCTGACTTATACATATGTTGACTGGTGTTATCAGTTCTGAGCGTGCTGGTATACATATTTCAGTTTTATAAACGCGTTTTGGGGTAATCGGTAAAATAACTTCTTCATCAGCTATATTGAAGGTTAACGTGTATGTTTCAAAATCAATTTTGCGTTTATATCTTTCTAAAAAGTCTCTACCAATGATCCCATTAGTATTGATTGGAAAATTATCTTCAACTATGTGAAATTTGTGTGTTATCGGCTTATTATCGAATTCTAAAGTTAGATATGCGGTGCCAAGACTTTCAATCGTATCTAAAGTAATACCACTTAGTGATGATATGTTACGTTCATTTATGTTTTCTATATTACCTCGCTTGCAAATAGAAATATCTGCTCCAGTGTCTACCAAAAACTTAAGCTCTTTATTTATGGTACTGCAAGTTATTGTTATCGAATTATCAGTGTTATTTGAAATTTTGAAACATTTTTGCCCTCCTGGATAACAATCTTTGCTATCCGGCGCTATTAGTTTCCCTGGTTATGTCTGCCATTACTGGGTCTATACGACGAATTGTTCCTGTTATTATTATTTCTATATGAGGAATTCATATTATTATCATTACTTCTTGTTGCAAAGTTTCTATTCGCATTATTACCACTATTTCTGTACATATTATTGCTATTGTTACTATTGCTGTCGCCATATCTATTGCGATTGTAATTAGCATTATTATTATACAATCCATTATTATAATTGTTGCTATTTCTGTTACTATTTTGGTTTGGGTATCCCTGACCTCTGTACCCTGTATAATCCCCATACACTCTTTGCGAATTGTACATACGTTCATTATCACGCCTATTAATTCTAAAAATACTATTATCATTTGTTTGCATATTTCTCTACAGCTTCACTGAGAGTTTTTGGACTACTTGCTACCAATATATTTTTATATTCCACATTAACACCTTTTATAAACACATTTAAGGCCATATTTTCACTCATTTTAGATATTGCGTTTTTTGTTTCCTGCGATGGATTTGCTATTGCCTTAAGTTCAAAATTGCTCAATTGTTCTGACAACAATGCAACTTTCTCTCTAAAGGCTGATATACTCAAATTTCCTTGCCTTATTGATCCTAATTCACTTAAGACTTGTTGCAGAGTTCTTGGGTTCGGGTACGCATCAACCAACAACTTCTTCAATTCATTAAACGTAGTAGGTATGTTGGAACGTCCCAAAACACTCCTGACATTTGCAGCTAATTTAAAGTTATAGACATACTTTATGAATATCTCTCGGTCTTCTGTTCTTAAAATATCATGCAATAACTCTGTTTGCACTATAAAGTCTTCTAACACCTCATATGAACCTTTAAAAACGTTAAGGTTTTTGCCCACAACTCCAATATCGAATTGTGCCATATTAATAATTTCCCTTGCAACACTTGCGTCCGAATTATCTGTTAAATCTGTACTTTCTTTAGTACTTATATTTTTCACTAAGTTCAACACTATTGTGTATAATTCATTAAATTTGATTATAAACGATTTGGTCTCTTCTTCCTGCAAACGACTACAAATATTGTCAATTTCTAATTTAATTTCAATTAAGCGCGATAATTTTTCAATTTTATAGTTAGAGGAGTAAATTCTGTCTTTGCTCTTTTTTATGTTCTTTTCTAATTTTTCTAATTCAATATAATATTGTTTTAATTCTTCCATCTAAAATTATATTAATTTATGTCTATTAAAAGTTAAGCAGTTGTGCGATTTCAAATCATAACTTATGTTATAACATATATTGTGGCAAAAATATGTGAATCAAATAGGTAACACTGAACTTTTTTTTTTTTTGGGTAAACTTTACAACACTACCAATTCTTCCAATTTGGTAGCACTTATTTCTCAACATCTGTGATTGACATTTGTGTTCTTATTAATGCTTCTTCGCGTTATCTTTTATTACATTAGTAATTTTGTTATAGTTTTCTTTTATTCCTTAAGTTTGAGTGTAATAAATATATCTTTTTAATGTATTTGTATTTTAAACGTAATTTTGATAATTATATTTCACAAAAATAATTTCACAAATAATAAATTTTGGTAAGAAATTCCGGTTTGTCGCAAGGTATTTTCTCTGTGGTATTTTTCTTTATCGTCAGTGGCTTTGGGCCTGCCTTCAACGGTGTGGCCGTATATGAGGGAGCTTGTTGGTCCTTGCCTGCAGGTTTGTATTCCTCTACAGGGACATCTTTGTTATTATTTGGCAGGATCGCCATGTAAGGTTTATAAAAGTCTGCCTACCCGGTTATGCCGGCGCTAATGAACGCCACTGGCTCTAAAAAAGACTTAGGCAGATTTTATGCCTGAGCAGATGTATGCTCTTAGATTTAATTCAAGCAGTAGAATGCTTTTAAATAAAACAGCCGATTTAAAGGCTAAGCAAAAATTGATTTTTATTCCAAAAATTTCTTTCTTTTATACTTAACTAACGGTATCCTTAAAACTAGAATAATACAATAATATTTAATAATTGTTGCTTTACAAAACGGATAGTTATTTGTTGTAACAAGTATTATTTATTATTATTATTGTTTTGAGTTAAAATTGAGTGACATTCCTATGGGAAAGTGCACATACTAAATTGTGATATTAGGGGTGACTATAGGGGTACACTACATTTGCATACTGTACGTTTGAGTGTGCGTGTAAGTTTTAGATGGTAAGCTATTATGTGTTTAAGGCTGATTTTTTTAAAGCAAGCGAACGCAGCTAATGTGCATGCATGTATGCGTTTGAATAAGCGTAGAAAATTAAAAGATCATACACACAACGTGTGTACATGCATGACGTTTGTATACGGTCTCATGCATAGGAAGAAGCAAGCAGCACAAATTCTTCCATCAACAAGTATTTTCTTCTTTACTCATATGTATACCTGCAAGAGCTGAAACATATTTCTTGCAAACATTGTTGTTTAGCGTTTGTTATAGAGGATTTCGCTGTAAAAGAGCATTTGAAAAATCCCTCATGCCCTAAAAATTCTTGTAAGTGATCTTATGCAGGGGTCCAATGGAATCGGCTAGAGCATGTCTGCGATGCTTAGCAATTGTCCGAAGATATTTAAATATAGAATACTTTAAGGCATGCCCACAAAAATTAAAGACAGAGTTGAGTATTTATTTTATTTACATACATTTTTTCGATGCGAATTTGTCGCTCACCAGGATTTTATTAGACTTTAATTTTCCCCCAGTTCATTAAAACCATAAAAAAAACACAAAAACAAAAGCACAAGTTTTGTTTGCAGAAATGTTTACTGCATTGAAACATTTCGTTAAAAGAAAACTTTCCCCACTTGAAAGTAAAAAAATACAGAAAATAGCATTTTAAGATTTAAAAAAAATTAACAGCACAGGAAATAAACAAAAAAAAAATACTTGTACTCTTAACAACCTTCTTTCTAAGTACTAGAAGGCTTTATTTAGTTTTGTGCTTTTATACTTTTGTAGTTTGTAAAACCAGGAAAAAAATGTGTTTAATGAAAAGTCATGGTAAAAGGGGATTTTGTTGTGTGGTTCCTCTACTTTGAAATGTAAAATTAAAGTTACTAACAAAAAAGTTCTAACGTTTGCAAGTATTTTATTTTAATTGAAGTGGCATGTGTAAGTACTAGAAGAGCTTTAGTTGACATTTCATTGTTTGTCTTTTTTACTTTAATTTAGCATACTTATTTTTATTTTTTATTTGTAGAAAAATTCCGCACTCACGCATATACATACATATATGTAAGACATCCAAAGTGTAAGCAGTTGTTCTCTTTTTTATGGCTCCTGAAAACACCAAAAATGCTGCCAAGCAAGGGCATTATCAGGGTTCCGTACAACAAAGGTGAAAAGGAACCCTATTGTTTTCGCTACGCTGTCCGTCTGTCCGTCACACGGTATTTTCTCAGGAACCATAAGAACTACGGAGCTGAAATTTGGACAGAGTATGTAGAATCTTTGCCGCTACAACAACAAATACATGAGAATTAAAAATTAAAGGGTGTTCCAAAACGAGCAACGAAAAATTTTAAAATCCCAGGTAATATATGTATATACAATTGTATGAACATATGTATATTGAAACTTGAAATTTGTAAAATTAGTGTATTTTTATACAGACTACAACAATTAACACTAAAATTTAAAAAAATTAAAATTAAAGGGTGGTCCATCAGTTAATGCAATTTTGACTATGTAATTTTGACAATTTGCTATATCTTGGAAACCGTAAGAGGCAAACACTTGAAATTTTCAAAAATGGCAAAACTAAAAAAACCGAAAATTATAAAATCGCCAAACCAAAAAAAAAAAAAAAAATCGCCAAAAATTAAAAAAAATCGCCAAAACAAAAAAAGTCGCCAAATTAAAAAACAATTTCAAAAACTAAAATAAATCGCCAAATTCGAAAAAAACCGCCCAAATGAAAAAAACCGCCAAAATAAAAAAACGCCAAAAATCGAAAAAAAACGCCAAAACGTGAAAAAACCAAAAACCAAAATAATTGTTTATATGAAGAAAAAAATCGCCAAAATGAAAAAAAAATCGCAAAATGAAAGAAATCGCCAAATTGAAAAAACGTCAAAAACCGAAAAAAATATCCAAAACGCGAAAAATGCGCAAAAACTAAAAAAATCGCCAAAATGAAAAAAAACGCTAAAATGAAAAAAAATCGCCAAAATGAAAAAAAAATCGCCAAATTGAAAAAACGCCAAAAACCAAAAAAATGACAGAACTATATATTATATAGGCTGAAGTTTGTATTAAATTACATACCTAGTATTCGTACGGAACCCTTCGTGCGCGAGTCAGAGTCGCACTTTACTGAATTTATTTATATTTGCTCAATTTTGATATGAAAATTCAATTTAACCTTAAGCATGGGCCAGGGTTGGAAAAATTGGTAAAATTGTACTTTTTTCGGTACTATTCCAACTCGAAGAGTACAATAGTATACCAATGGTTAATTTAGTAGATTCAAGGAATCTCCCCAGTGTCACACTGCACTTATTCTCAAATAATTATAAACAACATTGTGAAAGTAAGACGCAACGAAATTTTCAAAAATGGTAAAACTAAAAAAAAACCCGAAAATTATCAAATCGTCAAACCAAAAAAAAAAAAAAAACGCCAAAAATTAAAAAAAAAATCGCTAAAACGAAAAAAATCGCCAAGATTATATAAAAATTTCTAGCACTTAAATAAATCGCCAAGTTCGAAAAAATCGCCAAAATGAAAAAAACGCCAAAATGAAAAAAAAACGCCAAAAATTCGAAAAAAAATCGACAAAACGCGAAAATGTCGCCAAAACTAAAAAAAAAATTTAAATAAAAAAAATCGCAAAAATGCAAAAATCGCCAAAAAAAAATCGCAAAAATGAAAAAAATCGCCAAAATTAAAAAACAATTTCTAACACTAAAATAAATCACCAAATTCGAAAAAATCGCCCAAATGAAAAAATCGCCAAAATAAAAAAACGCCGAAAATCGAAATAAGTCGCCAAAACGTGAAAAAGGTGCCAAAACCAAAATAATTGTTGATATGTAGAAAAAAATCGCCAAAATGAAAAAAAAATCGCAAAATGAAAGAAATCGCCAAATTGAAAAAACGCCAAAAACCGAAAAAAATATCCAAAACGCGAAAAATGCGCAAAAACTAAAAAAAATCGCCAAAATGAAAAAAAACGCTGAAATGAAAAAAAATCGCCAAAATGAAAAAAAAATCGCCAAATTGATAAAACGCCAAAAACCAAAAAAACGCCAGAACTATATATTATATAGGCTGAAGTTTGTATTAAATTACATACCTAGTATTCGTACGGAACCCTTCGTGCGCGAGTCAGAGTCGCACTTTACTGAATTTATTCATTATAGTAAAGAAACAGATTACACTATTGCATACCGATTGACAATAGTGTTAAATGAAATGAAATACTAATTATGGCATGACAACATATGAATATTTGAAAGAGACAACAAATAACGCAGAATCTTTGATTGTGTTAAGGTACAGTCACACTTGTCAAACATTTGCCCAAAATAGCGTAACCAACAAACACTAATGAAAAAAGTTTTGATCCAGACACTTGTTTATCAAATTATACATTTTCGAACGCAACTAATAGACAATGTCATAGAATCCAACATTATTGGATGCTCTTTAACTTGAGAAACTTTTGTCTGAATTGAAAGATTTTTCATATGCTCTAAAAAAAGTGTTTCAAGCCCATTAAATATCCACTAAAAACTTGAAAATATGCACTAAAACCTCAAAAATATGCTCTCAAAAATAAAATAAATAAATGAAAATATATTTTTAGTTCAAAAATTTAACAATATTTTCATATAAAATAAGACAAAAATAGAATAAACAAAAGAAAGGAAACAATAAAAAAATTAACAAAGAATAGCTGCCATATTATATACAATAATTTGGGTTTGAAGGGAACGATAAAACAAAATTGCTATAAGAGTTTTGACTAATAGCTCATTCAGGTTGGCACGAAATTAAGTAATTTCAAGCTCAAATTTCGAACGAAATGAAAGGTGATTATGCAGGTACTGAATGACATTTGAGTTGATTTCACAACCATCTTATTCACTGCGACAGACATTGAAGTACTTTTTTCAGTTGAATAAATTCTTTTTCACAATTATATAAATTTTTGTTTAAAAAATTTTCATAAATTTAATAATTTTGAATCTTTTTTTAATTTAATATTGAATGCCAAAATTTTTATTTCTTTTAATTGTTGTTTCTCATAGTTGTAAATTTACTCATATTTGAAGAAAAAGTATTTTTAGTACAAAAACAGAGTTGTATATTGTAATTTCTTGTTCATTTCATCGAAATTAAGTAAAATAAGTTAATTTGGAAAATGTCAAAATGTATGAAAAATTACTTAATTTGAACTTAATTTCGACCGAAATCACATAATAGCTTAATTTGGCGTCAGCCTGAATGGGCTATAAAGCAAATAATATAAATTTTTTTTATTTAACTTCGATTTCAAAATTGATCACGATATCAGAATTAAAACTTTGTAACTGAATTATGGATGAATAAGACAAGATTTTTAATTAAAATTTTATTGAAATAAAAAACAAAGTATTGATTGACCTTGCTTTTGAAATAAAAATCTTTTAAACATTGACAATGTTCCTTCAAAGTCTAGTCCGGGCAGAGTCCGTCACAACTAACAAACCGAACTTTTATTCAAACTAACGTCTATAATAACTGCTTGAAGGCATATTAAAATAAAAAAATCTCTAAAGTATAAAAATATGCCCTAAAAGCGTGAATTATGCTCTAAAAATTGAAAAATATGCGTGTAAGACTGATAAACATACACAGAAAAAATTTAAAATCAACTTTAATTAATATTTTAGTTAGAAATTTGTACTATTAATTAAATCCAGTACTGATTTTCGTCCTGCAAACAAATTGATAATATCAATTAATGAATTTATAAAAATGAGGGTTTCTTGCTGTTTGAGATCAATTAACAGAGTTAATTGAAAGTACGCGTTTATTTTAAACAAATAATTAATTGGCCCAATTAAATTAATAATTGAATTAAGAGATTTTAAACAATTAAATTGTTCGTTGAATGAATTAATAAAAGTGATTCAATTGTATAAAATTTAAAAAAATAAAAGTATAAAAATTTTAAATAAAAAGTAATTTTTTTTATTTATTTATTTTAACTTACTTATTTTATTTATTTGTTTAATTCCGTAACTTACGCTGCGGGCTTTGAACCTCGTACCTCCATTCTAACAGGCTAACACACATCCACTAGGCTATCGTGGCAAATTATTTTTCATTCAATTATTGCACATATGTAGGTGTGTGTTCTTATTTTATTTTATAACTTACAGTGCTGTCATGCTTCGAACTTGGTACTTCTAGAATAACCGGCTGACACCAGAGTAGCAAGCCGTAGTGGCGCGGCTGTCGGCTAGCCGTTCAGCCGATTTTTTTCAACAAGTCGAGCCGCCGCCTAACCACTCGGCTTATCGGCGGCTTCATACTCAGCCGATATTTTGTCTTATTTTATTTTTTTATACTTTTTGAATTATGTTTAAAATTGTGTCTAGTCAATTTCCGTATAGTTTTTATTTAAATTTCGTATTGAATATGATAGCGAGCGTCCCTCAAAGATAGTTTTTTTTTTTTTGCTTCCACATAGAAAGAGATTGTTTATATGAACGGAAACGTAGCTGCGACAACACTTACGTTCTCTTTAGGAGTCCCTTCTTAAATCCATGAACGTTTACATAGACTTTCTTTTGTCGCAGCAGTCAGGCGACTTTTTGATAATTACTTGTTCTAAGCAGTTTATTCGTTCATCCGTAGCAGTGTTGCAATAGAGTAACTAATTTCTAATTCAAACGGAAATCTTTAATGAATATGTTTCTATGGTTTAAAAGATAATTTACGAAATTACATTTCTTGGCATTTAGGACATTAATTAATTGGTTTAATATTCAAACTATTCCAAAGTAAATAATTTTACAACGTGGAGATTTAATAATTCACGTACTTTCCCAGAAACCTACTGGGTTCAAGAAATTTTTTAAATGATTAAACAAACGGCGTTTAGCCGTTCAGTCGCCGCCGCCGAAAATATTTGTCTTTCAGCCGCCGCCGAAATTTTTTGGTCGGCTTGCTACTCTGGCTGACACACTTCCATGAAAACGTGAACAAACACAAACTAAAATATTTTTTTTTTCATTAAACAAAGTTAATTCAAACAATCAAAAAATTTGTTGAATTTTTAATAATGCGTACAAAAGTTTAATATTCGTCTGTATGCTTGCATATTTGCTAACATCCATACTAGTGATGTAACGAATGTCAATTTTTGATATTCGCGAATACGAATGCGAATATGAATATTTGAAACGATATGTCATGTGATATTTATAGACATTAATTTATGGCTCTATTCACGCCTGCAATATGAAATATTAAAAAATTGTTATGAAAAATAACTTCATACTCCTGTAAGCGTACTTTAAAGTTAATGAAAACTACCAAAAATTTTAACGATCGTCAGTAAATAATATTTGAAAATGATACAAAGCACAAATTACTATAAAAAATTTAATGGATTCGTACAAACTAATATTTTTATCCATTTATTTAAATTTAGTTTAGGATTTATGCATTTATTTATTTAATATTTTTGGAAAAATATTCGTATTCGCCTGAATTTGACGATTACGAATGCTTCGTATTCGCATTAAAAATGGCCGAATATTCGGCAATTCGAATACAAATATTCGTGCTTCACTAATCCATACAAACATTAAACTTTTTTGTTTTCAATCAACAAAATTTAATTGGAACAATTATAAAATTGTTTGAAACAGCATTAATTGATTTAATTGGAAGCATTTTGGCTAAACTTTTTTCTGTGTATGCAAAAATATGCACTAACAAATCGATGCCAAAATTCATAAAAAGTTCTAAAACGGATAAATATCTTGTACTCGCATTAGTACGTCATACAAGAAAAAACATGCCATTGCATGTTTGCGGTTTCCCTGATTATCACTTATCATTTTATGGCCGAGTTTACATCGGGCACACATGTGTCCAAAAATAGCGTAACCACTAATTACTAATGAAAAACATGCATTTATTCACAGAAAAAATTATTCCCAAAAAATTTTTAAACAAATATTTGTTTGAAATCAAACTTAGTTTCAGTAAATATTCTGTACTGTTCCACTAAATTAATTTGTACCAAAACACTGTATAGAGAAGAAACAGGCCACGACGTTTGTCGGCTACATTTCGGCATTTACATGTATACAACACGATCAAACAAAATAAACAACAACTAAACAACAACAACCGCACAACAGCACGTTGTGCCAATCAACAAGCAAGATAAACACCAACACACTGAAGTAACATTTTCTCTCAGCCGAACTCTGATTAATTTAAATTTTTAAAAAATTTTTATCAGAATTTACAAAATTATTTGTAGGACCGCATTCAAATAAAATATTTACTGATTCAACGAATCTGGTTACTGAAAATTAAATTTAGTTTTTTCTGTGTTGATTTAAACAGTTTGCAATCATGTTGGATTCTACACAATTGCCTATTAGTTATGTATGAAACTGTTTAACTTAATAAATACGTGTCTGAATCAAACTGTTTTTCATTAGTAAGTAGTGGTTATGCTTTTTTGGGTACATGTGTGCCAGATTTAAACTCGCATTAAGAGTAAAGTCAGTGAGTCGTTGTTGTTGAACAAACAGTGAGCGTCGGCAGAGTGAGTCTTGTGTGAAGAACAGCAAAAAGAGAGTATTGCTTCAAGAGCAGTGAAGCCAGTTTTGTGAGACGAGAATACATCAGTGCCCCGCAAAATAAAATATGTTTGTATTGGTGAGAAAAATGAGAGTAAAATAAACTTGCACTTGAAGAAAAGTTTTGTAATATAAAATACATGATGTGGTTATTAGTTGTATGAATTTATTTTTGTAAATAAGCAATTTACTAAAAACTTAAATAAAAAGTAAAAATTTAATAACCATTCAACAATTTAGTGTATAAATTCAAAATTAAATTTATTCACAGCTCTGTTGATACTATTAAAATGCCCTTTTAAACCATTTTCCCTATTATTTTTTAATGTTTCATAACATAAAATGCATTGCATATTGCGAAAAGCATTTTTCATCACGAAATATTTCTTAGCTTCCATAATTATATTATCAATTTTTTGTCTGTAGAAATTTATTAAATTTTAACTTTAATTTCGTTCCGTGTGCTCAAAAAAACTAAACCAAAAACCAGGAAAAAATTAATACATGCGTGCACAACTTAATTCGTCGCTTGCTCAGTGATAGAGCTGCAAAACTATCGACAGTACTATCGATAGTATCGATAGTTTTGTTGTAAATGAAATATCGATCGTTTTTTCCACTATCGATACTATCGGCCAAAAAAAAAACAAGTAATTAAAAGAGTAAAAATAATCGAAGTCATTAAACAGTAGCAGGCAGCTTTGAAGCAAATTATCCGTAGTTCATTTAAGCTTTTTTACAGCGATGGAAAAGTTGGTACAATTGTATAATTTTAGCGCTATTTGAATGCCAAAAGTACCGTAGCACCGCAATGACCCATTTAGCACTACTGGAATCTCTTTATATTTATATTACACGCCAAAATTGCATTAAAATATATTAACCCCATTATGCAAAAAATAATGCGTGCTTGAAGTGTACATTAAAAAAAATTTCCATAGAAAAACCGGTTTTAACGTTCACTTATTTTTTTGCACAAGAGGGTTAATCTTTAGCTCGAAGGTATTAGAAAATTAAGTAAATCAAACGATGTTTTCCGGTACTTAAAGAATTGCTGGAGGAATGTTATTTATTCCAAATTCATCTGCAAATGCGGAAATTTTATTTTCCACTATTTGCATCGACTGTGAACAATCGAATAAAAAAAAGGTTATAAACGTAGTATATCGTAAATGTTACTTTTAACTAATATTCTTTGTGCACCTTCTGGCGTTTTGTTAATTGATTTTTAGTTAATTAAAAAGTACAAGTATTAAAAAAATATAAATAAAGAATTAGGTACAATCGTACTGAAAAAATTAAAATTTTTTGAAAATTAGTACAATTTGTAAATATGACATCGCATCCCTGCTTCTGTATACACAAGTCCTTAAATACATATGTATGTATATGAATTTATTTATAAATCCAAGTGTTATTCAACAAATAGTAGTCACAAGTATCTTAATAAATTGAACATCGTCGACACAAAGATAAATTTTGGTGGTACAGATATCGAGACGGCCGCCAATCGTCTCTTACGATAAAACTTTACAGTTAGTGTCTTAAAAGTTATCAACAATTTTCGCATTTTGATAATTCTAAACCATGGGTAGGGTAGGCCCATAAAATTTTAAGTTCAATAAAAAAGTATATTTTCGATAATATGTCTCGCTTACGATAAAATCGAAAAAAAGGCTTGATATATTTTTATATACTAATGAAAATGTTGAGGACTCTGGATTTTTTTTTCGAGTCAAGTGTAGTTTATGTGGCAACTTTTATAAAACTATTCGATACTATCGATAGTATCGATAGTTTTACATAAAACTATCGAAACTATCGAGTGGAGCGACTATCGATAGTTTTGCAGCTCTACTCAGTGACGACTAAATGAAAGAGCATAAGCATGTATGTGATTTTCATCTGCACAATTGTGCTATGGCTTGCGGGTTACTGGTATATATATAAAACAGCTGAATAGACGTGTGTGTGTGTGACTGTGTGTGTGTGTGTGTGTCTGTGTGTGTGTGTGTGGGTGAGTGCTTAAGCTCTAGATTAGTATAAGTTTATTTAATAAATAAAATGTCATTCTTAACAATAAATTAGTACACCGGGGTCTTTTATTCATTTTATATCTCCGAGTCTACAGAAAAGGCGTTTTTAAATGGTAAAACCGTAACAATATTATCTCTCAAGAAATTAACATACAATTGTTTTAAAAAAAATTGCTTAAAATTAAACTCTAGCACTTTTTCCTTATGGCCACAGATATTTATTAATAAGATATAAAATTTAGTTTGCATTAGTACTTTTAATAAAGAATTGTAAAATGTTTGTTTTATTGGTTTAAATAAAAGAAGGTTTTTGAATTTTATTGACTTTCCTGTGCTCAGCTAGGAGCTCTTAGGAATGTTGTTTAATAATTCTCTTGAATTGAATTGAATTGAATTGAATTGAAAAACTAAAACTAAATTACATCTTCTTATATACTAACTATGAGAATAATGCTTAATCTATCTTAACCTAAGAAGGAAAAGAAAAGGTATATGCTTACTAGGCAAATTGTTTGTTTCTTTTAGTTTCTCAAGGTAGATGTGCGGCGTGTGTCTCATAAGTAATTTGTAAAACATGGATTTTGCATTGTTTATATTTAAATATATGTAAATATAAACACATGTGGTTATTAAAATATGATTAATTCAAGTGCTTTATGCTGCGACCTTTGATCAGACTTGTGAGTGTCAAATAACCGTTGTACAAAATGCATATTTACGTTGCAGTCTGTCAATGCATTTATCTAACACTTCATGCTGCGGTATTTGCCCGAATGCATTGACTGTCAAATGTCCAGTGCACAAAAATACTTTCAATGCAATTGGATGTTATGTATGTTGCGGTCAAGTTGACTTTAAATGTTTACTGTACAATTTTGGTCATAGTGATAGTTAGAACACGCTACACAATATCTTTTTTTATAGGAGTTTGTTTTACATTCAAGTTTAATGTTTCTGAGGAATTAACGTTTTCGAATTATTTTTGATTCATACTTAAATGTGATATTTGCCAAATATTTTGCACAAGTACTCAATTTTTCAATAGCCCAATTCACAATCTTGTGCAAATGGTGTTGCATCGTTGCATGTGCAAAATTGTGTAGTATATTCTACTCACCACTTAAACATTCTTAGTGGTGAGTATCGATATACTATACCATTTTGCAAATGCAACGATGCAAGACCATTTGCACAAGATTGTGAATTGGGCTATTTATTGTGTGTTATAAAAAAGTTCACTCTGAAATTTTTCCTTTACAATCTGTTCATGATCTTTTTTTTTTTTTTTTGTATGTAAAAAAGAAGAAAGTAGTGATGAAGCAATAAAAAGTTGTTATTGTTATTGCAACAAAAACAAGCATGGAAAAAAATGAAATGAATGATGAAGTGAAAATTCTTTTACTGTTAACTAAAGACTAAACTCCTTCTTTTTACTTGCTAGTATTTTTTTATTAGATGAAATAATGAAGATTCTTTCTTTGTTACGAAAGCATCAATTACATAAGAAATGCTTGCTAAAAGTCTTAGAAGCAAATAAGACGGCAAACCAGTAACTACCCAACAACATGTTTGTACAACTTTCCCCAATCTGTGGCCCCATTTCTTTGACCTCATTGCCAGGCTTAAAATAATATAATTATACGTAGCAAACTTAATGGCTTTTGAAGCTTTGCCACTTGTGCATGTTCTTGCCAATATTATCACAATCGAATATTAATATGTTTTGTATTCTATTAAACAACTGTCATTTTGTCACTAGTTTACTCTAATTTTCTTATTGTTAATTTGCTGCCATAGAAGAAATAGAATAATTATTATTTAGTATACTTGCCTTATACTTGACGAAGTGATACTTGTATTTTAGTGCACATGTTTAATCTCATAGTGTGAGTGCAGTATGCAGCTCAGACTAAAGTTAGAGTATATTGTTTCTGTGCAAGTCAGCTGGAAAAGGTATAGTTGAGGAATGACATGTTGTTAAAGCAATTAACAAATGATAAAATCTTTGAGTAATTTTTGTTCGAACTTATTTTTCTTACTTTGTTTAGGTTTGAATCAGAGAAAGCCAATCGATACAAAAAAAATTTAGATACTCCCGCACATATCGAACATTTTTTATGCTAGTGCGTGTTGATATCTATTCATTCTCATACTTGAGTATACCCCTGCGCACTTTATTTCATACTTGTATGTATCGATGCGCATTCTTCGTTACATCCCGCATATCTATCGACATACGCATGAGTTGCAACACATTCGGTTTTTAAATGTTTTTTTATAAGTGTTGCCAGATATACTAGTTTGTAGTTGTTGAATAGGCTAACATTCCTAGCCGAAAAAAGCACAGCTGAATGCTACCGGGCACGTCCACAGGTTGCGGATAGTTGTAGTCGCGGACAATCACCGGTTCCGAGTGAAGAGTCTCAGAGGGTTCCCGGGTGGAACGTCAATGCCAGTGGTAAGCGCACCCAAATCAATAGCCACCTATTGCCAGCGACTGTTCCTCATTTTAGAGGCAGCTGTAAGCGGGCGTGGGATCTTGTAACAAGCGGCTCACTATACAAAACTGATATAAGGGTTTTAAGCCAGGCCACCTGGAGGCCATGCTGGTAGCCCCAGTTCCAGGATCGAATGCGGAAGCCCAATCTGCTACTCATCTCATTACAGAAACCTCAAAAAGTCCTATGCTCCTTATAGGAAGTAAAGAATCTAGTATATATATGTATATGTGCCCTTAATTATGAAAGTGGTCAAAGTCATATTTTTGTTTGGTCGAGATATTTAGTGGATGACATTTGAACAAATCAAAAAATATTTTTATGTTATGCAATATTCTAATTCTGAGTGTTTCTATTCTCCTTCAATATAAATTTATTTTATATTTATTAAACATTTTTTAAAGTTTTTTCAAGATCTATTTAATATTTCGAAGCAAAAATGCATATGACTTAGACTACTTTCATAATTAAGGACACATAATATGTGTGTATATAAAGTTAGTGTTTTTAGGAAACCAAATTACTTGTGATAATTTTAAGGAACAAATAACACCAAAGTTAGCTGTAAATATTCTGACAAATACTAGCAGAATGGAACAACATGCTGTTTCAGAAGGCTACCATTACTTTACTATCAGCATTCTTGTATTTGATTCTCTGTGTGTGTGGTTTCAGTTGATGCAAATATCAACTTTCACAGGAGCCTAAGCTACTGGCAGTCTCGTAGAAAACAAGGCTTTAAACCACCCGGCTTTTTATATATAATACTGTGCCACAACAAATGCTCTAATATGCGTGCAAATTGGTATAGGAAAACTTTGGTAAAAGTATATTATATAATAAAAACTAATGGGTGTGACCAAGCCGCATTTAGAGTGCGGGATGTGCTCTAAGAATATAATATTGAAGCTTGTGATATTAAATATTAAATTTTATTGAGCCTAGCAGCGTCAACTCTTCCAGAAGATTCATAGAAATCTAATGGGCAGGAAGATGTAGACAGAATTTTAAAGTAAATTTTTTCCGGCGTGGCTACATCCATTTTTTTATGTGACAGGGCGACCAAATGGCATCAATAGCCTCTCAGACAAATGAGAGTTTTTAAAATCGTTAAATAACGCAGCTAAGCTCGTGCCAAGCACATCAATATTTAGCTCTCAATATGTGTACACTCTTAAAAATAAGAACGCGTCACATTAATTCAATAATTTTAAATTTATAATAGAAAATGTATATTGAGATACTTAAAATTAAATAAAATTAATACTGTAGATTAATATTTTTGCATATTGATATAAGAAATTTCAACATGACTAGACTTTCGTTAATAGTTCTTATTAATTCAATATGGTTTTTATTGATTTTAAGCTGTTTTTTCTCTGGATGTATTTGTGTGCATAGTCACACCCATACATACAGTTATTGAAGCTGAATATTGACGTATCTGCTGTCCGCTTTACGGGTAGCCCTTCCTGTTTTTTGCAGTCAGTTAAAATATTAAAAATTTTGAATAAGTCACAGCATTCCCACTGATATATATTTTCTAGTTTCATTTAAATTCTTTATTTAATATATTTTCATATAACATGAGACTCACCTTATAAAATTCTTTAATAAAAAGTTTTCACCCGTTATTATCTGCAAATAGAAAAAAAAAATAGAAAAATTAATTAATTAAAATAAACAATTGCCAAAAAAAAAGTTTTTAAAAGAATTTTTCAAAACAAATTTCAACTTAGAGACTGTCAATTAACCAATTCAAACATTTCAATCATAAATACCAAATAAACAAGTGGAATTAGCAAATATTTTGTGGCACCAACAAATTATACAAACGGCATACATATTGTCCTCGTTTTTTATATCTAAGTCTAAAAGTCAAAAGAGGGAAAAACTAAAATATAATACCAAAGGAAAACAAGAAAAGGAGAGAAAAGCACAGTGTTTGCAAAAGCGGATGTATTTTGAAGGGAAGTATCTATTAAGGCTTTATAAGTTTGAGCCAATCTAAGTTATATTGGAAACATCTTTACAAAACTTATTTGTAATCAAGATAGAACTGACTAATAGACTGAACTACTTACTATTGCTTCAGCAGATACTAACCCTAACATCAGAGCGCCCTCCTTCGTGGGTATTGAATAACAGAACCATCGTCGAATTAAAATAACCTATACAATGGCTACTAAGCACTGCTTAACAATTTAATACGCCTCACTGACACTAGAGGCGCTGCAACTCAGCATTTTTGAAAACGTGCAAAATACCAGAGTTGGAAAAAAATGAAGCTTTCCTCTATCTCTTCCTTCATCACCTGGCTTCTCTATCACTATCTCTATTTTCAAAAGAAAGTAACGAACAGTAGTAGTAGAAGGCATTGCCTAAGTGTTACTTCTCTTAATAAAAAATAAAAAATAAAAAAAACTTTTACTTATTTTTATTAGAAAAAAATTACCCATTATATAAATAAACTTAAAGAAATCAATGCGTTTGTGTGCCAATATTACACACGCTATAGTGGCAAAATAATTATAGATTGATTGGAGTGTTCGAAATTATTTAAAAAAAAAACTTTAGAATTTATAAACAACCCATCTCAATGAGGTAGTTTAGACGAGAACAATTTTTAAGCCGCACAATTTTTGTTCTTTTCCAAATTACACGAGACTATTTCATCTGGCACAAAATGTATTCGTATACACAGCTGTGTGTGTGTTAGTGTTTTTAGTATTCATTTAACATTTGCTGTTTTTTAAGTTGTATGTGTATTAGTTTTATGCTGCTAATGCGGGGTTGAAGCTGGTTGAAAAGTTATGCCAACTGCAAAACCACTCTCTTTGCCTCTCTCACCAACAAACTGGCATGTTATGCCAGCACAATTATGCCCGTGTAAATCAGCGCAATGAGGTAATCATTTGATATAATACAAATGGATTGACAAAAGGTATTAAATTCTTTTTACTCTATAGCTTTTGATTTGAATTCCAGCCTCTCCAATTCTAGAAAACACATAAATAAGCAATAACCCAAGCTAATGGGGGCACCAAACAATTAAGTAAATTGATCATATTGAAAATCTCAGAAAACACAAACACTAGATATTCATTTTATGGATTATTTGGGCCAATTTAAGCACAAAATTTTAAATAATCTACCTTAAAGAAAGGAATACATTCCCTTATACTCTGCGCTATTAAGGCAACAAACAGCGTTACCATATGTGAAGATTTATCTTATTTTCGAAGTTTTTCGTGATGTTAAAAAGACTAAAAGATTTCTTTGTTAAAAATAAGATTATTAAGAATATGATATTTGGTACTTTTGGTATATTACTTAAGGTCCTTTTGACTAAAGTACTGACATATTTTCTTCTTTCCTTCATCAAAAGTATGAATTATGTGCATACATATATGTATCTATCTTATACATGTTCTATTCAGTAAATATTTTGTGTTATTTACCTTTACGTTTGTTCATTCATTTGAAACAATATTATTTTTCCTGAATTTGAATTCAGTTAAATCAATGCAAATTAATATATTTTGAGCAAATTCACTAAAAAAAAGATTTTTAATGAGAAAAAAAGATTTTTTTTGTTCGATTTGAAGGTTTTTGAGGAAAAAAATATGGCAACGCTGGGACAATATAAATTTTAAAATGCAACTAAATTGAGAGAGAGAACAATTTCATGATGATTATTATTATTATTAATTATCTTATTTTTGAAGTTTTTACACATGTTAAAACGACAAAAAAGATTTCTTATCTTAAAATAAGATTTTTAAAAATGTTCTTTTGGTACTTTCAATATATTATTGAGGCATTTTTTGACTAAAGTACTTAAACATTTTCTAATTTGCTTCATAATGATCTTACACATATTCTAAAAAGTAAACATTTTGTGTTATTTGGTTTTTCTTTTAATAGTTCACAATAAACAAAATAAATTTAAACGCATTTTCATTCAATAAAATATCAAAAAAGATTTTTGGTAACAAAAAAGATTTTTTTTGCTCGACTTGCAGATTTTTGAAAAATAAATATGGCAACACTGGCAACAAATAACATGAGCAATAAAAAATAAATAAAATGAAAAACTGTTTAAAAATTACCAAAGAGATTCCCAAAGACAAACAAAAAAAAAAACATGTACTTCAAAATTATGGATATACAAATAAAATCAAAAAATTTTATTTATTTATTTATTTTATGGTGAGAATAAATAGTTTGGGGGCTGAATAATAATCTGTGTCATTCTCAAACTAACACTCACTCACAGTTGCACACTTTAGCACAAACGATATGAATTTCATACCAAAAAAATAAAAAATTTATACCAAAGTACGTAGAGTAGAAAGTTACAGTTTGTACTTGAAGTATTTACAAAGTGAAAAATATTCTAATACACAACAAATTTATTAATTTCAAAAAAAGAAAAGCCTAACCAAGGGAAAGCAACCTAAATGAAATTGGAATTCTTTACCGAGTTACTGTAGCTTGTGAGAAGTTTGCTCATGAAAAAAATTCAACTAAAATACAGTCAAATCCCGATAATTCGTAATCGCAAGGGACCGGCCATGTCTTACGAACTATAGGGGTTTTGGATTTAGCGGGGTTTCGATTTAACGGGGTTAAAATAAAATAAATACGAATTAACGGGGTTTTTCAATTTATTTACATAGAAAAAAATGATTTGTAAATACAATTAATTTTTTTGTTATATCAATTAAATAATTTTGTAAATACAATTAACGAAATTGTAAGTTAAAGGAAAATCTGAAAAATATTTTCAATTAAATTTATTAACAAATATTTTGTTGAAATTTAATTATTTTTTCAACATTAATTTTTGTTAGATTTCAAAGTTATTTCAATTAAAGTTATTGTTATATTAACAATGCGAACTGTTGAGTTTTTGTACAAATTTTGATTATCATAATTGTTATATTAACAATGTTTCTTATACACAATCGAAATCCTCGAAACGATCTTTTGCTTGTCTGCGAAAAACACTAAATGTCTTTGGGCGGAGTTGAACCGGCAACCTCAAAACTAATAAACCAACTTACTTACCTCTCAGCTAGAGAGCAACACTTTATTAAATACGCTAATAATGAATACACACAAAATATGATTTCTTGTTTCTTCTACATGTGCGCATTCCGTTATGATATAATTTAACAAATAATTTTGTTAAGTAATTTAATTGGCTACAAAAATTAAAATTTGTTATATCAACAATGATCATTGTTAATTTTTAAATTAAATATTAACAATTCGTTTTGTTGGTTACAATTCGGTGATATTTTTTTCTGTGTACTAAAACGATAAAAAAGCATAAAAAAAAATTGCTAAAAATAAAATACAAAATAAAAATTTGTTGTTTTTGTAACACCGACAGTGTCTTATGCGTGCTCACACACAAACAAGCAGAAGCAAAAACCCACGCAAAAAAATAGCGATAAACAAAAAATCATTCTTTCCATGTTTTTGTTGTTTTTATTACGAATTATAAGTGGTAGTTAGCAAACAAGTACGATTTATAAGAGGTAAAGAAGATTTTATTTGAAGAAAATATTACGAATTAGCGAGGGGACCAAAATGTATGGAAATTTTACGAATTAACGAAATCTTTTCAAGGGACCGACAGTTTATTACGAATTATCGGGAATTACGATTTATCGGGGTACGAATTATCGGGATTTGACTGTATATTAAAGCTAAAATAGTAGAGAAAAATTTCAACACTGATCTGATGAATTGTTATAGTCTTTTGAAAAATCAAGGTTATATTTTCTCAAAGATAGCACGATTGTGTAGACCTTGAGTAACACATGCCATTAGTAGGTGATGGTATTTCTAATTATTTGTTTTCTTTTAAGCAAACAATTTCTTGACAAACTGTAGTATACATAAAAGTGCAAAAACTCATCGATGCCAAAGTATATACAACAGGAAACTACAAAAAGTCATAAGTCTTGGTCCAATAAACAAACAAATAAAGCTAAAACTAATGGCCTTATATTGCAATAATATTTGTCCTCATTTCTGTTGTTTTACTTTTCTATATTTTTTTGTTCTTCCTTATATTGGTTTTAATATTTCTTCTATTTTTTCTTTTTTGCTATTTGTTTTCCCTCACTCGGTGCTGGGAAAAATTTATTTATTAAATACACTTTTATTCTATGTCAAGTGAAAATATTATTAAAATATATTTCAAAAAGGAGATTAGAAAAAATCAATCTTGGCTTAGAATGGATTTAAGGTTGTTGTAGCTGCAGAGGGAAACGCTTTGAGTTTGACTTCAAATCTCTGACGGAGCAGCCAACACACATACATAGTTTCCTGATGCCTGTGACAATACAAACAATGACGTAAGTAAAATAATTTATATAGTAAAATGGCTGCATTAAATTAAATTTATGTTGATTCAACTTGAAAAATCATTGATTCAACATGATTATTAATTTTGATTTAACTGTACTGAAATGTTAAATCGGCCTGAGATAAAAGTTTTTTCAAAGGAATTTTAATTTGAATAATACTGTAAATCACGTTGAATTAACATGAGAGACATGCAAAAAAATTATTGCTGAGTCCTAGTTTACACTATGCAAGTCTTATTGCTGAGCTGATTACTTTGAGGGAGAGAGAGACGAGGGGAACAGAATAGTTTCTTTTCCCCTCGTCTCTCTCTCCTAACAGACTAATCACCTTAGCAATAAGACTTCGTGTAAACTTGGACTGAAGAATGTTAAACTAAACTTGTGTTCGTAAATTTTAATATGATTTTTTTTATATGTGCACGTCTTTGGTTATCAGCGTCAACAACTAATAGAATAAAAGGCCAGCTGAGGTACTTTTTGAGGTGGCATTGGGATCGTGTTATTCGTGATATAGAGATGACGTCGGAGGTTCTGGAAAAATAAACAGGTAAGAGTTGTATTCGGTTGGTCCCGAGATAAACTGTCTTGAGTTGCATTTAGCAGGTCTCGAGACAGAAGGGTTAATTAATTAATTAAATAATTAATTAACGTGTTTAAAGATATATTAGGTAGAGCTTGAAATTTATATCTCACTGGGTTTGACAGATTTTGAAGCAAAACAGGTTCCAGATATATTCTGCAGATCCCCTGAAACACTACCCCACAGGGTACAAGATATATTCGACTGACCTTGAAATAGAACAGGTTCAAGATATATTCCTCAGATCTTACGTTAAAAACGTTCAAGATATATTCCGTAGATCTGGAATTAATCATGTAATAGTCTTCAAGATATATTCGACAGATCTTAAAATAAGAAAGAGGTTCAAAATATACTTGGTAGATCATGAGTCTTCAAGGCAGGTCTTAAAAAAACAGATTGAAGATATATTCTGAAGATTTTTAAGTAACTACATAATGGTGTCCGTTTCGCTTTGCAAAATATATATAGTACAGATAGTGCCTCTGCTTACTGTACTCCGGCATTGAACTTGTTTCGCCTTCTTGGTGCCAAACCTTAACATCTTACAGTGATCGTGATTCTAATTTGTTGAGAATTATTCCACTGTTAGCATACTTATTAGTTTAAAATTGCTTTCTGTTGATATGGTTTGTATTACAAAATTAAAAAAATGCTTAAGGCTAAAAACACAAGTGGGACGAACGACGAATTTCGTCCACAGCAACAAATTCGCTGAGTAAATTCGTCGTGTGCAGCACAACAATGAAGACAAAATAACAGCTCTTGTAATTCAGCGATGCCAACTTGGTGCTTTTGGCACAATTTTTAGTGTTTTTTGAAGACTCAAAACGGAAAATTTTGAGCGTTAGTGCCAAACTAAGAAAAATCACTAAGTTGTGCTTTTAAGAAATTTGTGTATTTCTTAAAATTAATTAATAAAAACTTGGTGTATTAATTTTTTCAGCATAAAAAATTTCAGCATAAAAAATACATTTTTCGATATATATATATTTATAATATATATATATATATATATATATATATATATATATATATATATATATATATATATATATATATATATATATATATATATATATATATATATATATATATATATATAATATACATTTTTTCGGTATATTTCATTAAACAGAGAAAAGCTTCGAAAATATTAGACGTTATTAAACCTTATTAAATTTCACTCGTTTGGATCTTCACTTTCTTTCACCTTAATGCTTTTTACGCTTTTTAGATCTCAAAATTACGCTTTTTCTGCTTTTTTTAAATTTTAATGTGCTTTTAGAGCCATAAAAGTTGGCATCACTATTGTAATTGATAATAAAATTGGTTACTGTTTGTGCAAAGAGAAAGAAAATTGCTCGTTCGTCGGAGTTAAGGTGCAATTAGACGTGCCATAGCCACAATGCTATAGCCATAACCAAACCAAAAATTAAATTGGTTTCTATGGTAATGGCTATGGCGTTATGCCGAGTCACCTACAATCAAATACAGTGTTGCCTGATTAATATTTTGGTTCGAAAGGCTGTTTTCCATGCACAGAAAAAACTAAATTTCATTTTCAGTAACCAAATTCGTTGAATCAGTAAATATTTTATTTGAATGCGGTCCTACAAATAATTTTGTAAATTCTAATAAAAATTTTGTAAAAATTTAAATTAATCAGAGTTCGGCTGAGAGAAAATGTTACTTCAGTGTGTTGGTGTTTATCTTGCTTGTTGATTGGCACAACGTGCTGTTGTGCGGTTTCTGTTGTTTAGTTGTTGTTTATTTTGTTTGATCGTGTTGTATACATATAAATGCCGAAATGTAGCCGACAAACGTCGTGGCCTGTTTCTTCTCTATACAGTGTTTTGGTACAAATTAATTTAATGGAACAGTACAGAATATTTACTGAAACTAAGTTTGATTTCAAACAAATATTTGTTTAAAAATTTTTTGGGTATAATTTTTTCTGTGTGGTTATGATTATGGCACGTCTGGTTGCACCTTAACAAAAATCTCAAAGTTCGTCACGCACGACGAATTTCTTTCGACGGCGGTATTGTGTTGATTATCATATGCATGTTTTATTTCTAAGGATGACGGTGCACATTTACGACAAACCATTTCATCACAAAACGTATGTCAAAAAAATTAGTAGAAACTCTTAAAGTTTTTGGTTACAAAAAAAAAATAGAAAATTACTTCCTTTTTTTCGAATTTAAGCAACCCGATTCTGTTCTTTTAGTAGTTATAGGTTGTCTTACGTTCTATTTACAAGATCAGTCGTTTGCTTTATGGTTTACCGACACTTGTTTTAAAAGTCATAAATTGACATTTAATTCATTTGAAAGCATGACTTTTAATCAGGTATGGAGACTTTAATTTGATGAGAAATGGTTATAAGTTTTTCGCTATAAGCAGTTTTGATTAAAATAGTCTGAAAATTGAACTGAAATTAATTAAATAAATTTATTTTCTGGTGCTAGTTATCATATAGTTAAAATTTTTACAAATTAATCTAACATATACAATATTCCCAGACCTGGCCTTAATGTAACTATATTAAAAACATATACAGCCGTATTTATAAAAAAAAAGTTGATTTAAGTTTAAAATTCATATTAGTTAAAAAATATTTTAAGGCTAACTAACGTTTTTTAAATATTGGTATTCATAATCAGTATTTTAACTAAAAATCAATTATGTAACTTGATTTTTTTTTAAATATCGTGGCAACTCTGTATTCTTTATTTGTCACTTGCATATTAGTTTTGCAAAACAACGATTGTTAATTCATAAAGTACTCGTGTCTATATATTTGTTTATTTGTCGCTATTCAGACAAATAATGTTTAAATATAATAAAAGATATGTTCCGACTTGTATTTAATAAAAAAAATAAAAAAAGTTCATAACAAATCTTTGTTAAAAGTGCTTTTTATATGATTTATTTTATTGTAGATTAAGAAGCACTAGAATAACGAGCTTTATTTTGTTTGTTTTGATTGTTTATACATCACTAGTTAATTTTCTACAATTATATTATTTTTTTTAACACATAAAATGAGAAAATAATGACTCGGAATGGAAACTGGATCGCTCCTTTTCTTTTAAATATTCTTTTGGAGTCTATTTGATATTTCGGCAATAGTTTATATAAAATAAATTACATTGTTTTCTTCTAAATAACACTGGCATATGCATACATACATGCATACACACATATGTACATACAGGTAAAGTTCAAAATGTAAACAAACACGAAGCAAAATTACAACAACGTCATCTTAAAAGTGGTTTAAACATGGGGGCAGTCAAATTTAAAATTCGCTGATTTACGCAAGGTTTAAAAAACGTTTTTTCAGCTAAAATTCTATTATGAATACAATTTTAGCGAATTTTGCTTAAACATTTGAAATGCTGTTTAAAATTTTTATGAATACGGCTGATAATATTTAATCGTATAATTAGAACACACTTTTGTATGAAAATGTTTAACAAGAACAATACAATATTGTTCTTCTTTAATTTTTTTTTTTTAGTATCTGATTGGAACGTATAACAGTCTCCTATTTTTCTACCGAAATGCCCATACACGAATTCTCTGCCAACAGTAGCAGTATTATGGCCTTTTATAGTATTATTATAATATAAAAGGCTGATTAAATTTAGCACATAATACTTTCACTTAAACAAAATACAAAAAGAAAACTATTACTAAATTTTTATTACAAAGAAATATTGTAAGCAAAATCAAGTATGCAGCCTTTGGCTTTTAACTCTTTTTAAATTGAAGGCAAGCAGCAACAGCAAGCAAGTGTTATAATATTATTGATGTTTTCACTATAACTAAGGCAAACAAAAAATAATAATAGTAAAACCAAAAAAAAAACTTGAAATAACCTTGACAAAAAAGTTGACAAAACAAAAAAATTCTTAATGAAAAATATTGTACAAGGCAACGTATATACATACAAACACCAATAAAAAGGAAGCAAAGAGAAATCAGAGAAACTATTACAACAAAAATTATAAGTGAACCATGCACATATTTATGTCCGCCCACCCGCCCACCCGCCCCCCCTTCTCTACACTTTATGAATTTTAATGCCAACGCAAGCCAAAAACAAGACCAAACAGCCAGGCATTTAACCAGCGCCATTAAAAAAGTTTCCATCTATTACAGGTTGTTTATATTGTCCTGTGTGTTATTTTTTTTTCAAGTATTTATAAAAATAAAATCAAATTCATAATTATTAATGTGAGCTAGAAACAAGTACAAATTTTGAACAATAAACTCAATGATACAAGTACATTTCAAATGCGAAAGAAAATAGAAAATAAAATAAATTCTTTCTGCAAAAAAAAACCGATTTCAATGCAAAGATCTGATAGAAGAAGATAAGTGTGTGAAATATAGAATTAAATTTTAAATGGCGTGCCTGCGCCTATTTTTTTAAATGCAAGATTGTGTGTTTTTCAGAGCTCAGGGTGCGTGTTAAGTCTTGTAAAAATCGGTAAAGTACAACCACTTAAAATAAAATATTAAATTTTAATGGGCGTGACTCCGCCCATTTTTTTTAAATAGAAGATTGTATCATTTTAGAGATCAAGCTGTGTGGTAAGTTTCGTAAAAATCACTTAAGTAGAACCACGTGAAATATACTAATTAACTTTAATGGGCATAACTCTGCCCATTTTTTCAACTTTCAAATTGTGTAACTACAAGAACCAAAGGTGTTTTATAGGTTTTATAGGTTTTGCAGCAAATCAAATAAGTAGAATATCATAAAATTAAATATAAAAAATTATGGGCGTGTTCCCGCCCAATTTTTTTTACAATAGACCCAATGGGAAGCTATACTCTCTCAGAAACAAAAAAGAATTTTTACAATCGGTCTAAAATATAAAAATAAAGACGAATTGTTAACCTCCTCCTTGTTTTGAAGTCGGTTAAAAAGCAAGTTTAGTAAAATTGTTTCAAAATGTGTAGTTTCAGCGTATCTTAGAATGGCCTTAGCTCACAGATATTAAAAGCTTTGCTCCAATTGCCAATGCAATTATGGAGGCAAGCCAGTTTGTCTATAAACATATGAAGTTCTTTAGCTCCTCTCAAGAATTATGTATGTTTCGTGTAAGTTTACTAATGAGTTGCTTAAGCAGAAACGAAAAGCACGAAGACAAAAAAAATTTATTATTATACTACGTTACAAATAAATATACTTTGGCATTTTTATAAACACACGTCTGCTTTATTCTTAAAAGCTGTTGTTTGGAAATCTTCCAATAAAATTCGAAATGTTGTAGTGCTGCCAAAGACTAAACTGGCAACACTGACTGCCAACGAAAGACAACACCTTAAATTTATTGTCCTACAAAATTACCGATAGACTAACTAACCTACATAAATATGTAACACTATACATTTTAAAGTTTTTATTGCCCTTTAAAAATAAAAATTTCATATTTTTCAAATCATTCATCTTCCCACATAAAAAAAGAAAGAAATAGAACCCTGAATAGCGAAATAATGATGAGTTATGTAGCCAGCCAGCTGAACATGATGTCTATAAAAATAACATTGACACTTTGAGCACAAATACATATTTTATGGATCCATCAGCACAGACAGACAGATATGGTCATTCTCTCTTTTGCCATCACCATCATTAAAATGTTTATTGACAAGATTTCAGAAAACAACAACAACAACAACAACAAAAATAAATCCTTCTTGAACCACAAAATGAACATTTGTCTAATGCGGCGTCTTTGAATAGATTTTAGCTAAATTTTACCAAATGGTTTGCTTTACAATGTATCTATTAACATAAAAGGGCTAGAGAGACGTTGTGACGAAAAAGAAAACTTAAGAAAAACAAAATTTATTAATTTTTCTCTTAATAATTTTGTTTTTTACAAAACAGAAAATGGGTGTTTGTTTTTAAAATGTGTTTTTTTTCTAAAGCAAAAATATTATAAATTTTTCAATGCTTTTGAACTAAGTTTGAATAATCCGCTAAATAGGAAAATATTTGACGAAAGATTTATAGGCACTAGTCTCCTGCACAAAACATCTTATAAGAACTTTCAAGACATGAGGGATTTTTCAAATGCTTTACTACAGCGAAATCTTATAAAACAAACGTTAACAACACTGTTTGCAAGAAATTTGTTTGAGTATTGTAGGTACAAGAGCCCTGCAGTCAGACTGGGGCCAAGTGTCTCTATATCAACACTAAAACTCTAGTAGTAGTTACATTGTCTACAATTTCTCTTTTATTCGTCAGTATAAAATAAAGAGAGAAAACAGATTTGGTGTATTTCTGGTAGATTTTGCAACAACTTGTCAATATACATAGATTAAGGCATAGAAATGTACCAGTAAATTTCTGGTTGGTATGTCTCCATGTTCCCATAAGAACTATGAATTCACTATCTAGTCAATTGTTTTAGTGTTACTAGTAGAATTTCAATGACAAGCACATGCTAAATGTCTATAGCACAAAGTATTATATGAGGAATAATTGTAGAGTAGTACTGGTGACAAAGTTAAAAGCGACTCAGTACATTTTCACCATCGACATTTCCTTCAGGGAGTAAAGAAGAAAACACTTCGTGACGGAAGAATTTGTGACACTTGCTTCTTTCTACGCATGACCGCGTGTACAAACGTCAAGCATGTATGTGTGTATGATTTTTTACTTTTCTGCGCACATGCAAGGGCACACACATGCATTAACATTAGTTGTATGCGGTTAACCACATAATAGCTTACCATCTACATATTACACACACTCAAACGTACAATATGAAAAATAACAAGCAAACAAACAAGTGTTTGTTACAAACAAGCTGTCTTGACGTCATCGCTTGTTAACACTGGTATAAACATACACCAATACCTCCATCGTGCTTCGCTTATAGTTAGTACGACAGCATTTATTATTGGTTTAGTATAATACATGCGACGTGAATACATTTAAAAATCATGACGTTTTTACATTTCAAGACTGTTTACGCAGGCCTCTAATAGACACTAAATAATACTAGTGTTCGCCCAGTGGTTGAAATTCAACCATTATTGCAATAATACAAACCGCTCAGATAAAATGTCATATATTTCTTCATTTCTAATAAAATGTATTACCGTACTTACTCCTCCAGTCTTTAATAGTTGTATCTATTAATGTGAGCTTTCCAAATAAATAATAGAAACGGTTTTGATGTTCATTTTTTCTCCGGTTTATGTTTTTCAACTTTTTTTCTCCAAAATGGAGAACTTTTTGTCGTTTTTATTCTGTCAGCTGTTCAGAGATGCCACTTGCTTATTACTCATACCAAATTGCATGCAAAATTTTCAAGATTTTACTCATCACCCTCTTAAAGCTGATTCAACTTAAAACCGGTTCTAATTTTGACTATAGTTGAAAGAAAGCTAACTACAGATGTTAAAATTTAAGTTGTCTCTAAAAAGAACCGACTTTAATGTTTGTCTATGGTTATTGCCCATTATTTTTAAGCATCTGAAGAAAAATAATATAGTAGCGTAATTTATTTAACTTACTCGTTATTTAAATATCCAAATTTTATTAGTTTCAGCAATAATCGTTTAAGTACATACAAAAATGGAAATAAGAATAGAATGAACAAATAAAATAAGTATTTCCTTCTGAGCAGTGATGGAAAAGTTGGTACAATCGTACCTTTTTTGATACTATTTGACATGAAAAAGTACCGTAGTACTCCCGCAATACATTTGATACTCTCTCGGCCAACCCAGAAATACAGTCAGAAGACGCGCGTACACATATATTTTTGCCAAGAATTCAATTTCTTTTTCGACAAATGGCACGAAACTTTATTAGTAAAGATATTTTTAGTAAAGAAATTTTATATTTTTATTTATTAGTAAAGATATTTTATTTCTTTCAATGATATTTTCTGTGGTACAGAAGTTGATCTATGTTGTAGATCAGTTTAAAGAATATTGTAAAAAGTTTATATTAAATTCTGTCAAGTTCTAAGGGCAAAAGTGGACTTTGACAATGAAATGTTAGCTTAGCTTAGTAAGTTTCCCCTGAAAATGATTTATCTGTTAAAACCAATAGCATTATAAAGCTTTGAATAACAATGTTTCCCAGCGAAAAGCAAAATTTTGAAAATATTAACAATCAATATAGAGCATTGGCTGATTTGGAAGAATTAAAACTATTAACAACAGAAAATATCGGGCTTGTTCTCTAAAAATCACGGTGATTTAAATCACGGTGATGTTAAAAACAAACTACTAATAGCTGACTTGTTCGTGGGTATTTATTGTATTTTAAGTTATAGTCATGTATAAACCATAAATCGTGAAATTTACAAAAGCAATAATTTAGCTTTTATTAATTGTTTGAAATCACCGTGATTTGACATATCATGATTTGCAGAACAGGGTTGTATATGCAGTTTTTGGCCTACCGATGATAAACTAAAAACGCATTAGATGAATACATATTTCTAGGTAAATCGACAGTAGCTTATCGAATTTCGTCTATACCTCACTTCTCTGTAAATGTCGAAAGGATTTTCTCTTACAAAATGTCATGAAAACAAAACAAGGGAACATACTTTATGTTCCAACAGTATCAAGTCTTATCCAGGCCTAAGATTTATTGAAATCTTAAAACACTTCTTGTTATAACTTTAGCACTTGTACCTATGAACGAGTACATACATACATATGTGTGTATGCATATTAGGGTGATTCTAAAAAAAATCAATTAAATTTTCTACAAAAGCGTACCAAGAAGTTTATTGTAGGACATTCCGTTCTTTACTTATGACAAGCAGAATAAATAAAATCAATTTATACCATGTAAATCGTTTGGGAAATCGAACGGACCATCTCACCATTAATATTATGAGCTGATATTTTAACAGGCCTATTTTTACCTAACAAAAGTTTGAAACCTGGTTCTGAGAAAAACAAATGATTTTTTTTTAGAATCATCCTATCCATATGATTTGTGTTTCATTTTTATTTCTTTGTAAATTAATTTTTTATAATTTTTTGTTAAAAAAAGTACTCAAAAAAATTGTTTTTGATACCGAAATGCAAATCTCATTTCCCACCACTGCTTCTGAGTGTTTACGGAGTTGCCAAGCCAAATTTAATTTAGTTAATTTTGAGTTTTTTGTTGTAATTTTTTAGCAAATTAAGAGAGAAAGAGAGATCATGGCTTTATGATTGGCTAATATTCTTAACTGTTTTTAACTATCTTAGACACAAAAATGTAGAAGAAAAAATACATTCTGCACTGCTCCTATTGACAATCTATCAACCAAAAAAAAAATATCAAGCGAATACGTTGAGTTTAACGTACCTTTTCACAATGTCTGGTTAAAAGATAACAGAGACTTTAACGGCAAGTTTTGTATGAAGAACTTGCAGTTAAAGTTCACGTTAAGTCTTAACCATACATTGTGAAAAGCGACGTAAGTCAGTTAAAATGGTTCTTAACTTTTTTCACTTGCCTATTTATATATAGATAATGTTTTTCTTTATTTCAAACAAATATTTCTTATTGCACACTAGTGCAATATATCTTTACTTTAATAACAATTAGCGTCCACTTGCCGAATTTGTACTCTCTATTGAACTCCCTTCGGAATTCCCTATCCCTTCAAAAAAGGACGATGATTAAATACATAGGGTCGTATTCAAAAAAACTTAACAAGGCTTTGCCAAGCAATGTTAAGTAAAGTTGTATTCAAAAAAAATTATTGTATAAAAATTCTAAAGTAGGCACCCACGTTTGTTAAGACTACTTTAAGTTGATATTTCCAAAATGTGTATTTTGTACCTCAAATTATTTTGTTAATATAGCACATCTGAAAATCCAGCTAGAAGTGCTAGCTCTTATTTTAAATTTATTATTTCTGTCATGTGATTCGAAATACATAGCAAAATCCATAAAAAAGAAATATTAAAATAAATACAATTATACAAAAATGTTTTAGTGATGTACATTCAAACAAAACGAATCGAAAATAGCTATATATTCAAATACTCATTTCGTTCGAATAAAATAAATTGAGATACTTTTTCTATGTTCATCAAATTTTTTTTTACTTTTACTTCATAAAAATGTTTATCAGTTTTGCTTCCATGTCAGAAGCTTAAATTTTATAAATTAAGTTGCTTAACTTCAAGATAATAAAAATGTATTTAATAAAATAAATAAAATAAATTCAGTAAAGTGCGACTCTGACTCGCGTACGAAGGGTTCCGTACGAACACTAGATATGTAATTTAATACAAACTTAATCCTATATAATATATAGCTTTGGCATTTTTTTAGCTGTTAGGGTCTTTTCGGTTTTTTTGTTTTGGCGTTTTTGCGTTTTTTCGGTTTTGGCGATTTTTTTTTTATTTTTGGCGATTTTTTTCATTTTTGTGATTTTCTTTTATTTAAAAATTTTTTTTAGTTTTGGTGACATTTTCGCGTTTTTGGCGATTTTTTTCGATTTTTGGCGTTTTTTTTCATTTTGGCGTTTTTGTCGTTTTGGCGATTTTTTCGAATTTGGCGAGTTATTTTAGTGTTAGAAATTTTTTTTAATTTTGGCGATTTTTTTCGTCTTGGCAATTTCTTCTTTAATTTTTGGCGATTTTTTTTTTGGTTTGGCGATTTTATAATTTTCAGTTTTTTTTTAGTTTTACTCTTTTTGAAAATTTCAATTGTTTGCCTCTTACGGTTTCCAAGATATAGCAAGTTGTCAAAATTACATAGTCAACATTGCATTAACTGATGGACCACCCTTTAATTTAAATTTTTTTAAATTTTAGTGTTAATTGTTGTAGTCTGTATGAAAATACACTAATTTTACAAAATTCAAGTTTCAATATACATACGTACATATATACATACAATTGTATGTATATTACATGGGATTTTAACATTTTTCGTTGCTCGTTTTGTAACACCCTTTAATTATTAATTCTCATGTATTTGTTGTTGTAGCGGCCAAGGTTCTACATACTCTGTCCAAATTTCAGGTCCGAAGCTCTCGCGGTTCCTGAGAAAATACCGTGTGACGGACAGACGAACAGACGGAAAGCGTAGCTAAAACAATAGGGTTCCTTTTCACCTTTGGTGTACGGAACCCTAAAAATTAGTTGAATACTCGAATGAAATTGTATTCGATGTTGTGCATCATAAGCTGTGAAATGGTTGCTGAACATGGTGGTGTTACCAGAATTTATTATTAAATCACAAAATATGTAATTAAAGTTGTCTTTTGAATACAATTTCTTAACAAAGCAATGTTAGCCTTAAAGTGCTTGGTAGCTACTATGAACTTTAAAGCTCAAGTAAAATATTTTTTTGAATAAGGCTGAGAGTATTTACTGCAACTTTCAGAGCCATACCCTCTTTTGGTCATTATATTGAGATTAACAATCCTAAAATTCTTTTAGTTTTACGGAAATCTAACAAATATATTCTGAATAGTTCCCATAATTCACCTCAGAGATCTGCATGAATAGATCGCATAATCCAGTTTAGAGATCTGCACGCTTACGTATTGAACGGCATAATTTTGCATTTTCTTAAATAAATACTGAGCTAGCACTTAATATAAAAAAATAAAGATGTTAATGCATTATTCATATCAACGACACTGCTTTTAATAAATGCCTGTCACAAATTGCTTGCAATTTCTGTTTATTTATATGATTCACACAAACAATGTAAGAGTATGAATGTTTTGAAAGCTTCTAAAAAAAAAACTTTAATGGAAAATGTGATTCTAAAAATAAAAAATTAAAAAATAAAATTGAAAATATTAATGTTTTTTTAAATGGACATTAGTGTACTGTCATACTTGACATTCATCCACACGCCTGGTAATTCGCATGTGGATGAAGTGAACTGGAATATCAGCGAAGCAGCGGTGGATATTTGTACGATATGATATTCGATGCATAATGACATACAAAAAAAAGCCTTTAAAATATATAAAAAAAATTTCGTTGATATGCATCTAGCTTACACTTTATTTGATTTAAATTTAAATATAGGAAGCTCTATATGAAAATATTATTTAAATTAGCATTTTTTTCTTATTTTGTAGAAAAGATTTTCCAAAAAAATTATTTGTTTGCTCTATTTTTACAGCTTCTATTCATACTCATATTTATATTTTATACAAATACAAATTAAGAAAAATAAAGCTGTGATTCTAATATAGATTTAAGCATTCATTAAATCTGTTATGCCAGCAATTAAATATTAACAAACTAAAATCGCATTTTATGTTCATTATTCTCAAACAAATTTCGGACAAAAAAAATGCAATTGCAAATAATTATTTAGCTGGCGTAAAATATGGAAATGTTATACCACAAATAAAATGAATATATTTTTACATTTTTCAGGCTTAAATGTGCTGTCAAAGATTTAATATAGCGTAAGCTGAAAGGAAAAGTAACTAATATGAAATAAAAAAATTAAAATAATATAATACAAATTAAAAAAATAAATCAACATAAAATAAGATTAAATTAAATTAAAGAAAATAAAACAAACTAAA